>OY728158.1:1180263640-1180863640 GCA_963277665.1 Viscum album
TATTGGCATCTTATTCTTAGTGTATAAGGCATCTCTTATTCGGAACAAGAGGCATCCTATATTTTTTTTATAGAGTCTAATATAGTTTATTGTCATGTAGAGAGGATTTTTAGGTATAAGATTCCTAGAAATGGGTGGTGTTGGGACTTATGCAAGATCATCCCTTTCTGTTTAACTTGGCATCAGAGTCAGGTGATGGGGTTTGGATGAGTTACATGAGGAATGGTTCGACTCAAGGTACTCGGGGAATTGATGATGAGAACATCAACTCACAACATGGGAAATGGAACAAGAGGAATATGTAAACTCAATGTATTTCATAGAGTGTGTTGGAGTATCTCAAATCATGGTATTCCATAGGTGAAGGTGGATGTGCATAAGGGCGCAGTGAAAAATGTTGACGTCCCAACCCAAAAAGTTTGTGGTGTGACTCTCCATTTTTCATGGGGGTGGTGATGGAAGCAAAGGGATCAGCGCGCGGAGCTAGGACCATAGTCCGACACTGATCCCAAGAGGGGGTGCGGGGGCACATCCCCCATGGCATGGACCAATGGGCACGAAGGTAGGATATTCATGAATGATAGGGTTTCACGATGGAAATGGGTTTGTGAAGCTTAGGTTCTCGTAGAGCAAAGAGGATTTTTGAAGCTTATGGTCTCTTGGAGAAAAGGGGTTTAATGGAGCATGGCCTATCAGAGCATAGGGATTTGTGGAGCTCAGGGTCTCGTGGATCATGGGGCTTCGCGGAGTTTCGAGAAACCCGATGGAGCTCCCTCCTTTACAAAGGGATGAGGCCTTCACAAAGGGGATCACTTCGTGATGTTCAGAAGTACCGCGAAATGGGAGTGATTAGATGCTGAAGGGGTGGTGTAACCATGCTTATTAAGGGGGTGATCCGGATATTTATAAGAGATGGATATTGGTGGAGCTCTCTGTGAAGAACAAATGTGAGCTGTGAAGAGAAAATGACGTCGTGAAGGAAGTCGCTCTCCGCAACTGGAGGGAATTCCCTCAAGTTTCTCATAGTCACAAAGGTTACTGTCACGACCTTTGTAGTGCTCACAGAGGCTCTGGTAAGGTTCCTCAGAGTCATGAAGGCTTCCTTCATGGCCTTTGCAGCACTCACGAAGGCTCGAATCAAATTCCTCTACTCCGCGATCACGGAGGGAGATCTACGAATGGGTTCTATAAACCAGTTTTCTATCCCAACTTCAAATGTCCATAACTCCTAATATGTAACTTAATTCGGGCTCTATGACCAGTCAAATAAAACCCTATGAAATGGGATAAGCTATTGGGTCATGTATGGTAGAATTTTTAATATATTGCGGATGTGTTTTCTAATGTCAAAAAATTTCCCTCCTAAGAATGGGGTCCAACGAGGATGAGGAGGGCAAGGAAGACTGTGTTCTGAGGAAACAACAAAAGAAAATTCCTACCATGGAGTCCACTGTGTCTCGATCGCACTGAGTAATTTTATGACTAAATCTCTTTTCCCACGTGATCCATGCTCGATGCCAGAAACAAGAGATAATAGGAGTTCATTGATCTTTATGAGGGTTATAAATAGAGGAAGATGTTAGGGGATCATAATGGAACATCGTTCACCATTGGGAGCATTCTAAAAGAGAGAGGGGTCAAAACTAGAGAACATGGCGCTCTGGATAGCCAACTTGATCCTACCAATGTGCGCTCAAGTATATTAGTGGGGTAACCCTAGGGGCATTAGAATAAATCTGAATGAAGGGGAATGGATAGTGTGAATCATTGTAATAAAAATTTGGAACACTGTAGGTATGTAATTAAAATTAAGGATAAATGATGATCATATTTAAAACATAGTATCTCTATTGTGTTAGCCTAAAATTGGGACAGAAAACAAGGGTTGAGCGCTGACCATGTTTAAAACACAGGGCCTAACAGGAAATTTAATCCATAGTTTTTTGGAATGTTGCTCAGGATATTAGGTTATCCATAGGCCGGGCATCGGTACTATTAGCTGGTTCCTTTAAAAGTGAAAGAGGAAAAGTATCCAAATAAAGGGCATGAAAATCATGGAGGGTGGAGTGATGGGTTATTCAAATGGAGTCTAACACTTTCAAAATTATTCCATTGTGATGAAAACACATTAGGTGAGCACATCGGTTTGATCAGGGACCGTACTCATTTCCTGAAAGTATCTCTCGGGATAGAAATTGGAGTGGCGTGTATTTTTGTGTCATGCCAATGGTGAGTATAGACATGTAGTTTAATTTCATATGGTGAGGATGATGCACAGAATATTTTAACATCATATGACCCAGAATTTTCACATAGTTTTAAGGTCATACACCTAGACCAAGGCTAACAATTTAAATTCATGTTGCATGGACTATAGGCTTCTATTTTAAGGTCATAGAGTTTGGAATGTGATCAGGGCCGAGGGGAAAGAAGGGTTAATGACCCTGGGGATGGGCCCATGTTGAAATTCATGGGCGTCGCTACGTATCCCATAAGGATAAGAATCAATCCAAACATAGTTCATGGGCATAGCATGGTTAGAGACCAATGCTGGTGGGGGAAAACCTCTCTAGTGAGGAAGTTGGCGCATCCAATAATTATCATGGGGAATCCTGATCCTGTTCAGGGTATGGATATAATTTAATGTCATGAATCGAGGACATGGTTACCCAGAAATAAAATGTGTGCTTCAGTACATATCCCGACGTGAATGAGGACCATAAGAGTACACATGACACCACGTGTTTCTGATGGGATTATTTAGTCCATATACTAGAGGTGACCTGACTTGGGGATGGACCGAAACGAAAGTTCTCAGGAATTCCTACGTACCCCATGAGGATGGGAATCAAACCATACATTGTTTTGGATGACCCATGAAGTTTATCATCATATGGTAGGATGAAGAGTTGATGGGGAGAACCCAAAGGGGGGGAGTATGCAGTGTGGCCATTGTAAACCCGATATGAATAAGGACCAAGGATGTCTGTACCACACCATGTAACCCTAGGTAAAATATTAGGTCAAGAGAACAAATATGGTAAAATTTGGGCTAGGACCAATAAAAGTGTTAGGGAATTCCTACATACCCTATGAGGATGGGAATGAATCCATATGTATTTCTCATATTACAATTTCAAGTCATGTGGGGAAAATGGCATGCGTGGTACAGTGGCTCCATTACACATCCCACAAAAAATACTAATCCCACATGAGTCATGATTGATGTGAGAAACAAGGATTACTGGTGGGATTTTCCTTGTATAGGGAGGCACGCATTAGGAGCAATGGAATTATTGGTAATAGATGTCACATTATTACTGACCCTCCTACTTAACACACATAGATGCACGGGTTAAGAATCTAGTGTGTTGAAATTCCACATGAACATAAGGGGGTGGGGATATGTGACTCATGGAATCTGAGATCTGTATTGCAGTGATAGTGGTGTGACGATAGATAATAGTTTTTGACCATGTTCAAAACACAGCATTGGTTTCGTGTTATCCTTGTAATGGGACAGACAAATGAGGGCCAATCGTTGACCATTTTTGAAGCATGGGACCTATCTCAACATGTTTTCAGAGGTCTTCCAGAGAAATGGCCCAAGACGGTAAGTGAGCCAATGTGAAATGAGACCAGGACTTATAGGGGGTCCTTTTAGATGTGAGAGAGGATGGAAATCCAAATAAAGGGCTCATAAAACATGGACATGAAATAAGGGAATGTCCATCTGATAATTCCAAACATTGGGATCTTCTCCACGACGCATTTCAGTGTGCCAATGAGTGTGTCAGATAGTGGGAGACACATGGTGTGGTTGTTGCAAAACTCGACATGAATGAGGACACATGAGGTACTCATGAACACATGATCTCAATAGAGTTCCGGCCAAGGGGACTGAAAGGGGATAGGATTTTAGATTTCTAGGTCTGGACCTGAAGACAAAATTTATGGGTGTTCCTTTGTATACTCTCAGGATGGGAATCAAGCTAGATGTTGTTCTGAAAGCGTCGTGGGGTTTAATTCCATGTGAAAATGAAAGTTGGAACTTAGTTTTAAGGTCTTAATAGAAATGATCAAGGGAGACACATGGTGAGAATTTTGAAAAAACCTATGTGAATGAGCATAGTAGGATTCTGTATCACAACATGTGTTCCATGGGAGATTTTAAGTCTAGGGACCAAAAGTGGATGTTTTTATAGGCCTGAGGAAAAGTTCTCAGGTGTTCCTACGTACCCCATTATGATAGGAATCATGCCATATTTAGTTCTGGAGTTTTGGAATGGTAGGTCACCAATTCTAGGGGAAATACTATTGTGCGTGTCAGGCTGACACACCAAAAGTAGTGACATTTGATGGATATTGTTTGTTCTATAGTATGGAAGTGTTTTTTTGAAGCAACATCCCCAAGATGGAGAATCTGGGCATCACTATTGGAATCAAGACATATATAAGCCTTGAAAATGGAATGGTGGATGAATGATACCAAAAACAATGTCCCCTCGAGTGAGGACATCATAATGTGGTTCCATTATTCATCGATTTTCCAGGACAAAAATGTCATAGTTTAGGGTTATATGATAAAACCAACCTATGCATTTTAACATCACGCATCAGAGATATAATAGTTTAAAGTCATGTAGGACCAAGAATCATAGTTTATGGTTGTATGGATTGGATGCATATAGAAGAATGATTTTCTAGATGGAATGCACAGGGTGTGATAACACATACCCAATGTGAATAAGGACAAGGTCCACACCATACTGTGTACAACTCCAGAGGAGAAACCTCGGGTTGTGGGGCCATAACAGATCATAGGATATGGGGATGGACTCAAATAAAAAAAATTTGGGCATTCCTATGTATCCCATGGGTATGGGAATCAATCTATATAAAGTTCTGAGAGTGTAGTTTTACATCTTACAGTAAGGAAGATGGTAGATCATAGTTTATGGTAATAGAAGTCAGACCATAGATGCCCAGTTTAATGTCATGTGTGTGGGACAGATGGGTGAAAAGGGAGAATCACCATTCCTTTCATTTGGGAGACCACAAAATGATGAAAACGGATTAGGATAACTTATATCCATGTTTGTAACATAGTATCCATATCATATGACATGGTTTGGGAACAAACAATTGATCATCAACTGCTGGCCATATTCACAATGCGGGACTCATATCAAATTTTCATCCAAATACTTGGGGACATTGTCTTTAGACTGTAGGAGAGCCCTGGAGCCCATCATCCATACCATTTGAGGGTCCTTTTAGATGTGAAAGGTAATGGAAACCCAAATGATAGGAAGTGTAAAGCATAGTGGTACCTGTGTAGTTTAATGTCTTGCAGTAAGGATGATGGATAAGGGAGGGATGTCTCAAGGGGATATGTGTGGCATGGAAAAAATATCCTGATGTGAATGAGAACATCGAGTCCATACTACACCACACAATCCTAAAAGAGGACTAGGGATCAGGGTTTAGAAAGGTCGAGGGATCTGAGGCTGGGCCACAGACGGAAAGTCCCAGCCAGCTTGTAGTTTATTTTCATGCAAGATGAGTATTGAATAGTTTTGCATCCTTCAGTTCAGATGAATCACATAGTTTAACATCATGCGTTGAGGATGGTGGTGATCTTAGTTTAAGTTCATAGAGCTAGGACTGTGATCACAAGACCCTTTATGCAGGTATTGTCTTATCGAAGCTCCTAATCCCGCGTGATCAATGATCGGTGTGGGAAACAAAGAATGGTATTAGGTTCTCCCCAACATATAAGGGCATAATAGTGAAGGAAAGAGATCAATAAAGGTTGATCCCTACCAGAACAACATTCTTGCTAGAGTCATATGGACATTCTAATCGATAATGGGACAAAATGAATCACTACACCCAACATTTGGGACATATAGGGGTGATAATGATGGAGGATGGTTGTTGATTGTGTTCAAAACACAACAACTATATTGTGTGACCTGAAATGGGAACAAAAAAATAGTATCGACCACTGGCCATATTCACAATGCGGGACTTTTATCAATGTGCCGTTCAAAATCCTCTAGTACATTGACCCGAAATGGTAGGAAAGTCATAAGACTGAGCATCCATACCATTCGGCAGTCCTTTCAGATGTGAAAGGTGACGAAAAAACAAATGTTGGGATGAATAAAGTGGGAGTATGCCTATGTAGTTTAACATCATGTGGGATGATAAAAAGAGATGGAGATCTCCAAGGAGGGGGTACATGGTGCAATCATGATAAACCCGATGTGGATGAGGGAAAATAAATTGAATCCCACATCATGGGTTTTGAGAAGCATCTAGGCCAAGGGGTTGGACCCAAGAGGAGATCTCAAAGTTGAGGGTTGAGCATATGGACGAAAAGTTCGGGCTTTCCTACATATCATGTAGGAGCAGGAATCAAGCTATATGTAGTTCTAAAAGGGCCATGCAGTTTAACGTCGTGCGGCGAGGATGTGGGAGGATAGAAGAACGATGAGGGGTGCATGGTGTGATCATCATAAACCAGACCTAAGTGGGTCCAAAGAAATCTATATTACACTGTGTGGGATCCTCTAATAGAACTATAACTATGGGTATTCAAATAGAAGAATTTCGGGGCTATACTCCAAGATGAAGTGTCTGAGAATTCGAATGTATGCCATGAGGATGGGAATCAAGACATACGTAGTTCTCGAGATGATGTGCAGTTTAATGTCATGCAAGACGAGAATGTGGGGATATCTTAGTTTAAGGTTGTAGATCCTGGGACACTTTTTAGTTTATCATTATGCAATATGATAATGAATTTTAATGTCACCTGGGATGAAAATGATAAGTTTAATGTCATATAGGACGACAATGCAGTTTGACATCATGCAGGACAAAGATGAGTAGTTTACTGTCATGTAGGGTGATAATGCAGTTTAACATCATGCAAGACAAAGATAATCGGTTTAATAGAATATGGGATGATAATGTAGTTTAATGTCATATGGGACAAAGATGATAATTTTAATGTCATGCAGGATGATAATGCAGTTTAACGTCATGAGGGACGAAGATGAGCAGTTTAAAGTCATGCAGGATGATAGTGTAGTTTAACATCATGCAGGACCAAGATGAGCAGTTTAGTGTCATGCAGGATGATAATTTGGTTTAACGTCATGTAGGACCAAGATGTGAAGTTTAATGTCACACAGGACGATAATGCAGTTTAACTTCATGTGGGACAAAGATGAGCAGTTTAATGTCATACAGGACGATAATGAAGTTCAACATCATGTAGGATGAAGATGAGCAGTTTAATTTCATGTTGGATGATAATGTAGTTTAACGTCATTCAGGATGAAGATGAGTAGTTTAGTATCATGTAGGACAATAATGCATTTTAACATCATGCAGGAAAAAGATGAATAGTTTAATTTCATGTAGGACGATAATGCAGTTTAATGTCACGTGGAACAAAGATGATCATTTTAATGTCATACAGAAAGATAATGCAGTTTAATGTCATGCGGGATAAAGATAAGCAGTTTAATTTCATGTAGGATGATAATTCTATTTAACTTCATGTGGGACTAAGATGATCGGTTTAATGTCATGTAGGACGATAATGTAGTTAAACATCACGCGGGCCAAAAATGAGTTGTTTAATTTCATGTAGGATGATAATGCAGTTTAACATCTTGCGGGAAAAAGGTGAGTAGTTTAATGTCATACAGGACAATAATGTATTTTAACATCATGCGGTATGAAGATGAGCAGTTTAATGTCATGTAGGACGATAATTTTTGTGTCACTCAACAATATCAGTACACATCCTACCAAAACTACTAATCCCACATGATCCATGATCAGTGTGGGAAACAAAGAGAAATGATGGGATTTTCCTCACACATGGAATCACACAAAAAGTGGAATATCCCAACATTACTGGTCCTCTCACTCAACATGCATAGATGCACGGAAGGGTATCACCAAGGGTATTGAGTTCCACCTAAACATAAAGAGGTGAAAAAAAAGATGAATCACAGCATCTGATATCTGGATCACAATGATTGTTGTGTAATGATTGAGGATAGCTATTGACCATGTTCGAAACACAACATCCATATAATGTTACCTGGAATGAGGATAGACAAATGAGGTTCTACCATTGACCATGTTCGAAACACGGGACCTATCGGAAAATGTCATCTGAAGTCTTCTGGGGTGTTGGCCTAAGATGGTAGGTGATCTAAAGTGGCATGAGACCAAGAAATTAAGGGGTCCCTTAAGACAAGAAATAATGTGTATATCCAAATAAAGGGTCACTAAGGATCATGGAGATGAATTGGGATTATGTCCATTTTGAGTCCAGCACTCTTGGTTCTACACCACAGCACATCAGAGCATGTCAGTGTGAAGACATAGCTAGACTCATAGTAACAGACCCTGGTGTTTCAAATAGTTTAAGGTCTTATTTCTTAGACCAAATGTTCTCAATTCAAGGTCCTAGAGTTTGGACCTAGTGCATTGTTTAACGTCGTGTAGGTATGACGAGTGATAGCTGGTGCTTATGGTCAAATAACTTTGACCATGGTTGTTGTAGTTTTAGGTCACATAGATTTGATCAAAATATTGTATAGTTTAACATAATATGACCAAGACATTATCCCACAATTTATCGTCACGTGACCAATACGATGGTTGTTATGCAGTTTAACGTTGTGCCACTAGGACGTGGTTGTTACGCAGTTTAACGTCATGAAACTAGGACATGGTTGTTTTGCAGTTTAACATCATGCAATTAGGACATTGGATATTGTGTAGTTTGACATCATGAAACTAGGATTTGAAACCACCAGTATTTTTTCGATAGAGGTGTGGTCATCACTACACCATTCTGATGGTCCGAGATCCTTGAGGAATGTGGGGGAATCCATATGATGATATTACCCTAAAATTCCCCCAACGTATGCATGGATGTTCTCCATGCCTGAGCTGGACAATCCCATAGTGACCATTCCAGAAGCTGGTTATGGGGCCACAGGGAGGACCTCTACAGTCAATGAAATGTAGTAGTTGGGATTACATACCATGTCACAAGGGTGGCATTGGATGCATTATCTATTGAAAGGAGGTGGACTATGGGTGGGATGATAGAATTCCATCATTTTGGTGGGGAGGTGAAGCCCAGAAGGCACGGAATTCTGGTGTGTCTGTACAATGGGGTGATAGATCTTGAAAGGTGTGGAAGCCTGGAGTGTATGTATGATGGGGAGATGGAGCCCTGAAGACATGAAATCCTGGAGCATCCGTACGACGAGGCGATGGAGCCCAGAAGGCGTGGAATCCCGGAGCGTCAGTACGACATGGTGATGGAGCCCAAAAGGCATGGATTCTTGGAGCATCCGTATGATGGGGTGATGGAGCCAAAGTGTGGAATCCTAGAGTGTCCGTACGAAGGGGTGATGGAGCCCAGAAGGCATAGAAGACTTGATCGTCGGTATGACGGGGTGATGGAGCAAGAAGTCATGGAATCCTAGATCATCGATACGATGGGGCCAAGGATCCCAGAAGGCATGTAATCCTTGAACTTCAGTAATATGGGGACACCGTGATGACTTTTTTAGATGCATATGGAGGACCTCCATGCTGGTCAATGTTGGGAATGGGGAGGACCTTCGTTCTGAATGGTAGCAGTGTGGGGAGCACCTCCATAGTGGTTACTGATGGCGATGGGGAGGACTCTCAGTCCAGATGATGTAAGTGTGGGGAGGAACTCAGTAGTGGATGATGATGGAGACTAGGAGGACTCCCTTACTTGATGATATTGGTGCAGGGAGGACCTCCACAGTAGCTTCTGGCGGCGACGGAGAGGACTCCCGTGTTTGATTATAGGGTGTGGGGAGGACCTCCATAGTGGATGTTGATGGTGTTGTTGGAGATGCGTCATTGTATTGGGGATGGTTTACCCCTACACATCCCATGAGGGAGGCAGAGTCGGTGAGGAGAAGATGGAGTTGGGGGAGGATTCCACCTGCTCAGACTGTGAAGGTGGTAGGGTCGGCGAGGATCCGATTGAGTCGGGGGAGGATGCCCCCAACACAACCTATAAAGGCGACAGAGTCAGAAAATAGCCGATGGAGTTGGGGGTGGATGCCCTATGGGCGGCCTGTGACAGCAGCAGGGTTGGTGAGGATCCAATTAAGTTAGGGGGTGCATGCCCCCGGGGTGTCTTGTGAATTTAGCAGGGTTGGTTAGGAGCCAATGGATTTGGGGGAGGATGCCCCCTATGCAACCTATAAAGGTGTCAGGGTCAGCGAGGAGTCGATGGATTCAGAGTATGATTCCCCCGTCATATCCTATGAAGGAGGTGGAGTTGGCGAGGAGCTGATGAAGTCGGGGGGTGGATGCACCCTGTGTGGTCTATGAAGGTGGTGGTGTCGGTGAGGAGATGATGGAGTTGGAGGGTGGTGGATTCCTCTAGCGCGGCCTGTGAAGGAGGTGGGGTCAGTGATGAGACAAGGAGTCTGGGGGGTTGATGCCCCTGGTGTGGCTTGTTTAGGCAGTGGGCTTAGTGAGGATCTGAGGATTCGGGGTAGGATTCCCCTAGCACAACCTCTAAAGGTGGTGGAGTCAGAGTGGAGCTGATGGATTCGGGGGTGGATGCCCCCTACGCGGCCTATGAAGGCGGTAGGGTCGGTAAGGATCTGATGGAGTTGGGGGCAGATTCCCCCAATGCGGCCACTGAAGGAGGTGGATTCAGAGAGGAGCCTATGGAGTTGTGGGTGGATTCCCCTTGCATGGCCTATGAAGGTGATAGGGTCAATGTGGAGTCGATGGAGTTGGGGGTGGATGCCTCTAACTTGGCCTCTAACGGTGGCAGGGTTGGTGGGGAGTTGATGGAGTTGGGGGCGGATGCCCCCAGTGTGGCATCTGAAGGAAGTGGAGTCATCAAGGAATCAATGGACCATAGTCTTCATGCACACGACTATACTCATCCTCTCACGTATGAAGGAGAGGGTATTCACATGGTTTATGCCTCAACTTTCCCGACATATTTTGTCTACTCTCTATTGAAAGGGAAGAGATTCATATCAGGTTCACCATTTCTGTTTCTGATGATTTCACTGGGGCACGAATCTGTCTATGGGGGAACGCATTGATTGTTTCCCCACATTTTTACATTGCAATGGCGGGCAGCATCCACCACTTATTTAGGGACATTTATTCCTTGATCGATACGGGATGATAGGATGTCAGTTCCGCCTTCCGTAGATTTCTCCTCGGAACTCCGCGCCTAGTTCGGGTCTCCCTTATTGATTTGAGTCATTGTTCATGAATATCATTCCCGATGCCAAATCTTCATGGATTTTATTTTGTTAAACTTCTATTCTCTGGACATCCCATGGGGTCTCGATAGGGTAGAAACCTTCAGTCGGAGTAGATGACAACATCAGGCATGTTGGGGCATCTCTGGATGCCTGGACATTGGGGGACATATATTCTTCCTCATAAGAGGGCATATCAATGTTTAATAACCCAAGGTATCCTATGTCAATCATGGGGTATCTTATGCGAGAGGCATGTCTCTAAGGTTATACTCAACTTCCCATGTTTAACACGGGATATGTTGTGATTTTAATGTCTTGTAGAGGCGATTACGCTAAAGGTGTTTCTTTTGAGGTTTTCCTCAGGCATCTCATGTTTAATATGAGGTAGGCCATGAGTTTAATGTATTACAAAGATGGATTGAGGATGATCAGAACATCCCATAGAGATGGATCAGATTGGTACATCCCTAGGAGGGAGCACATGGAAGTTTTACCGGATGGATGGATCAAAATGCTCAAAGAGAGCGGACCGAGGGTGGTGTGTCCCAAAAATGGATGATATCACACCGTGACTGCTGATCTAGAAACCTCAAAGGGTAGATAAAAGGATTATTGGATCCCAACAAAGGTTACACCAAGGTTTTCCATTGGCTAGTATTTAACCTCAGGGAGGCTTCCTACATACCATGTCTTGGAGACAATGTTCAAAACCAATGTAGTTCGAATGGGTGATGAATCGGGGTGTACAAAGAGGAAAAAAACCCGAATACATGTTGGGGCTTACACATTGATAGCATCCCATTACAATATGGATAATCTGGGTTGGTTGTTTATGGATCGTGTGGGTCTTAAGCATGGGTAGCAACCCGAATGGATGGCATGATCCCACTGGGACATGGCGTCCTAAGTAAGAATAAATATGGGTGATGGATGGTTAAACGAAGTGGATGAGAGGAATGGGATGAGACTAATGTGAAGATGATGGTAGTATTGGTATTGAACCTCTAAGAGTCTTCCTAAGTATCCTCATGGAAGGGAATCAAATTCCATGTAGTTTAGTGGGGAAATGGGACACCGGAGGAGGCGTCCTGTGAGAATGGCCACATGGATGGGACTTAGAGGAAGTAGAACCTCTGAGTTTGGGGATTTCCTTCTCAAAACGTAGAGGCTCGAGGGAGAGACCAGGATGGGACATGAGTGATGGGCTTGATCCTCAGGTAGGCTTCCTACATATCCCTATGGTAGGAAATAAAAGTCCATGTAGTTTAGGATGGGGCATATAATCAGAGTGTGTCTAGATGACAGTGACCCGGTGGCATGTTAGTGGCTTACGTATGGTTGGCATACAAATAATTAGTCTGGCTTCACTAGGATGGACCAAGGATGTAGGTCCCAACAAAGAGGACACCACAGTTTACCAGTGTTTGGGGTTGAACCTCGGGGAGGATTCTTACGTACACTATCTATAAGAAAAGGATCAATCCCATGTAGTTCAAATGGGTTTGCCAGTGTTTGTGGTTTAACCTCAGGGATTCTTCTTATGTACCCTATCTAGAAGACAAGGATAAAAACCCACATAGTTCGAACAGGTCCAGTTTAGCATCATGTAGTACGTAATGGGGGGGGGGATATCATTTAACGTCGTGAAGGATGATGGTGAACAAGCATGAAGGGGTCAGGACTAATGGGTGTTGGGATTGAACCTCAGGGAGGCTTCCTACGTACCTTTCTTGGAAAGATCAAGGATCAATTACATGTAGTTTGGAATGGGTTTGGGGGATTACGTGCTAGGGTAGCCTAAGGAGATGTCATGGTCACTGTTTACTCGAATCTCATGTGAGTCATGCTCGGTGTGAGAAACAACAACCAACAACAGACCTGACGAATGTGGTGAAAAGGTGCATCCACAAAGGGTAGTGAATGGGGCATACATAGTATTGTTTCCCAAGTGCCACTAAGAATTGGAAATGATGGATCGGGCTTATGCATGGAAGCTGTCTAGGTGCTTCTAAGGAACAACAATGGTGATAGGGGATTATGAATGGAAGTTACCCGAGTGCCACTATAGAGTAGCAATGGTGAAAGGGGAATATGTAAGGAAGTTGTCTGGATGCTGCTTAGGAGAGACAATGGTGCATGGTGATTATGCATGTAATATGCACAGGTGCCTCTAAGGAGTGGAAATGGTGGATGGGGCTTATGTATGGAAGCTTCCCATAATGTCTTCCTCATGTCTAGCCATGAGGGCATCCCAACTCACTGGTGGGTTGAGGCATATAATTGAGGCCTACACCTATGCACTAGTGCACAAGTGGGATAATACCAAGGGTGTTGGAACTAGTCCGAAAAAAGGAATATGAAAAGTGTGAATCACATACCCAACATTCATAGAACAATGCAGGCAACATGATAAAAGGATATAAATCTTAATCATATTCTAATAATAGCATCCGCATCACATTAGCTAGAGATGGAGACAAACAAATGAGGTCTGACTGCTGACCATATTCGAAACATGGGGTGAAACTCAAAGTGTTGTCTAAATTAATCTGAGGCATTGGCCCCTGATGGTAGGTGAGTCAAGGCGGCATGGGACCAGGCTTTTAGGGGGTCCATTTAGACATGAAATTGAATGAACATACAAATTAATGACACACAAAGCATGAGGTAGAGTGATGGAATGTTTTAACGTATTCTAATGATCTTGAAATTGTGCCACTATAATCATGGAATGATGTATATTATGCTTGTCACATAAGTCATATCTTATTTAGAATAAGAGGCATCCTATTATTGAATGATAGAGTATACAACTGATTATATCCATGTAGAGAGGACTATTGTAATCTTATTCTTGGAACATAAGGCATCTCTTGTTTGGAGCAAGAGGCATCTGATGTTTGTAACATAGGGTGCACTATAGTTTAAAGTCATGTTCATAAGACTATTGACATCTTATGCTTGGAGCATAAAGAATATCTTTCTTAGATCATGAGACATCCTATGTTTTTTATATAGGTTCAACTATAGTTTAAAGTTATATAGATAGGACTATTGACATCTTATACTTAGGGCATAAGGCAGATCTTATTTGAAGCAAGAGGCATCCTATGTTGGTCATATAGGGTGTACTATAGATTAAAGTTATATAGATAGGACTATTGGAATCTTATGCTTGGTGAATAAGGAATATCTTATTCGGAAAAAGATGCATCCTATTTTTGTTGTATAGGGTCTACTATAATTAATTTCATGTAGAGAGGATTGTTGGCATCTTATGCTTAGCGAATAAGGCATCTATTATTCGGAACAATAGAAGCCTATATTTGTTTTATAGGGTCTAATACATTTTATAGTCATGTAGAGAGGACTGTTAGGCATAAGGTGCCTATAAATGGGTGGTGTTGAGACTTACGCTAGAGTGTCCCTTTCTGGTTTAACCTAGAATAGGAGTTAGGTGATGGGGTTTGGATGAGTTACTCAAGGAATGGTTTGACTCAAGGTACCTGGGGAATTGATTATGAGAATATCAAATCAAGACATGGGAAATAGACCAAGAGGAATATATTGACTCAAGGTGTTTCATGGAGTGTAGAGGAGTATCTCAAATCACGGTATTCCATAGGTGGAAGGAGGGTGAGTATAAGGGCACAATGGAAAATTTTGACATCCCGGCCCGAAAATTTCACAGTGCAACTCTCCATTTTGCATGGGGGTTAGTGAAAAAAGCGAAGGGATAGGAATGGAGGGCTAGGAACATATCCTGGCACTGATCTCGAGTGGGGGTACAGGGGTGAAGCCCCCATGGTATGGACTAGTGGGCGCGAATGTAGGAGCTTCAAGAAAGATAGGGTTTCACAAAGGAAAGGGGTTCGTGGAGCCAGGGGTATTGTGGAGCAAAGGGGATTCATGGAGCTTAGGTCCTCACGGAGAAAAGGGGATTCATAGAGCATACCCTCATAGAGCATAGGGATTCATGGATCTTAAGGTGTCATAGAGCATGGGGGTACATGGAGCCTCAAGCTACTCAAATAAGCCCCCTCCTTTGCTAAGGGAGGCGGCCTTCGCAAAGGGGATCACTTCGTGGTGCTCCGGAGCACCATGAAATGGGAGAGATCAGACATCAAAGGGGAAGTTTAATAATTCTTATTAAGGGGGGTGGGCCAGATATTTATAGGTGATGTAGGTCGGCAAATCTCGTCTCAAAGAAATAATGTGTTCTATGAAGAGAAAATGATTCCATGAAGGAATTCGCGCTCTGTAACCGGATGGAATTCCCTCAAGTTTCTTTTAGTCACAGAGGCTACCGTCATGGCCTTTATGGAACTCACAGAGGATCCTGTCACATTCCTCAGAGTCGTGAAGGCTTCCTTTATAGACTTTTTAGCACTCATGGAGGCTCCGGTCAAGTTCCCCTACTTCGTGATCATGGAGGGAGCTCCACGAACAAGTTTTCTAACCCAACTTCAAATGTTCCTAACTCCTGCTCCATAAATCCATTTAGGCTCTACGAATAGTTAAATTGAAGATTAAGAAATAGGATATGCTATTGAACCATGTATAGAAGCATTTGGAATATCTTGTGGACACATTTTCTAGTTTAAATAGTGTTTTAATTGTATAGAGACTCAATAGATATGGAAATACAATAGCTAATCACCCACAAGAATGATAAAATTTACAAATAATGGGATGAAAATAAGTAAAATAGGATATAAATCATGAACTAAACCATTGGGGCCCTTAACTGGTGGAAAACTGAGTGTGACAACCCCAAGCCCACCTCCAATAGGATAATGCTGGTGACAAGCATCGAGAAATAATATACAATAATGGGTGGAAATTATCTTGTGTACCTATATGCACAAAAAAAACAATCTCTATGAAAACATGTAGGGGAATAATAGAAAGGACTTCCCTCATGTTCTTCAGATTATCTTGAAAGTTGAGACTCATAGAAATTCACATAGAGGATGTATTAGGCATGAGGTCAACATGAATTTGACTATCCCTTCAAGTTGTGCTTTTTAATCATGTTTGGTACTACCACACTAGGGGGATATTTTAATATATGGGACTATGTTTCTTCCAAAATGGAGAAGATGTAGGTACTGTTTGGGGTCATACCATATTCTTGAGAACATTACCACTTGACACATTTGTGTTTACTTGTTTACTTGTGAATTGGTTTTTAATTTTTATGTTTTTTTAGATTATGTATTAAATTTTTACCTTTTTCTTATCTATTATTATCACATTCACATATACTATAAATATTTGTCAAGTTTGAAACTACATTGGTGGTGTCTTAATAAGTAGTACTAAAACACTTATTAGATAGATATGAAACATGGGTAAGAAAGAAGATCTTGTTTACTACAAGTACAGGTTGGACTAAGGCATAGGTTTTTTAGAAAATGGGATAGCTTAATATGATTTTGGAGACTAGGATGAGGTTATAATTGGATTCACAGAGCATATTATATGTTTTTCATCCATTTATTTCTACATGATTGGCCTAACGGGTGATCGACTATTTTATTTTGAAAGGACATTGTGTTTTTGTTCTATTTTATCTCATATATATATATATATTATGTTTTTTGTTTCTTAATAATCTATTTGTACACAATTAATATATTTTTATATTTTTTGTTATTATTTATATTGATTAGTCCTATATTCTCCCTATGGTTTTATTTATACCTTCACTTCTAGTCAGAATCCATTATCTTATAGGGAAACATGCTTGAGGACATATTAAATTCTATCTCTAACCCAGTGATTCAGGTCTGGGTGTTACATGTTCCCCCAACATGATTCTTGTTATCCTAACCCAATTAGGAAAAAAATCACCTCAACACATCTTCCACTATGATTTTCATCAACCAGTCATCTAAATTTTATTTTCTAAAATCATCTATAGATCTTATAAATTGTCCATAAATAAAAAATGGATATAGTGATACTTCATTTAAATTATCCTGGTCTTTGATTAAGAAAATATAAGCTATGATAATTTAATGTTATGGATTACAAAATATCATCCAATTATCTTTCCTTCCCTTTTGATCCCCAAATATCTCATTTTTCTAGATCAACTCCTTCTCATCAACTGTTAATGAAACATAATATTCATATGCAATTTAGTGTGAAATTACTATTTTTAAAATTGAAATACATCTAACTAACAATCCTAAAAAAATATCTAAGGGTTCACCTGAGAGTAACTTTATCTCCCCCAAAGTTTGAGTTTTGGATCCATTTCAATGTTTTATATATTTCTAAACAATGTGTCACCCCTTTAGAACCCTTTGTGTACAAGATTACTATCATAAAAGCGTCTTGATGTTCTATTCCCTTATTCAACCATAACTTTAAGACTACTCCCACTACATTTGAAATGCATTCTTTAGGAAGAACCATTATATACATTATAATTACAACTAAGGATGCATAGGGTACATTTGTAGTATAATCTTTATGTACATCCACTCATAATGAATTCTGTTTTCTCAATGTGCATTGTTTAGTAAAAAGAGTTGTAATTTTATTTTCATAGCTCATATCAGAGTTATCCACTAAATTTTAGATGCAATATGACTATGTAAGGTAAAAGGTATCATAATTTAACCCTCTCACAATCTGAATCCCTATTTTTTAATTATCTAGACCATGATTATTATTCTTAAAACATTGATATAATTCATTATAAAAATTATTTATTATTTCCCTCAATGAAGCTATAATAAACATTTACTCAATGTAAATAGGTATGATGGAAAAATCCTTATCCTAAAAAATCTTCCTATAATAGAAATAAACCAAATTTTATTGGATGAATTTCTACTCTGTCATAAATTGATTAATCATTATGTGTTAATAACAAATATCTGACTTCAATCTGTAATGATCATGTATTATAATTCACACAATGTCCCAATTATGATTATCCATGAAACCTACCTAATGCTCCATGTTTATTTTCTTATCTATGTCCCTATGAATAAATACATTCTACGCATTCAATTGTTCCTTATATTGTACTTTCATGGAAACCATAGTATATACCATTTGAAAAGTCTTATATATAAAAATTAGTTAAAATATCTCCCTGAAATCTTCTCAATTTATTTGTTAATTTTTTTTAATTATTATCCTTTACTTATAACCTTATCAACCATCCCCTTTAAACATTAGTAAATATGCACTTCTATTTTGATGTACATTCTTCCTAGAGGGCCTCTCTATTAGCTACCATGTATTAGATACATTGATGGAGTCAATATAATTCCTCGTGTATAACTCCCAATGATTTGAGTCTTTATCACTTATATTTTCTTTTGGGATTTAAGGCTCTCCATCATTCATAACAATCATATTTTGAGAGGTAATCCTACACCACTACACATGGAAACCAACTATGATAGATATGCATGGAAAACCCTATTATTTTTATACTTCTATTACTATATCTCAAAGAAAACTTCCTTTCAAACCTATATCATGTATAATCCAAGAGATTTATGGTATATCATGCCTGTAAAATATTATGAGAACATGACTACCTATAGAAACTCTTGTTAGAGGGTATAGTGTTTTTAGTATTGTCGCAATTCCTATACCATTGAAAACATCCTTAAACTCTAGATGTATACATATTTTTTCATTGGATTCCTATGATAGGTTGATATAATCATAATTATTTATATTAAAAATATACATATATATGATATCTTCATTAAATATCACATTTTGATTAACAATATTTTGTTATCAGTTGTTATCATGATCCAAAATAAAAACACTTCGTCGTCATACCATATAAAGTACTATACTCAAAACAAAGACTCACAGATCTGCCTTTTAAATCAATAAACATGGTTATAGTATATTCAACTAAAAACATTTATGTGGGTATGAAAAATCTTCCTTTTGGAATAGTGAGATTTTAGATCTTCCTACACCAATATATATGTGTGAATCATGTTGATTAAGTATATCATACAATTCACTAATTCTTCCAAAAACACATTTGAGAATCCATAATATATTATAATTATCATATATTTCTACACCAATGTACAATTCATCCTCTATATGAGATGATTATGTTACCAAGTATCTGTTATGATTTTCTCAAATTGTATTCCCTTCTACAAGAATGACCTTAATAACTCCACACAATGATCCTTCGCACTATTCTCTTATAGGAAACACATAAGTTTGCATCCATTATCATATACAAACACATATCACTATCTAATTTAGGTTTTTGAATCATTATAATTGTAATTTTTAATAAAATATGAAAAATTGTGTGTCTCATAATCGTTGAAGGTTAAATAAAAAAGTGAAACACTATGAGAGTGAACCAGTGCTCTCCCCCATTAATTTATATGAACCAAATATATCTTTTGGTTTGTTTTTTTATTAATTTTCATTTGTAAGGACACATTCTTCTACATACCATAGATATAGTCATAATATTTTACATACTCTCTACATATATTCATCAACATATATTTACCAATAGGAAGTTTCATATTCTTATCACTCAAGATACATTATTGATCATACAATTACCTTAAAAAATTATCACAATATAATATGTTGCACGATATGATAATCCACTCAAGTAAAAATTATTATCCTTAACTCCTTTTAAACAACCTTGTATATTTTTGAAATCATACATACACTGTCTGTGAACAATAAAAATAAATTTATGTTGTATAGCATTCCAATGTAGATTATGTTTTTATCTAATATCAATATGTATCACAAATCTTGCAACATTGAAGAACAAGTTTTCTATTTTTGGATTGATACATCAACCTTACCTAAAATATTTAGAGAAACGTCATCCATATGATTCACTTTATCAAATCATATTGAAGTATAATTATTTATAATTCTTTTCTTAGTTGTTGAATAAAAAAATCTCTAAAGCCTTTAATCTGAGACTAAAAAAATTTACAACCCATATCAATAGATAGTTTTTCATTTAATATCATTCTTTTACATCCACTTATAGAATCAAATTTTATAGAATTTATATTTTGGATATTATAATCCTTTCTAAGGTGTAATTTCCTCCAAAAATGCCAACACACTAAAGAACCTTCCCTAGAACTACTCATTCCCCAACTTCTCTTGACATTACTCTTTTATGATCATTCTATGTGTAAGAACCCAGTTTTAACTTAGGTATAGATCCTTTAATTTTCAATATAAATCTTTAATTTTAACCTAATATGGATGTCTATAGGGTTCTAAAATGTCTCAGCGGTGTTTGTGGCATATTCGGAGACCAAACCCCATCTTTTGGGAAAAAAGTCTTGGCGCACAGTTTAGAGTAAACCGTTTGGATTGTGTTTTTTCAAATATATCCATCTCGGACAGTTGGCGCACATCCATGAGTCCTAACCATGTGAACACCATTTTTCCTAGGTACTTGTTCATGGATTATTCAAAGCTTGATCAAACCGTGAAAGGGATTTTTTTTGGCATAACCGTCTCACACGGTTTGCATATGGTTCAAAAAATCTTGTGGACAAACCATTCTGAGGATAAAATTTTAGATAAATGTCCAAAATGAACTTGATGATCAATTTACTCCCATATTCTCCCCTAATATGAGAACTAGTGAGATTAATCCCTTTTCCTCTCATTTGGGAGCTTTTTGAAGGCCAATGCTAGGGATCAAGAGATCTCCTTCATCTGGAATCTGATTGAGCTTTTGTTCATCATGTTGGATGTGAAAAAGTAGGTAATCAAGTCCACTTTTTCCATTATTATTATCTCTTTATCTCAACAAGGATATCATCATGTGAGTATTTTTCACCATTTCATAGATCTACTCCGATCTGAGGCTAATCAAGGGCCAATACAGGAGGAGGAGAGTCATACAACCCTAAGGTGGGTAGCCTATAACCCATCGCTAAAGTTCATTGTTTTTGGAATATCCTTGTGGAGCCCACTGATTTCATCGTGGACCATTTCTTAAATTTACATTCTGTGATTATACTTGTTAGAATCGTATGGTTCTTCTCATTCAAAATATGTGATTCGTTGTTAGCAGCTACACCCACAAATAAATATGCCCCAAGTTGAAGGTTATGTCATTCTTGGATTTTAGTGTTTTGACACATTTGATCCTCCATTAGGGTGTGCCTTCACTTGAACTTCCTAAAGATGGGACTTCCAATAATAAATGGCTTGTTATTAATGATAATTTCGTAATGGAATGTACCATGTATGATCACCACTTGACCCTCCTAAGGTAAGTGCCTAAAATTTATTATTAAATGTGAAATGTGAAATGGAAAATATACCAATTATATAACATGGCCTTAAAATGAGATTGAATAAAGGTTACATGTCTATAGAACCCCTTTCCATATTGATGGAAGCTAGTAGAGTGAACCTCAATAATTGAATATGCCTTAATGGTTAATTAATACTTAATTAAATGGTTTCCACGCTACATGGCCTATCCACACTAATAGAAGACAAGGCTTGAACTTAATGATTGATTACCTGATTACAATATCAAATAGGAATGGACTAACTCGAGCTCACCTTGGAATTTGGAGAGGAGAATAACTTGGGACTTAGGAACCCCATTCTGATTCAAAGACATGGATTTCGTTGGTTTACATTGACCTAGACTTCAATTATTGTCTATTTCTCAGATTCCCAGTATACTATCATAGGGTCCTTTACATTATTATATGTTACTTCGGATACACTCCCTGGGATCCAACATTGAATAGTAGGTTCCATGGTTAAATCCCATAGGGCCCTATCCTTACCCAAACCCACTTTACCTAGGTGGATCACCTTGGACTCATTAGGCACCTTATTGTGGAATTCCTTGGATTATGCTCCTTGGATTACACTCTTAACCCTTTTCTAGACTCAAATACTACTGAGTTAGTGTTCTGTGAGATATACATTACCTTGGTTATTACCCTGGAAACCCCTCACCGGATATCATGTTTTGTTTCCTTATTACTCATTGGAACCTTCACTACTTATACTATTACAAGGTGATGTCAGTGCAGGATATGCCTCACGTGACCTATTAACATTAAATGGTAATTACATAATTAATGAATTGATTTCATGTTTAGAAACCTGCCAAGGGATGAATTAGGTATATGGGTATTTAGTTATATTACACTACTTTCTTTACTTTATATATGCATCCAAGAACACTGCTATATTCCATTACATGGGCTAGATGTTATAGACACCATTGGTGGTGGCTCAGTAAGATTTATCTCACACTCTCTCTAGGTGCCATTTGGTACCCGAAGTAGATTACATGACTATAGGTTTTGAAAAAGGGAAGTATGTGGCTTCAAAAACTTGATTTATTGCATTTTTTGGATGGAGTTTGATAGCAGATGACCAAGTTAGATCTCAGGATACTTAGATTATTCTTTGTTTTATTTTAGTTTTTAGAATATGTTATTCCAATTGTCTTTTATCTATGTTTTACATTTTTCTAGGGATGTGTAATTACATCAACATTTCTCCAGTTGATATAATTTTTCTTATTTTTATTTATCTATTGCATTAGTTTTATTATGATATTTATTTATATTGCTTCTGCTGTTTACTACTGTTAATATCCTTCTAATATGCTACACTCTACTAATGAGGGCATAGTTTCCCCACAGACACACCCTAGTCCCTCCCTGCTAGTTGGAAGCCTCTGGAATTTGAGGAGATGTGCTTGAGGCCATGTGGCCAACTGAGCTTAGGGCACCCGTTAAGTGACATCTGGGTTCAGGACATCACAAACTAGTATCAGAGGTGGTTTCTTTTCTTTCTTTACTATTTTGAGATAATATATTGGAGAATAGGAATGCTTGGTATTTGTTCAAAAGTCTTGCTTGGGCGTCGTGAACCCATGTTCCTGATAAAAACCAAGTTTCCTAAATTATAATTTTTTTTCTTCTTTTTCCTATTACAGTTGATGTTATTTCACCATTGGGTGATGCCCATGTTGTGAAGTGTTGTTGATTGTTTCTATATTTGAGGATTTTATTTCATCCTTGGTTTGATTATATGAGGGAAAGAAGCATTGTTACATGCATCAATATAGGCACTTAGAATTCACATGTCATGCATATTTCCATGCCATATAGGTGAATTTTACTGCTTTTCATTACTAGATATGATTTTTATTATTGATTGATGATGTGATAGTTGATTTTAAATGTATTAATATTAGTTTCTATTGAGTTATTTACTATCTAAATTCATGAGGTGTATGGGACCTCATCGGTTGGGATGAGAAATTTACCCGAGTTGATCCATTATGTTTTAAGCAAATGGGTTTTGTTTCTCGTGATAAGTGTATGTGAATTGATTCATCAAAAATTGATATCCATTATAAAGTGAATCCTAAAATATAAAATGAATTGGTTGCACAACCTTATCCAGACTTTTCATGTTTATGAAAGGTAAAGGAGTGAACCAGGTAATTAACTACAAAATGACATGAAACTTGTTATTGAGAACATATCTATACTTTCCCATCTAAGTAGGTACTTTGGGTAGTATACCTTGGGTAGTGAGTTTTCTTACATTATGTTTCTGCTAGTGATGTTATCTTATGCTCCTAAGCTTGTTCTAAGGTGTGTGCTTGGAATTTGTAACCAATGCTGCCATGACATCCTTGTGTCATTCGCCTGGAGGGTGGTGACGACCATGCTCCAGACATGGTGGGCCCTGAACTTCTAGTGTTACCTCTAGGAGTTCCACTTGTGGCACTGCCTGTTTTACCTAATCTAGGCACTGATACCCAATTCTGTGATATTTTTCTATGTCTGATGGAGTCCATGCATGGTGCTCCATGGGTTTCACCTACGATGGTTGATATGTCCTACTAGTTCCAGTAGTAGCATCCTCCGACCTTTTTTGGGGATAGTAGTTCTCAGGATACTGAGTCTTGGCTAGTGTCCATGTTGTCTATCTTTGAGCATCTAGAAATTCCTCCATAGTGGAGAGTCAATCTTGCTACATACATGCTTCAGGATTCGGCCAATTGTTTGTGGGATGTGGTTACCCAAGTTGGTCGTCAATAGGGAATGTTATGGGTTGATTTTTATACTACCTTCTATGATCAATTCTTCCCTCAGGAACTGATAGCTGACAGACCCATAGAGTTCATGTATCTCGAGCAGGGTTCAATGTCATTTATGGAATATTCAGAATGTTTTGCTGATTTATAGTGCTTTTCACCACATATAGTCGGTGATGAGATTTCTCATGCTAGAAATTTTGAGGATGGGATTCAGCATTCCATCTGAACTCAAGTGAATGTCTTTCACCTGCCTACATTTTCTGTAACAGTTAATCCGACCCTTATCACTAAGTGTATCCTGAGGGGTAAAATGAGTACCGTGTTTAAAGGATTTGTGCTTTGTTAGGCCAGTAGTTCCCCTAGTGGCCGAAAACCTTTTCTCAATGTTTATCTTCAGGTCAGTGGTAGTCAGAGTATCCAATTTGATAGATCTTTGGTATGTCATCAGTGTGGAAGATCGGGGTATAAGAATCCCCAATGTGATAGAGACCCTATGGAGTGTTGGTCTTGTGGCAGTATGGGTCATATTCAACGTTGTCTCAGGACATTCCATTATCTTTGAGTGAAAAAGGATCAATATCAGCTTTACCTTCTGGAGTGAGTTCTTTTGTGCCACATTAGATGAGGAGTTATAATAGCACCGGCAGGTCTGGATGAGGAAGAGTTCATTATCGTGGTAGTCCAACCCCTGATCACCAGCAACACCTGTAGAGCAGTCATGATCGTGGTAGTCCATCTGTTGTACGGATCCTTGGATCATGTCAGTTTCATGCTTTACAGCTGATACCTGAGGATCAAGATGCAGGACCATCTACAGTATGAGGTACTATTCAAAAATCCTCGACTATTGCCTCTTCTTTGTTTGATACAGGTTCTTAAAACTATTTCATTTTTGTTTCTTTCATGTAATTTCTTGTACTAGGGATATTGCTTCACTATGGTGTAATGTCCCTCGATACACCATTGGGAATATTGATAGAGGGAATACACCAGTATAGGAATTTTCCCCTTGAGGTAGGAAATTAACCTTTCTTGTGGAATCTATATGTTCTAGAGATGATGGGATTCAATGTCATTCTCAGGATGGACAGGTTAGTCCATTATCTCTCATTTGTAGACATCTATCGATGTAGGGTCTCTTTTACATCACAAGAAGGAAACAGTGATCTTTTCAAAGGTTAGTGGGATGTCTAGGATGGGAGAGTTGGACTAAAGCATCATGGGCTTGGTGAAGTGACTTCTTAGATTGAAAATATTTTCATGGAGGATCAGGGTCTGCTTCAAACTGATTCCCTCAAGTAGTTGACCATTTCGGGGAAGTATTTCCCAATGAATTTTCAGGATTACCTCCTTAGATAGAGTTAGATTTCACAATAGATCTTGTTCTAGGAGCAGCTCCAATGTCTATTCCTCCGTATAGGATGCCACCTACTGAGCTTCAGGAGCTCAAGTGTCAGATTGAGGACCTACAGGACAGAGGCATTATATGGCCCAGTACATCTTGTTGGGATTCACCCATTCTTTTCTCCAAGAAGGTGGATGTAAACTTACATCTATGTATGAAATAAAGAATGTTAAAATAGTTCATGGTTAAGAACTGGTATCCACTTCCTCGAATACAAGATCCCTTTGACCAGCTATGAGAAGAAAATGTCTTCTCTCAGATCGACCTGAGATCAGGTTATCATCAAATGTGAGTTAGACTATTAGATATACCTCGTATATATTTTCTTAGCAAGTATAGTCTGTATGAGTACCTTGTTATGTCATTTGGTATTACAAACAGGCCATCTGTTATCATGGATTTGATGAATTGGGTTTTCCACCCCTATTTGGACTCTTTTTTTGTGGTCTTTGTGGATGATATCTTGGTGTACTCTCATACCCATAGAGACCATTCCAAACATCTTGAGATCATTCTGATTACATTGAGAGAGAATCATCTTTATGCCAAACTTGTTAAGTGTCACTTCTGGATCGACAAGGTCCATTTATTAATTCATATTATTTCAGAATCATGTTTATATGTTGACCCTAAAAATGTTAGTTTAGTAGTTTCCTAAGAGAAGCCCAAGAACGTGTTTGATATATGGAGTTTCTTGTAGATTGATGGATATTACAGGTGTTTCATACAAGACTTATCACATATTTTTTCACCCCTTACTGGTCTTAGAAAGAATGGTGTCAAGTTCCCATGGTTAGAAGCATGTGACAAATCTTTCAGGACATGAAAAGGAGACTTGTATCGAAACCTATTCTAACTCTTATCAATCCAGTTATAGGTTATTCCATCTTCTATGATGCAACAGTCATTGTCCTAGGAGTAGTACTAATGTAGGAAGACAAATTCATTGCATATGGATCTTAGTAGTTGAGGCCTCATGAGATAAATTACCTGACGCATGGCCTTGAGCTAGCAGTAGTTGTCCATGACTTAGGTTGCTGGAGACATTATCTGTTAGGAGAGCACCTTGTTGTGTATGAAAACCACAGGAGCCTCAAATATATATTTTCTTAGAATGACATGAACCTCAAATAGTGGTGATGGGTCAAATATCTAAAATCATTTGATTTTGAGCTTACCTATACACTTGGAAAGGGAAATGTGGTCACTGATAAACTAAGTCGGAAAACTCAAATGTAGGCCATATAGGAATTGAGTGATGAATGGAAGTTAATGGACCTCTTTTCTGAGCTTCATCTGGAGTTCATGACAGGCACGAGAAGTCTTACCACTCAGACTTAACAGTTGCCTCTTCCCTCCTTGAGAAGGTGAAGAGTATGAAGTTTTGAGATCCTGAAGGTTTGGTTATCCATGAGATTATAGGAGGAGATATCCCACCTTCAGATTGGTTTGTGGGTAGAGACGACATCCTACTTTTATGTGGATGTGTTTTGGTTCCCACATACATGAGATAGGAGTTTATGAAGGAGTCTCACACCTCTGAGTGGGAATTTCATCTAGGTATCTCGAAGATGTATCGAGATATGCGACTCCAGTATTGGTGGCCAGGAATGAAACATCAGATTGTAGGTTTCATCACTAGTTGTTCCACCTGTCAGTAGTTGAGGGCAGAACACTACAGACATATAGGCTTGTTACAGCCACTTCCAGTCTTGGAACGGAAATGGGAAGATGTTTCTATGGATTTCGTATTCATCATACCAAGTTCACCAAGGGGTAATGATTCTATCTGGGATTCCATTGACTGACTAATGAAATCATCCCACTTAATTCCTATTCTAGAGACATTCTCAGTTGATTAGATGGTAAGGATGTATGTCTGTGAGATCATACGAATACATGGGATTCCACATACTATCATCTCAGATAGGGATGATCTTTTCACTTCACGGTTATGGAAATGTTTTTAGAATCTATGGGAACTCAGGTGATTCTAAAAACATATTTTCACACTCAAACTGATGGACAATCGGAATGGACAATTGGAATGGAAAATACAGGCTCTAGAGGATATGCTCTGGGCATGTGTCCTTAATTTTGGTTGTTTTGGGAGAAGCATATCCCTCTTGTTGATTTTTCCTATAATAATAGTTTTTAGAAAATGATTCAGATGGATCCTTTTGAGGCCTTATATGGTAGGATATGTTGTTCACCCTTGTACAGGCTAGAGGTAGGTGAGGCAGCCCTACTAGGTCCTCGTCTTGTTCAGGAGACTTTAGAGTAGGTTTAGCTGATCAGGAAGTATATGACTACTTCTCAGTATAGAAAAAAAATCTTTTGATGATGATCATCAAAGACCTCAAGATTTCAAGGTTGAGGATCATTTTTTTCTTCAGGTATCACCAAATCTAGGGAATAGACTATTACGGAAGCATGGAAAGATGTCTCCCTGTAAAGTAGGTCCATTTGAGATCTTAGAGAGAGTCAAGTTGGTAGCCTATCGGTTACTACTACCTTAGAGGTACCATTCCATGCACAACATATTTCATGTCTCACAAATTTTCCAATATCATGTTGACCCATCTCATTCCTTTGATCCCGAGTAAATTGATTTAGATGTTGATGCTACCTTAAAGGAATATCCAGTAAGTAGCATTAATCAAAGTACACAGGCTCTCTAAGGTAGGTTTGTCCCTCATGTATGGGTTCTATGGTAGCACAGTCATGTACAAGATGAGACTTGGGAGTGGGAAGCTGACGTATGTGCACATTTTTCATAATTGTTCTCATACAAAGTTTCTTTTCCCCTGTAAGGAGAACTCGGGGTGAATTATTTTAAAGGGGAAGACTGTAAGTACCCGATTTTTCACTCAAGTATGGATCCTTTAATTTTCAGTCAAAATCATTACTTTGGACAAAATATAGATTCCTAAGGGGTTATAAAAGGTCTCGGTAGTGTTCAGAGAATTTCTAGAGATCAGAACCCATCTTTTGGGAAAAATAGGCTTGGCGCACGGTTTAGAGTAAACCGTGTAGGAATTCCACACTATTTTGAAACCTGTTCGGATTGTATTTTTTTAGATAGATCCATATCACATGGTTGGTTCACAGCTATGTGGCCTAATTGTGTGAACACCCCTTTTTTCCAGGTACCTGTGCATGTCTTGCGCATAGATTGATTAAACCATGCAGAGGATGTTTTTTCGGGAAGAACCATCTCACATGGTTTGTGCACGGTTTGACAAACCATGCTGAAAAACTGTGTACATGATAAAATTCTAGGTAAATGTCCAAAATTATTTTAATTACCTATTTACTCCCCTCTACTCCCATAATCCGAGAACCAGTGGGATTATGCCATTTTCCTCTAATTTTAGAGCATTTTGAAGGCCAAAGCTAGGTCGCAAGAGATCTCCTTTGTCCAGAATCTGATCAAGCATTCGTTCATCACATTGGATGCACAATGGTAAGTAATCAAGTCCTCTTTATCCATTCTTCTTCTCTCTTTCTCTTGACCTAGATGTCATCATGTCAGAATTTTTCATTGTTTCTTAGATCTACTCTGATCCCGAGGAAAATAAAGGGTAAATACCGGAGGATTAGAGTCGTACAACCCTAAGGTGGGTGGTCTATAACTCATCCCTAAAGTTCATTGATTTTTGAATATCCATGTGGGGCCAACCGATTTCATCTGGGACCATTTCATATATTTACATGCCATGATTATACTTGTTATAATCATATGGTTGTGATCTTTCCAAATATGTGATTAGTTGTTATCGTTTAAACCCACAACTCAATCCACCTCATGTCAAAGGTTTTTTCATTTTTGGATTTTAGTTTTTTGGAACTTTTGATCCACAGTTTGGGTGTGCCTTTTCTTGACCTTCCTAAAGGTGAGCCTTCCTATAATAAATGGATTGTTATTAATGAGAATTTCATAATGGAATATACCATGTATTCCCACCACTTGACCCACCTAAGGTAAGTGCTTCAAATTGATTATTAAATATTAAATGTGAAATGAAAAATATACTAATTATATAACATTGCCTTAGAATTTTAAATTGAATAAAGGTTACATGTCTGTATCACCCCTTACCATATTGATGGAAGGTAGAAGAGTGAACCTCAAAAAATTAATATGCCTTAATGGTTAATTAAGGCTTGTTTAAATAGTTGCAATGCTACATGGCCTATATACACTAATGGAATACAAGGCTTGAACTTAATAATTGATTACATGATTACAATATCAAATAGAAATGGAATAACTTGAGACCACCTTGGCTTCTGAGAGGAGAATACCATGGGACTTATGAACGCCATTCTGATTCAACTATGTGGTTTTCTTAAGTTGGCACCCACCTAGACTCTGGTTCTTGTCTATTCCCCAAATTCCTAGTATACTACCGTAGGGTGCTTTACATTATTACATGATACCACAGATACACTCCCTGGGATTGAGCATTGACTAGTAGCTTCCATGGTTAAAGACCATAGGGCCCTATCCTTGATCAGCCCCATTTTACCTAGGTTGATCACCTTGGACTCAGTAGAAACATTATTGTACAATTCCTTGGATTATGTTCCTTGGATTACACTCGTACCCCTAAGCTAGACTCTGATACTACTGAGTTAGTGTTCCATGAGATCTATATTACCTTGGTTATTTCCTTGGAACTCCCCCACTAGATATCATTTTTAGGTTGCCTTGTTACGCCTTGGAACCTTTACTACGTATACTATCAAAAGGTGATGTTAGTGCTGGATATGCCTCACGTGACCTATTAACATTAAATGGTAATTACTTAATTAATGGACTGGTTACATGTTTAGACACCAGTTGAGGGATGAAGTAGATACTTGGGTATTTAGTTATATTTTAATACTTTATTTAATTTATATATTCATGTCTGTACATTGCTATATTCCATTACACGGGCTGGATGTTATAGACACCATTGTGGTGGCCCACTGAGATTTATATCACGCCCTCTTCGGGCACCGTTTGGTACCCATATTAGATTAAATGTCTACAGGTGTTGACAAAGGGAAGCATATAACTTCACACACTTGATTACCTGCTGTTTAGGATGGATCTTGATAGAAGATGATTGAGTTGGATCTCATGATGCTTGGAGTAGTCTTTTTTTCTTTTACATTGTGGAACATGTTATAACTATTGTCTTGTATCCATGTTTTCCATTTTTCTAGTGACATTTCATTACATCATCATTTCTCCAGTTGATATAGTTATTTTTATTCTCATTTATCTATTGCTTCAGTTTGCTTACACTTTTTATTCATATTTCTTCCACTGTTTACTACTATTTATATCATTCCATTATGGTAAATTCTACTAATGAGGGAATAGTTTCCCCATGGACACACCCTAGGCCCTTGCTTCTAGACAGCAGCCACTGGAATTTGGGGAGATGTTGTAACACCCCAGGTAAATAAAGAATATGACATTTTCATATTTATCGATATTTGTGAATAAAATATTAATATTACTTTAAAGGGAACGCTATGCTCGATGGTGTACCCAATACACAACAACGAGTTTCTTTGAAATCTTATGTTGAACTCTAATAATAAAATAATTTTATTTTAAATGGTAGTTAACACCTAGCCATTGTAATGACGGGAATGAAAAAAACTAACTAAAAAATTATTATATATGTTTGTCAAATATTTTTACTTTTTACAATAAATGTTAGAGGATTAAAAATGCGAATGAATCCAATTTTAAGCGTAAATAATCTAATATTCTTTAAAAGGTCGATTAACCGAAATTTTGATGGCGAACCTATTTTAAATCCACTTTTTGACAATTTTATGTGTTATATTTGACAAAATAAAATTCTTATTTAGAATCGGGATATCAAAATTTACTTTGTGTAAATTTTTGGTATTTTTCCGATAAAGTTCATTTTTTAATGAATAGTGAAAAATGTCATATTTTAATTCAAAACCTCTTTTTAATCTAATTTATTTATATGATTATATTATCTTTTGAATTGGTTTTAAATTTAAATTAGAATATTTTTTTACCATTTAATCCAATATTGGTCATTGGAATTGATTTTACGTTGAAATTGGACTTAAACTAGTGTCAATCTTTTAATAGATATTGTTTCTTAAAAACATGCTATTTGTTTTGACAACGGGAACTAATTATTAAATTAATTAATGCAACTTATATGTTTTTAATTTTGTAAAATATACATAATTTTTGAATTCGGAATATCAAATATATCTTAGGGTGAATTTTTGGTATTTTTCTGAAAAACTTCAATTTTTGATGAATAGTGAAACCACTAAGTGGTAGTTTAAAAACTGATTTTTCATTTAAATGAAACTTTGCCACTTCTGTGATTTGAATTTCAAAAATCCGACACACATGGTTGTCATTAGGATGTAAAATGTGGTTCAATGGGATTAAAATAATTTTTGGTGACTAGTAACTTTTAAGTTTTATTAATCGCGATTAAAGGTAATTAGTGTAATTTAAGGTTAAAATAATGTTTTAATAATATGAAATGGTCTTGACACATGTCCTACCCTTGTTGGATGAGTCATGGACGACCAATAAAATCCATGGGTAAACTTGGGGACCCCATGGAGCCACTTTGGTTGGAAAATGACATTAAAACCTTTTTAGTTAAAGGTAAAATTAAAATGTCACAAACATGTGTTGTTTTACTAAAACAATTTTTACATGGGGTTATACAAGTCATATTTTTGACTATAAATATTAATTATAAAGATAAAAAGATTTACTACATCATGATATATTTTTTAAATTTTTAGACGTTAAATAAATTAAATTATTAATGACACCATGATGATGCAGTGATTACCTCATTATTTAACGATTTAAATAAAATGAAAAGATAATGTAAAATATAAGACCTAAACATGTAAAAAACATATTGGATGGGTGGATTTCTAACTCTTATCATCTTATCCTAGAAATATATAATTTTGGGACCTTTAAAATATGAAAAGAATTTTATAATAAAGTAACCTTTTATAACTTTCCAAGAGTGCCCCTCTTCTCCTCTTATAAAAGGCCCCAACCTCTACCACCTTACCCACACCTCTAAAGCCTTTGGATCGTCAAACCCCTGACCATTTTCTCTATCCACATCCCTCTATTACTCCTAGAAGCCTCACTATGGGCAGAAGTCTTCCCAAGGAAGCCTTTGAGCTCAAATCAAAAAGAGTTACCCGTTTTAAAGGTAATGTCTTCCCTAGTGTTCTTTTGTTTTATTTTGCTTCTCCAACCCCCTAAACTCTTTTTATTTATTTCTTTTGTAACAACACCTGTATCTTCAATATACTAGGAATTTTTTACGAGGAGGATTCGAGATACACTAACACAAACCTCCGTCTAATGTCTAAAGAACATACTGTTTCTATGGATGATGAATTACTACCTCACGAAACGATGATTGTTCTATCTTCTCATACCACCTCTCATGGTGGCCATTATTATGGAACTATATTTATTTATGATATATATTATATTTATTTCCTCTCTATTCTTATTTATTTTATATTTAATACATACCTTTATGCTTTGCATGTTGTTCAAATGCGATAATTTCCTTTGAGGAAGTGTGGACTACCACCCCCTCAAGTGATGTGACTCGTTCATGCAATACATGAAATGTATGAAGAATCAAAATTGATGAACTTATGTGATATATATAACATATATATTATACTATAATTATAATATATATATATATATATATCATCTAGTTTTAATTCCCTTAATGTGCCAAAGAAATGAAAGTAGCGTTCATGCGTACGTACGGCTTACCGTCTCCATGAACAGTACATTTCATTTCTTATCTCAAAATTTTATGTACTATTATAAGTACATATATATAATGGATATATATGTAATATATTACATCTAAATTATGGATATCATTATGGAATTCTAATATATATATCTCTCTTTTAACTTTAATTCCATTAATATTACAAAAAAATGAAAGTAGTGTTCATGCGTACGTACGGCCTACCGTCTCCATGAACGGTGATTTTAATTTTTTATCTCCAAATATTATGGAATAGTAAAAAATGAATATATTCTGGATATATATGATATTTAAAACATTAATACTATTCTGGAGATTATGTACCTATAACTACATGGAAAATTCTTTTCCAACAAGTTCAATTTTTACTCATGTACCGAACATCGACAAAAACGTCTGATATGAACTCACTTTATTAAAAAATTATTATAACATTATAATATGTGATATGAACTGAATAATAATATTTAAAGGAGGTCCTTAATCAATTATAAATAGACCAAATTTTATTATTCAGGAGATTAAATAACAATCGAGTCATGTCGGACACGAGGTAAGGGATCTGACCTCTCTCTTTCTTTTCAAGTACCCTCTTTATTGTCGTTTCATTTATGCTCCATGTTCTTATGTTGTAGGATGTTCTTTAATATTCACCATACTGTAATTTTTATTTTCGTATGATTATATACCCCCTCTTACGCTCAACAATTCATTTTTAGAATTTTTAAGTGGCGTCGTTAGGCTGCCGAATTTTCGTAAGAGATCCAACCTCTCTCTTCCTTTTTAAATACTCTCTTTTATGTCATTTATTTTAAGCTAATATTTATTATGTTTGGGGATGTTATTTTATATTAATCATACTGTAATTTTTATGTTAATATTATGAGATACCCTATTTGATCTCATAAATCCATTTTTGGAAGTTTTAAGTGGCGCTGTTAGGCTGCCGAGTTTTTGTAAAGGATTTTTCATCTCACTTTTATTCCCATGAAATTTATGCTACGTTTGCCTCTATTTCCTTTTAGTGGTGTATGTACTTCCCATTATTATACACTTTGTGTAGTATAATTTCATTTATTGGTATTTACATCTTCATTGTATGACCCTTCTTCCATGGGGTGTACGTTTCGAAAGTTACCCAACTCGGTAAGGGGACCTTTCACCCTCCTCTTTTTAAAAGACTTATTTTGTTATGTATTTTAAATTCAAATACTATTATGTTGGGATATGTTCTTATATGTCCTTATTTATGTAAATTTTATTTCCAAGTGATGAGATACCATTTTCTCTCTCATCAACTCATTTTCTGAATTTTAAAGTTATGCCATTAGGCTATCAAATTTCTATAAGGGAACTTCTTAACCCACTTTCAATTCCTTGGGTTAAACCTCTACTTATTGATTTTATTATGCCAAGATTATGTGTGTAGTATCTATGTTGTAATTTCCACAAACCTTTGTGTAGATATACTATTTCTACACATAATCATCTCATTGATAAATTCTTACGAACTTGTATGGGAAATCATAACTCAATCTCATTTCATTGAGTTAAATATTTTTGTCATAGGTTTTGTTTTTCCAAGATTATGTGTGAATGACCTATGATTGTTTCACGCTTAATATCCACTTATATTGGGTGTATTTATATTTCTCACACATAATTATGTGACAGATTTATCCTTAATTTAAGGATACCATCTTTATAATGGATTTCATCTCAATTTGCATTTCCATTGATACATCATTGTTGTTATGAACCAATTCACTCTTATATGGTGTGTATACTGTCCTTTGACATATTATATCATGAATATATTTCTTCTGGTCATATTATAAATTTAGGATTTAATGTTATTCCGCAATTATTTGTATTCAAGAGTCTCTCATTTTGTTAAAAACTCTTTAACAAAAATATCGTTTCAAATGTTTTAAAGATTCATTATTCTAAATATTTATATATAATGTCCATGTTTTCAAAATGGTTTTCAGTATTTATTTATATAGACATTAATGTTTTAAAATTATAATTCCATTAAAAGCATCAAAGTGGAATGGGACACATTGATTCAAAAATCTCTTTTAAATGATTTTTGAAAATGGATTGATTAATTCAATATCTTGGAATTACTTATTGTGATTACAATTGAAATGTTGTTTATATTTTCAATATTTTATGTGTAATGATGGTACTTGGACATTTTACGGGTGGTTACGTGATAAACCATATGACGGGTGGGGTCGTGAATACCAGGATGGGTGGTTACGTTATAACCTCCAATGCATTGGGTATGGAAGTTGGCCGTATGGATATTACATTAAGTGATATGTGTGGAAGTCGACTGTATGGTTATTCCATTTAAGTATGTTTATGTCCCAAGTTACCTTTATAGGTTATGTGTTCTTTATATGGGTTTTTATGGTAATATTTTGGTTACAAAAGGGGTAAGTAATGATATTTTATTTAGTGAAGAGTTTGTTTTACTACTTCATAAAGGTGAAAAGTATTACTTTGATAAAGTATTCTTGGTTTACTTATTGTTTTGAAAAACTAACAGTTTTCCTTCTTTGTGTATCCTTTACTGGGATTTTTATGCTCATCCCAAGTTTTTGAAATGTTTTCCACAGGACTTAAAGATGAATAGGGTCAAGGATTGGATCAAGGAAAGACATGCTATCTAAAACATGGATCTAGACATGTTTCTTTTTAATAGTTTTTATTTTATGGAAAATTAGTAGAAGTGTATACTTTGTAATCTTTGAGATGTAATATTTATGTCCTAATTCTCTAAAACTCTAAACCTGAAAAGATCCTCAATGTGAATTATTCATTTAATTCAATAATAAGTAATGTTTAAGGTCAGGGCCTTATAGTTGGTATCAGAGGTCATTTTAGATAACTTTAGAGGTTAGGGTATTCTATAAGCATAAGTGACATTACCATAATTGCTAGTATTTTTGAAAGAGTCATAGTTTTTAGATAAAGTGAATGAGTAATTATATCTTAGTGTTTATCTTCCTCATTAGTACATGATGATTTTGTTGATATACGCACACTGACATTTCTGTTTTTAGTAAATGGATGGATCTAGTAGGGACCAAAATGACAATGGGTTTGATGGAAACTGTGGTGGTTCTCTGATTAAGAGACTGGATGAAATGGGGGATTCAATGAGGAATATCTTGGTTGTGCTAAACTAACTATCAAGGAGTCATGATCAACCACTTGAAACTTGGTGAGTTATCTAATGCTTCATGTATGAGATGACCAACTCGATGTGGAAGTTCAGGTAATAATTATAAAGGTAACCATTAGGGTTTATATGATCCTTAATTTTTAGGTAATTATGGGTTACTCTATGATATGATGGAAAATGAAAGGCATGAGATAAACTTTAGGTTAAAATATGTTATGATCATTTTTGAAGATTTTATCCCATTTTGGGGAATGTTTTAAGAATTATGTAGTTTTGGAAAAAGGACAACACGTAGACCGTGTGACAACCCATCGCGTCGGACAAAGCTGTGGGAATCAAACCCACAACCAAAGTGCGGCCGATATTTATCACCTACCACTAGACTACGTGAAGTCCCTGGTTAGTTTGACTAATTCTTTTTAGTTAGATGATTTTAGGAATCAAGAGTAAGTTTTTTTTGGGTTATGTATGGAAATGATTAACCTATCATGGAGGATATGTGATTTGGTTAATTACTTTTCAATATGATACTTTAAGAGAAACTAATGTTATTTGGAGATAAATGCTAATTTTTACCTTGCAAGACTATGTGATTAAATCCTTAAAATATTTGGGTTTCAATCTTAGTTTGGTTTAATTTGAATATTTTTGTGGACAAATTGTTTACTGAATGGTCTTTGTTGAACATTTGGAAAATTTTAGAGATTAAGAATAGATTTTTTTTATAAAGGATTATCCTTTTTGGGTATTATCTAATCTCATACTAACGTTTTTGGTTTTATTTTTGGTTAATGTCTAAATACATGGGAATTATATAGTTCTCTTTTGTGGATTAGGAGATTCTCTATAAGTTGATTGTATCTCTCTTAATATAAACAAGTCATCCTAAATACTCATCTTTTGGAGAAACTATGAGTTCGTGTAAGAAATCTAGTAAAAGATGAAAGTCAACATGACAAGTAAGTATGTTTCCTTATGTTTTAGTTATTCTCATAAATAAATTCCTCAATGAAAAGTAACTTAAAAACAAAAATGTTGTCTGTTAACTTTTCCTACTGGGGAATCAAATACCGTTTAACAAATCACCAGTTTGTGATTTTCTGGTGGTTAGCTTTCTTCTAAACATGTTTTCTATCACTCCCCCCAGAACATGACCCTTTGTTTTTTCCCTCCATATCCATGTTTTCCTAAATGGAATCCTAGTATGGGTTAACTAGGGTGACCATTGTACTTATCTTTTTTTTAAGTGATAGTTTTACTGACTCTTGTTCCGATGTGGGATTTTCAATGAAGTTTCCAAACCCAATTTTAAAATTGCGAGGACGCAATTCCCAAAAGGGGGGAAGGATATAACACCCCAGGTAAATAAATAATATGACATTTTTATATTTATCCATATTTGTGAATAAAATATTAATATTACTTTAAAGGGAACGCTATGCTCGATGGCGTACCCAATACGCAACAACGAGTTTCTTTGAAATCTTACGTTGCACTCTAATAATAAAATAATTTTATTTTAAATGGTAGTTAACACATAGTCATTGTAATGATGGGAATGAACAGAACTAACTACAAAATGATTATATATGTTTGTCAAATATTTTTACTTTTTACAATAAATGTTAGAGGATTAAAAATGCGAATGAATCCAATTTTAAGCGTAAACAATCTAATATTCTTTAAAAGGTCGATTAACCGCCTTTTGATGGCGAACCAATTTTAAATATACTTTTTCATAATTTTATGTGTTATATTTGACAAAATAAAATTCTTCTTTAGAATCGGGACATCAAAATTTACTTTGTGTAAATTTTTGGTATTTTTCCGATAAAGTTCATTTTTCAATGAATAGTGAAAAATGTTGTATTTTAATTCAAAGCCTCTTTTTAATAAAATTTATTTATATGATTATAATATCTTTTAAATTGGTTTTAAAGTGAAATTAGAATATATTTTTACCATTTAATCCAATAGTGATCATTGTAATTGATTTTACTTTGAAATTGGACTTAAACTAGTGTCAATCTTTTAATGGATATTGTTTCTTAAAAACATGCTATTTGTTTTGACAGTGGGAATTAATTATTAAATTAATTAATGCAACTTATATGTTTTGAATTTTTTAAAATAGACATGATTTTTGAATTCGGAATATCAAATATATCTTAGGGTGAAGTTTTGGTATTTTTCTGAAAAACTTCAATCTTTGATGAATAGTGAAACCAATAAGTGGTAGTTTAAAAACTGATTTTTTGTTTAAATAAAACTTTACCACTTCTGTGATTTGAATTTCAAAAATCTAACACACATGGTTGTCATTATGATGTAAAATTTGGTTCAATGGGATGAAAATAATTTTTGGTGAATGGTAACTTTTAAGTTTTATTAATCGTGATTAAAGGTAATTAGTGTAATTTAAGGTTAAAATAATGTTTTAATAATATGAAATGGCCTTGAAACATGTCCTACCCTTATTGGATGAGTCATGTCCGACCGAGAAAATCCATGGGTCAACTTGGGGGCCCCATGGAGCCACTTGGATAGGAAAATGACATTAAAACCTTTTTATTTAAAGTTAAAATTAAAATGTCACAAACATGTGTTGTTTTACTAAAAAAATTACATGGGGTTATACAAGTCATATTTTTTACAATAAATATTCATTAGAAAAATAAAAATATTTCCTACATCATGATAGTTTTTTTATAATTTTTATAAATTAAATAAATTAAATTATTTATGACACCATGATGATGCAGCGATTACCTCATTATTTAACGATTTAAATAAAATGAAAAGATAATGTAAAATCTAAAACCTACACATGTCAAAAACCTATTGGATGTGTGGATTTAGAACTATTATAACCTTATAATCGAAATATATAATTTTGGGACCTTTAAAATCCGAAAATAATTTTATAATAAAGTAACTTTTATAACTTTCCAAGAGTGCCCCTCTTCTCCTTTTATAAAAGGCCCTCACCTCTACCACCTTACCCACACCTCTCAAGCCTTTGGCTCAGAAAAACCCTTCCCATTTTGTCTCTCCACATCCCTATATTACTCCTATAATCCTCTCTTTGGGCAGATGTCTTCCCAAGGAAGCCTTTGAGCTCAAATCAAAAAGAGTTACCCGTTTTAAAGGTAATGTCTTCCCTAGTGTTCTTTTGTATTATTTTACTTCTCCAACCCCCTAAACTCTTTTTATATATTCCTTTTGTAACAACACCAGTATCTTCAATATACTAGGATGTTTTTATGAGGAGGATTCGAGATACACTAACACACACCTCCGTCTAATGGTTAAAGAACATACTCTTTCTGTGGATGGCGAATTACTGTCTCACGAAACGATGATTGTTCTATCTTCTCATACCACCTCTCATGGTGGCCATTGTGATGGAACTATACTTATTTATGATATATATTATATTTATTTCCACTCTATGCTTCTGTATTTTATATTTAATAAATACCTTTATGCTTTTCATGTTGTGCAAATGCGATAATTTCATTTGAGGAAGTGTGGACTACCGCCCCCTCAAGTGATGTGACTCGTTCAGGAAATACATGGAATGTATAAAGAATGAAATTAATGAACTTATGTGATATATATAACATATATATTATAATATAATTATAATATATATATATATATATCTCATCTAGTTTAAATTCCATTAATGTGCTAAATAAATGAAAGTAGCGTTCATGTGTACGTACGGCTTACCGTCTCCATGAACGGAACATTTCATTTCTTATCTCCAAATTTTATGTACTATTATAAGTACATATTTATAATGGATATATATTTCATATATTACATCTAAATGATGGATATCATTCTGGAATTATAATATATATATCTCTATTTTAACTTTAATTCCATTAATATTACAAAAAAATGAAAGTAGCGTTCATGCGTACGTACGACCTACCATCTCCATGAACGGTGATTTTAATTTTTTATCTCTAAATTTTATGGAATAGTTAAAAATTAATATATAATGGATATATATGATATTTAAAACATTAATACTATTCTTGAGATTATGTACCTATAACTACATGGAAAATTCTTTTCCAACAAGTTCAATTTTTACTCATGTACCGAACATCGACAAAAACATCTGATATGAACTCAATTTATTAACCAATTATTATAACATTATAATATGTGATATGAACTCAATTTATTAACCAATTATTATAACATCATAATATGTGATATGAACTGAATAATAATATTTAAACTAGGTCCTTAAGAATTAATAAATTGACCAAATTTTATTATTCAGGAGATTAAAGAACGATCGAGTCATGTCGGACACGAGGTAAGGGATCTGACCTCTCTCTTTCTTTTCAAGTACCCTCTTTATTGTCGTTTCATTTATGCTCCATGTTCTTATGTTGGGTGATGTTATTTAATATTCACCATACTGTAATTTTTATTTTTATATGATGATATACCCCCTCTTACTCTCATCAATTCATTTTTAGAATTTTTAAGTGGCGCCATTAGGCTGCTAAATTTTCGTAAGAGATCCAACCTCTCTCATCCTTTTTAAGTACTCTCTTTTATGTCATTTATTTTAAGCTCATATTTCTTATGTTTGGGGATGTTATTTTATATTCCTCATAATGTAATTTTTATGTTAATATTATGAGAGACCCTATTTTATCTCATAAATCCATTTTTGGAAGTTTTAAGTGGCGCTTTAGGCTGCCGAGTTTTCGTAAGGGATTTTTCATATCACTTTTATTCCCATGACATTTATGCAACGTTAGCCACTATTTAGTTTTATTGGTGTATGTATTGCCCATCATTATACACTTTGTTTGGTATAATTTCATTTATGGGTATTTACATCTTCATTTTATGACCCTTCTTCCATGGGGTGTACGTTTCGAAAGTTACCCAACTCGGTAAGGGGACCTTTCACCCTCCTCTTTTTAAAAGACTTCTTTTGTTATGTCTTTTAAATTCACATACTATTATGTTGGTATATGTTCTTCTATATCCTTATTTATGTAAATGTTATGTCCAAGTTATGAGATACCATTTTCTCTCTCATAAACTCATTTTCTAAATTTTAAAGTGACGCCATTAGGCTATCAGATTTCTGTAAGGGAACTTCTTAACCCACTTTCAATTATTTGGGTTAAACATCTACTTCTTGATTTTATTATTACAAGATTATGTGTGGAATACCTATTCTGTAATTTCCACAAACCGTTTTGTAGATATACTATTTCTACACATAATCATCTCATTGATAAATTCTTACGAACTTTTATGGGAAATCATAACTCAATATCATTTCATTGAGTTAAATATCTATGTCATTGGTTTTGTTTTTACAAGATTATGTGTGAATGACCTCTGATTGTTTCACACTTAATATCCACTTATATTGGGTGTATTTATATTTCTCACACATAATTATGTGATAGATTTATCCTTAATTTACGGATACCATCTTTATAATGGATTTCATCTCAATTTACATTTCCATTGAGACCTCATTATTGTTATGCACCAATTCACTCTTATATGGTGTGTATACTGTCCTTTGACATATTATATCCTGAATCCCTTTATTCTCACGATATTATAAAGTTCGGATTAAATTTTATTCCGCATTTATTTGTATTCAAGAGTCTCTCATTTTGTTAAAAACTCTTTAATAAAAATATCATTTTAAATGTTTTAAAGATTAATTATTCTAAATATTTATCTTCAATGTACATGTTTTCAAAATGGTTTTCAGAATTTATTTATATGGACATTAATGTTTTAAAATTATAATTCCATTAAAAGCTTCAAAGTGGTATGGGACACTTTGATTCAAAAATATATTTTAAATGATTTTTGAAAATGGATTGATTAATTCAATATCTTGGAATTACTTATTGTGATTGAAAATGAAATGTTGTTTATATATTCAATATTTTATGTGTAATGATGGTACTTGGACATTTTAAGGGTGGTTACGTGATAAACCATATGACGGGTGGTGCCGTGAATACTAGGACGGGTGGTTACGTTATAACCTCCAATGCATTCGGTATGGAAGTTGGCCGTATGGCTATTCCATTAAGTGATATGTGTGGAAGTTGACCGTATGGTTTTTCCATTTAAGTATGTTTATGTCCCAAGTTACCTTTATAGGTTATGTGTTCTTTATATGGGTTTTTATGGTAATATTTTTGTTACAAAAGGGGTAAGTAATGATCTTTTATTCAGTGAAGAGTTTTTTTTACTACTTCATAAAGGTGAAAAGTATACTTTGAAAAAGTATTCTTGGTTTACTTGTTGTTTTGAAAAACTAACAGTTTTACTTCTTTGTGTATCCTTTACTGGGATTTTTATGCTCATCCAAAGTTTTTGAAATGTTTTCCATAGGACTTAAAGATGAATAGGGTCAAGGATGGGATCAAGTAAATACATGCTATCTAAAACATGGAACTAGACATGTTTCTTTTTAAGAGTTTTTTATTTTATGGAAAATTAGTAGAAGTGTATACTTTGTAATCTTTCAGATGTAATGGTTATGTCCTAATTCTCTAAAACTCTAAACCTGAAAAGATCCTCAATGTGAATTATTCATTTAATTCAATAATAAGTAATGTTTAAGGCTGGGGCCTTATAGATATGATTGAGTCCATGTGGCCCACTGAACTCAGGGCACCCGTTAAGTATCATCGGGGTTTAGGGTATAACACTATCTTGTGGACCTGCCTCTCATTTGTGTAATGTAAGTGATTTATAAATTTCCTTGATCACATCATGATTTATTTATATTTTTAATATCTAGTTTCTAACATCCATTAAAACCAAGAAACCCATTCTATGAGAGTAACGCATAATAGTGACCACCACATTCTATGATTCTCACAGGGATGAGAGTAAAAAAAATCATCATTATTGGTCACTAATTTTCTCCTTAGTAACTACCAACTAAATCCATTTCATTTTGTAGTCATTGATATTATCATCCAATGGTTTTATTCAGGACATCCACATTTTGAATAACCTTCACAATATGAAGAACTTCTTTATCACTATCATATTATCATACATATGAATAAGAAAAAATCATTTATTATATATCAATCTTTACCACATGGATGTTATAAGATATATTTTGTGTTAATTAAGTATATTTCATCCCTAATAATTTCATATCTAGTCAATCATAGTCTTCCTTTTTCATCACTTTCATATTTTTACCCATCAATAGTAGATCAAGTTCATTCAACAAAAGATGATCCGCCATTTGTATTTTCTATAATCAAAGGTCTATATTGTTGAAATTATAAACCTATATTTTACCCTCATTTAAAAATATTCGTTTAGAAATTACTCATATCCCATTAAATTGAAAAATCACTATAGTATCTAGAATTGTTTACCAAAATCATAAAACATGGTCCAGGGAATAATATTTCTATTGAACTCTGATTTAAATCACCTTTCTAGGGTCTAGTCATCTGAAACACTCCAATCAGGGTTTTGGTACCACTTTTGGGGTTTGGAAAATAAAATTCATATAACGATAGATTTTTCCTATGGAACATACAAGGTAGATAAAATAGAAAACAAGTGAACATGTGTCATGATGTATTGAATTAAAAGTGACATCATACACAATTCACAACATCACATATACAACTTCGGAAAGCACAACAGAAAGATTTCTGAATTATAATAACTAGAACAAACAAGTCAAATAATAATAGAATCATTTAATAGGTTTCAAAATCTAAACTAAAACATTTCTTTTAAATGAATTTTATTTTATTAAAGGATGCATGAAATGATTATAATCATAAATATGTCATGTATTTCTTAATACATGTGATAACACCCCTCTTATTGTAGATCACAACTAGTATAATTAGTCATTACTCCTTTTCATATTCACAAGATGAAGTGCACATAATCTTATCCTTATTAGAATCCCAAAATTTCCCTCAATGACATCAACCTCCTAAAATTATCTTTTTCCTAAACAATTCCCACTTAGAGAAACTTCATATAGATAATATTTTATTTTTAAAGTATACATTAATGTGAGTGTATTGCATTTATCACACTACCTCTACACTATGTGTTCTAGGGTTAATATTCTATCTTATTTTCTAACATCATCATATGGTATGTTATGTTACTAATTCTTGAACCCTGGTTTTTTCACTCTAATATAACCCCACTAAAACATTAGAACTCATATTCTTGAATTTCCAATTTTTTTAGTTTAGAAAATTATCCATAAAATGGTTTTTTCATAGAATATGTATAACACATTCCTTAGTATGGATCTTAAATTCCAACGAATTTTTAAATACAAAACATATATGAATAAATATAATAAATTATTACTTAGGATTATTTATGAAAAAAATTACTATTTTTGGTTGCATAATACTAAAACTTATATTTTTCTTATTCTGATGCAACTTTTATACATAGAAATACATTTTTATAAATCATTTTAATTAATTTAATTTAAAGAATACAAATTATAATAGTATATGAACTTTTTATTTATGAATTTCTAATCATAGAAATTAATTAATTAATAAATTATTCATATATTTATAATTCTATATAACAATTTTATAAAATAATATAATCTTGAAAAATATTCTTTAGAATCCTCTAATCTATCATGAATTTTACATTAGCTTTATGATCTTTCAATGATAAATATTTTTAAGAATTGTTTTTAAATAACCACATTATATCTTTAAATATACCATATAATTGTTTGCAATATTGGATGGGCCAATAACATTATATGAACCTATAATAGTATCTTGTAATTTTTTTCTCAAATCAGAATATATGGTATCAAATTTCACTCTCCCTGATAGAAACATCATGTATAACATCCAAATAAAAATGTATTAATTCTCATGTTTTAATCAAGAGTAGTGTTATCTCCAAATTACCCCTAAAAATAAGAAAAAACTTATTTTGAACTATAACAAAAATGATCATTTTGAAATGTAGTGATAATGATAAAATAATATATTTTCAAAAAATATAACCTAGGTATATCTTAGATAGAGTTATAAAATGACATTTAGAATTATATTATAGTCAAATTAAAAATTTCTTATATTATAGAAATATATATTATGAAATTGGTGACATCATCTTATCTCTCCCATCTCATTAAAATCCCCTTTTATGATTTTATAATAGATAATTCTATGGTATATGTTTGAACATGATAAAAGACATCTATTTCTGCCAAAAATTACAACTCAAAAGTAAATTGAATAATAAGAATTATCAGGTTGGTGAGATCAATCTTTATAATACTATCTAAACATCTCAGCCTATACAGCTAGATAGGACACAAAACCTCAAGCCCTGGGAATTCAAAAAAAACCCAAAATATAGACCACCAACCAACTAGATCCAAAAAAATCTACCCTATGTGTCAGAAAACTATAATTAGTTTCATTATGAACATTTAAAAATTATACTTACCAAGAAAAACACTATCAAAAAATCAAAACCAACCCAGAAATGGAAGATAAACTCAAGGAAATGTTTCTGATCAAGAGAAATAATGATACCATTGAGACCACTGAGGAGGCTAAAAAATACTGAAATATGACATCTGTTTTCAAAAATAGAGCACTAACCAAGAAACCATATTCAAAATCAATGATAAATTCACTATCTCAAAAAACTACCATTATATCATTACAAAAACAATAATTTCCAACCAATTTCACTATCCATGGGATCACATCACTACAAAACTGACACTTTTAAATTTCATATCTAATCCAAAATGCATCACTGAATCATCACCCACTAGTGAAATAATTCCATAGAAGAAAACACCATAACCATAAAAAATCAAAATGAAGGATAAAATTTTAGTAGAGAAATAATATTACCTACAAGGATCCACTTACCTCCAAGAACCATTGATAAATCCTTAAATAATAAAAATTTGATCTTCATCACAACGTGAATAGAATTTGAAGACATGAATAAAAAATGGAAAGGGAATAATATTCTATGAAATATAGGTTAATAAAACATTATTAACAAATCCATGAAATCCCCAATGTGGAAAACTATTGATCTAGACCTGTAATGAACCTTTGGGATGACATCCAAGAAGAAGTTTTCTAGGAATGACCTATATATGGGGTAAAAGATTGTGGGAAAACTCAAGAAATGATTAAGACTCCAAAAGATGTTGAAATAGAATCATTGAAGTCATAGAAAAAAATAATATTTATATATAATATATAATAATTTTAGATTAAGGATTAGTGAATCAGTTTTTATCATGACCCATTGAAACTAGGAATCCCCTTTTTCTAACAAGGTGTTACTTTTTATCAACAAAACCAATCTTCAATAGGCCGTGTAATGGAGACTATAATGATTGATGTATTATCACATATATTTTTCATTTCACATTATAAATGAAAAATACAGATCACTATGAATAATTCAATACATTTATCAACCACTATACATAAATAATATATATCAATGAATTTCATTCCACAAGATCCAAGAAAAAATTTGAAAAAAATAACCAAAATTATATCATTTTATCTATACCTCAAGTAATTATATATTGTAATCTAACCCTTGAAAACATGAATCTTGTTTCCATAGTAAAGGTTACTCCGTCCTACCAATAAATATGTCTTAATAAACTAAAAAATATTATATATAATGTAGTTGTGAGTATTTAAATAAATTTATATGGATCCAACCCATGCCACTCATGTGTCTATATGAATTTTTCATACTATGAATCCATGAACTAAATAAGTAAAATCAAGTAGTCCATTAACTTCCATATCCTAAATGTTTTCTTTTAACAACACCTAATCAATACCACATTATCATTCTACTTTTTAAATCCTAATAATTTCCTTAATGATACATCATTTAATAAACCTATAGAATAATAATAAGCACCATCAACCCAAACCCAATAAATGAGTAGTGGTCCACCCATTGAGGCCTCATTATAATATCCTAATTTAGTTTTTATACCTCATGGACCAAAGTATAATAACACAACCACCACATTTTTATCCATCCACAAGGAACTCTTTATAGAAACTCAAAATCCAACTGGGTATCCACTTAAATTCAAAACACTAAATGAATATATTATTGGGTATGCTATCAAACCTCAAAAATATCCACTAGTTTTTTGGTTGTCTACCCTAAGGGAATATTCCCACTAAAAAATATATTATGTGGTAAGGTATCCACCCTCAAATACCCTCCTTATTTTAATGGGTGTATACCTTTAGGGACACTCCCATCCTTAACTTTCATCACCACCACCACACATCACAAATATATTGTATATAAATATAGAATACACACCATTATCACTATCCTTCTCAATATCATCATCAAAATCCTTATCATAATTACATATCACATTCAAAATACTCTAAAAATTATCACATATAGATCACATTAAAATATTGATATAGAGCCTCATGTTACATTTATTCTCGCTCCTAGGTCACTGTATTCACAAATCTAGAAGGGAATATAATCAAAGAAAATATAAATACCTCATGTTTCAACCTATGTTAACAACCACCATAAACCACATTATTAATATTCCCTATTTATTAGGCATACATAAGTTTCATAACCTCTTCACGAGTCATCTTGTTTTTTAATTTAACCCACACAGCCTTCATACTCACCGCATCCATCTGTATATATAAATATTACCTCAAATAAGAGACGTTATTGATTCTATAAATTTTAATAACCCATATTCTGATATATAATGACACACATGCCCCTTATTACCCCTTATTTAATAAATTATCATCTATGAAAAGTTTATAGAATGTGAAAAAATCCAATGTGATTTTGGTTAAGTATCTCTAATTATTTGAAACCCACCTCCACATGAAATAATTAGATCTCAATATTTTTTCTACTATAACATTATAAAATTTTCAATTCCACCATGTTGAATTGACACACGCTTGTATTGAAGGATAAAATTGAAATTATAAAATTGGTTATTTAAAAGATACAAAAAAATAAAATTTCAAGAATTAACAAAAAAACTAAAAATAATTTTAATGTATCAAAAATGATTGATGTAAAATTAATAAACTAATAGAAAACAATATACTAAAAAGAGAAATTAAAGAAAGTTTTTGAAGTTAATATCATAAAAATAGTTTGGAAGAAATGAAATATGAAATAATATAATTTAAGATGTATATATAATTAATGTCAATAGTGAGAGGTTTTGGGTATACCCAAATTGAGAAGTGATAGTGAATCTATATCCCCATTTATGATTGTTGAAGATGATTAAAAACGCAAGATATATTTGATAAAATATATAAAAGAAGATTTAAATAGGTAATTATTAGTAATAAAGGGAAATAATAAGTTAAAGTTCACACAGGGAACCCCTTAAAAATATATTAAACACTATCAACAAATAATTTCACATGTATACACTTAATTTATAAGTTTTTAAAGAACAATAAATGAAATATTGCATGTTATATAATATGTGAGAATAAAAATTAGAGATATATGAGTAAATATTGAAAATATTTTCTAAATTGTCTTCTAGTAGGGGGTATATTTCATCATGATGGAGTTTACTATATATTTACAATTTAGAGAGGTATTGATCCAGCTATGTAATTTTATTATCACAATCATCTTGATGACCTTTCATATCATCGATGAATAATGGTCATGTGGGACCCCCTAAATTGTTTAATATAATCAAAGAAATCCACAAACATGACTCTCGATTCTTGAAATCATTATTCCTCCTCTTCTTATTTATCTTAATCTTTAGATTCCTATTCCTATGCATTCTATTCATCTTCTATAGAATCTTCTTCTCATTACTAGGATAAAATAGTATAGGATTTATCAATGGATAGAGGTATGTATTTATTGAGTATGTCACAACAACAATTAGTAGGGTAGTCACTAAAAAACTTATTCGGTCAAAAATATACTCTTACCATCATCTGTTCCATTAAAAAAATATACATTTTATGGATAATAAAGATGATGTGGGTAAGGAGAAAACCTCAATATAAAGACTTCAGATCAATTCAGATATTCATATCTGTTATATATCAAATGAATGATAAAATTTATTAATTTAAATTTAATGTGTTCAATGCTAATGGAAAAATATATATTTCAATATACTTAAATGAGTCAAGATACCTAAAACATGGGGTGATAAAATTTTTCATCATTATCTCAATCAAATAAAAATTAATAAAGACATAATTGAGTATTAATTTATTACAAACTTATAACCTAAAAATTATTTAAAAAGAAAATACTATATGAAAAATTATTCATTAAGAAATTTCTCATATGAATAGATATGAGGCTTGACTTGTGGAATGTTCATCCACTTTCAAATATCAAGAGAGGTTATTTTAATAGTAACACCATTAATGGTTAAAAAAATTACATTAAAATTGTCTATATACTCAACCTAATGATAAGAATAGGTTTCAAATTCTTCATGTGGATATATCATAACTATATATTGAGTTTTGGATAAGGTTTTCCATCCCTATAAGCTGATAATATGTTAAAGAAAGAGGGTGGACCATTTAAACTAAAAAAATGTTATAATTTTACCCACTATTATAGTTTTGAAAATCCATATTTGATCAATTGTGATAATCTTATAAACATTATATGGAAAATCAAATAGAAGAATGGTTCTTTTTCACCCAAAAATATTTTTTGTGTTACTAAGATCTATATTACATAATGAGACACTTGATGTGTCCATTCCTCTAGCCATGGAATCACCCATTCCTATTAAATTCAATTAAGGTGAATAAGGCTATAGTAAATAAGAATATAATTAAGTGTATGTGGGAGATAAATAAAATTCTAAATAATAAAGAGTAAATGAGAAAAATAACATAGGTAAAATATAAAGGGTGTTAAAAATATATTAAACACTTTTGGTAACCATTGGATTGTCCATCAATTATTAAAGAGTTGGAAAATCTTTAAGAGAATTGTATAGGAACTATAACTTATTGATTCACATCTCATATACATTAAAATAGATAATTAAATTACTGATAAACTATTTCAGATTAATTTATAATATAGATGAGTAATTGTTTTCTCTATTTAGTTAGGTATCTCTGATTGATTCTCTTTCCCATCCAATAGAGCATAATATTAAATTCTTTTATTTTTAAACAAATATAAATTAAAGAGAAATATATTAATTTTTAGGGAATATTATACATTTTAAAGGGATACTCATATCCTTTAGGTTATAAAATTCCACTTCTTATTTTATATTATCATTAATGATTGTTAATTTCATAATTATTATATGAATAGTGGATAATTTCATTTAAGTGTTAAATTATTTTTAAAAATTATCGTGGTGTTTATTTTAATGGTCACACCATTAATGGTGGAGAAAACTATTCCAAATTCATCTCTATATCAATGAAATCAGTAACATGGAATTAGTGTACTTTATAAAGATATATTAGATCGTTATATGGAATATTAATGATATATTTAAATCCTTAGAGGTTAATAATATTTTAAATAAGGAGGAAGGTTAATTAAACCAAATAATTGTAATTTTACCCATGTTGATAGTTTTGTTCATGATACCACAAACTAATAAGAAAAATATATGGTGATTGGGAATATTTACCAACCCTCTTCTATCCCATTCAAGACATACATGGACCTAATAATATAGATATAAGTATTTTAAGTGTTTGAAGAATTGAATTAAAAAAATTAGAGAGTTAGGGTTTATGATGATGTTGTATGTGAGAAACATAGTGAAACCCATAATAAAGGTGATTGAAATGAAGAAATAATGAATGAAAATAGTTTAAATATTACCAAAAAACACTACATTATTATGTTGAAGAGTGGGGAAATGAATAAGGTCAAGAATGATTCAATGGTGATTTCCAGATAAGTGATATAGAGGTAGTGAAATAAGGGTGACACTATTTAATAGGTTGTTGGGTCTACCACTTAATGACCAATGTATCTTACTAGAATATCTATGGCAATAAATTTGATAGATCCTCTTCCACTGGAAAACCAGTGGATATGAACCAAAATTAATATGGATTTCAACTATAATATACATAAACCAGTAACTACATTTAATTAAAATAAGAATAAAATTAACTTCAAGCCCAAATAAAATTACCTCCAAAAACTCATAAATTCATATTAAATATATAAAAATCAAAAACATAACATAGTTCAATTATATAAAAAATTTACTCGATACATGAAATTCAAATAAACTTAAAAATAATGGTAATAAATAATATTTCATAATTGTTTTATGAAAAATTATTTGAATTAATTATTGAATTAAATTAAAATGATAAAGAATAATTAATTTAATTTATATTTATATTTTAATAAATATTGTAAAAGTTTTGAAATATAATTTACAATGAAATGAATGTGTGATTTATAAAATGAAAGTAAATTCAATATACATATATTTCTATAAAGACTCAAATTTTATAAAACAAATTTCAAATAAATGTTTTGAATTTATAATAAAATATATCATTTTGTATTTCGATCTAAAATTCCATATTAAGAAACGTTTCGGCTAGAATTGTATTAATTCCATACCTACCCTTTAGTATAATAATAACGTTATTGAGTTTGGGGTTTAATTAAGATATCATAATATTAGTTTTCTAGGATTACGAACATAAACATGATACCACCCTTATGAAACTGGTCTCTCAAGAGGTAGTGCCTATGGTCAGCGTGCTTAGTTCATGAGTGGAAATTATTATAAATTTATATTTTAGTGGATTTAATGTTGTTACACTTGGTAGGTAATTTTTCATAGGAAATTACATTTACTATGAGTATGTTTTTCTTTAAAATAATTAGAGTATGACAAATTCTAATGGATATGTATACTACATCAGTTTTAATAAAAGAAATAAAATATTTCATCATACTACTCGAAGAGATAGAAGATTCACCGATTAGTTCACAAGCCCAACATGTACATTTCATATCTAGTAGACATATTTCAAAATTAACATTCAAATAACTTATATGTTGAAAATATATTGATTTATTATAGAATAATACAAGGTTTTGGGTGCAATTATGTTATTAAAGTATTGTTTTTATATATTTTAAATGAGATCCATTAGGATTTAATTAAAAATGGGCACAAATACAATGATGAAACATAATATCCATATATTCCATAGTAATGTAATGAAGGATACCAATTTTTCCATCATAAAACTTATTTTCGAATATTGCACCACATTCATTAAATTTTATAATACACTAATTTCTAATAGGTGAACTAATTATCATAATTGGATCCAAATCAAAATTCCCAAAAATATTGTATGTATGCTTTATATGAGTTATAAAATTTACATTCAAATTTTGATTAATTAGAAAATTGAGGAAAAATTTTAACTCACCTATAATGTTAAATTAATATTCATCACTCATTATATTTGAAATTTCATTAACATTGATTTATTTTTTTAACCAAATATAACATCACCGAGATAAAATTAGACAACTTTTCAATTATTTGAAAAAATTTAATGAATAAGGAAAAATTTTCTTTCTAGATTTTTTATATCATTATTTAAGGGAAATGTAACTGACTGATCATACTAGGACTAACATATTTCTTTAGTCCAAAATGGACCTTTTTCAATTTAAATAAAATATTAGTATATTTTAAATCTTTAAAACCCAAATTATTCATAAAAAATACCTCTTTGGAATCAAAATTAATTTATGAAACTAACTTTGAAAAGTAAAAACTTTTATGTCCAATAGAAATTCAATTAATGTATTAATGCATATAAATTATGATAAATTTTTAAATAATTCACCATAATAAATATTTTTTTCTTGATTATAACCTTTTTCTATATGTATTTCCTTTTCCCTATTTATTATTCCTTTAACATCATGCTTATTCTTAAAAACCCATTTAGTACCAATAATGGAATGATAATTAGGTCAATCAATAAGACTCAAAACATTAATCCTATTGAATTAGTTTTAATCATTTGTATTCTAATTACCCAATTCTCATCACTAATTTAATCAAAAATATTTGGGGGTTATAGGTTTAACCAAAAAACCCTATTTCAAACTGCAATTAAATCCAACATTGTTTAACAATTACCAACTTTTTAATTAGTTAGAATGTTTTATAATTGGTGTATTTTGGATATAACCCATTCCTTTGGTAATAGAAAAAAATGGAATTCTTCATAGTCTTTAAATTCGTTAATAGAAGGAATACTAATGGTAAAATTTTGTAGGAATTATATATATCTTAAATTTGTGCTTAATGTTTTATAAAATTCTCATCAAATTTTATATTAATTTATTCATCTATGTTCGTGGTACTTTAATTTAATATTTGGATGGTTTTTCTTAAGTTGGAGTGAAAAGGTAAATACATTTATACAGCCTGAGAAAAATCATTCTATGTTGTTTTTCATGTTAAGAAAATAGAATTTATATCCACACACATTAAAATATAAAACCATGTGTTTATTACCTTTTAATAGTTCTTATGGTTTTTTTATAAGAAACAATTTTATGAGATTTATATTTAAGGTATAACAAATTCTCTCCCATGATCAAACAAATTATATATGGCCTTATAAAATTTGATCATTTTATTTATTTATAAATTTAATAAACTCTTTATAAGAATCATCATTATGTTAAAGAAATGAACCCATGTGAAGATTATATAATCATCAAAAATTATAAAATTTTATTATTTACCAATTACACTAGAATCATGGTTCAGACCAAATAAATAATATTACACTAGATGATGGTATTTTGTATTGGGAAAATATTTTTATATTTGAAGGAATATTTTTTATTTCTTAAAAAATTTCAATTCTAAAACAAATTTTCCTATTTGAAATGTAATTTTTACAATATTTTGTTTGTTGGTTTTGATTGAGTAAGACATGTGTGTTTGAGATACTACGACAAAGGAATCTAAACCATTTTCAACACTAGTAGTCTTGTACACTCAAGACTTCTTATATTTGCTTGAATGATATTTCAAATCAACGACCAAGACATTTGGAGGACAAGATATCAAAAATAAAAAAATTCGTATATTATCAATGACATTGAAAAACTTTTCCTCAAAAAATATTAAAACAAATATCATAAAATTTACTACCTCTAATAATGTAATTCTTTATTCAATAAATATATAAAAAACATTTTTAATTTTTTAAAATTTATATAATTAATGGAACTTAAACCATTAATCTTACAACATCATTTATAATTAAAAGTTACATGGAAACTAGAAATATATTAAAATTAGTTATACTATATAGTTATATGAAATATTTCTTCAACATCCACTATCGTATACAATTAACCACTATATTTTTTTATCAAGAGATAATTTATAAAAACAATATACAAAATTTTTTACCGCCCAAATTAATCTTGGTGAAATAATTTATCTTGAATTTATTTTTCAAAAAAAATCAATTAATAAGGGTATTTAATATAAAATTCTGAAGAAAAATATACCCTATTTGGTCCACCATATTAAGGATTTTTGGAATTAAATTATAGAATATTATTTCATTTTGTATGAAAATTGTTACAATTTTCATGTTGGTAGTTTGAACTTATAAATGGTGCTATTTTTTAGGAACTCAATTAATAAATAAAAATAATCCTAAATAATTTCCTTTTATTATATTGAGAAAATAAAATCATAACTATATTTTATTCATCTTTGGTGAATTTAGAGTGTTCCTATATAGGATATTTTATAGGGGGTATTATTTATTTACATTATATTAATATTTTACTTTCAATATTAATTTCTTCTCCTCTTTGATGTTTTGATCATTCTCCTTAATACCATGAAACTTATTATAAAAATATTTTGATGTATTATAGGATTTATTTGTGGGAAATTATTATTTAAATCCCCAAAAAAAGTAACATGGATTCACAATATATTAATTTCATTGTGGATAAAGACATTTGGAGGAGGTTAGTTGATTTTGGAAAATTATAGTGTGAATAAATATTAAATCTATATTTTCAAGATCATTGTAGGAATAACATGATAATTTTATTATCTAAGTAAGAATGGAGTTCTTGAAAATGGAAAAAAATTGAATGGATTTTACTTTCTACAAATACATAAGATTAATATTTATAGAATATAAAAATAACATATGATCCCAACTGTATATTTAGAATCATAGGTAGATACACAATATTAAGATAGATTTTTCATTTTATATATAAGAGTAACATGGAGACTCACCATATTATTTAATAGAAAAATAAAAATTCATAAGATTCAAAATGAAAAAATGTTCATTTTATTATTATTTGTTAAATTCATAGAATATATTTTTAATTTTGTTACATCATGTTAGAAAAATATCAAAATAATTAGTTAAAATATTCCTATTTGATTTTATAAAACTTTTATTTTGGTAAATTCATAGATTCTTCAATGTGAGCTTGAATCATTATTTTTAGGGGTATAAATAGACTGATTGTCTTCTATATTTAAATAATGAATGTGTAGTATTTCTAGAATATATTAAATTTGGAAATATTATTTAATTTTAAAGGAATATTAATTTTATATCTATAGTTATATTCATGGAAAAGAAAGAGATTAAAATGAAAAAAGTAAAAAATAAAAAAATTAGTAAATTCCAAAATTTATTCTATATAGAAAATAGTGAATAAGATTTTACGAGTTTTAATTTAGTGTATTTATGATAGTTTTTATAGATAACAGCTATAAATAACTTGAAAGGATATGAAAATCTCAACAAATATGAAGGATAATGTGATTCATCAAGTAAATGAATATATAGAATATAACTATACTTATCTTGGTGTAACTACTAATCATGGTTTTAAAATGATCATGGGTGTTAACTTGGTGTACTAGTGATATCTCTTGAGTGTGTTGAGTAGTTATTTCCCTACATTTTGAGAGTTGTAAACATGGAGTGTCAATGAAGCCACTCTAAATTGTAATACATTGTGAACATAGTGGATTTTGGTGCATTAGAACATCATCTATGTATTATTCTTTAATGTAACTGATGTGTTTCCTTTTCACGAGGATGGTCAAGTTTATATTTATAAAGACCCAAGATATAGCACAGTGAATAACCTGGGGGTCGCTCTCAAGGAAGCAGTGTCGAGAGCCTAAGTGGTCATTCTGAAAATCTTTTTGTATTTTTAAATATTTTGAAAACAGAAAAACACAACTCTTAAGAAATCACTAATCAGTGCTGAAGAGTAGAGTGGATGTGGAAGAGTGTATGGACAGAGGAGAAATAGATATGGAAAATTGCAAAAACACAGAGACACAGGATAAATCATAGAACAAACAAATGAAACCAAGACATAGAAGACAAAATTCAGTGTGAATAAGGTTGGACCCAGGTTAATCCACCCTATACTCCCTATCCTAGATTAGCCTAAGAAATTAATCAACAATTCTCAACTTCACTCAGTGTATGACCGATGTCTCAGATCACACACCAATCTCACCTAGAAATTAAACACTCAAACATAGAATTTCTTCCCTACTCAAGCATTCCTCTGAACTACAGGTGATTCACTCAGCAAATCCATTCTAGCCAAATATTTTCACTTGGAAAAATGAACCTACTGAGATCGTCAAATTGCACAACCAATATTGATTCTCAGTTCGAGAAATCAATAAAGGAACGGGAGAAAAAATTAACCAAGAAAGTAGTTGATCATCCTATGCAAGATCTCTCTCTCGCTCAATCTAACTCGCAGACGCGATCTACCAAGGAGAATAAAAAGAACATGATCGTGTTAATGTATAGATCTCCAGATTGCAATGGGTTTCATAAACTAGATCTAGCCTTGCAAGTTAGGTCTCTATTTCTAGAGATTGAAGATCATGACATGAAACAAGGATGAATGAACGACACAACACACATGAAACAAACATAAAAAATCAATTAACTAAACATTAAACACTAAAAGATTAATTATAGACTCAACATAAAACACCAAAAACCGAACAGTAGAGGAGAGGTGGTGAATGGAGGAGTAGGTCCCGTCTCCAATTTGAAGACGGTCCCAGTTCGTGAGATATGGATGGAATGGATGGTGAATAGTGATGGAGTATCATCCCCCCACTGTGCAATGATTCCTTACCCCGGCCCTATTCTGGGCTTGGCTTCCTTCTCTCTTATTCAAAGAAACTCAACTAAAAACAGAGAAAAAATGACAGGCCAAAAATCCAAGTGGCGTGTCTTTGAGTGCGCTCATCACTAGCTTTTAAGTGAACTCCCTGTAAGTGCATACAACACCCCCTGTAATGATCTCGTGAATATTCTCGTGCCTTTACCACGAACATATTCCTTTATAACCGTTTCTACGAGTAGCTCCCCCTGCACGGAACAACATAAAAAACCAAAACTAGTTAAACAAATAAAATGAAAACCAAAATAACTATGAATTAATATAATTATTTAAATTGGTTAATGAAAATACTTATTAATTTATATTTTTTTATAGTATCTAATATTATTAATACTAATATATGTAAATATAATTATTAAAACAACTTATTAGTTATATTTACTTTCCTATTATAATGATAATGTTATTAAGTTATCTCATATTAAAAATTGTTATATATATATATTATTTGTATTATATTATATGTATTATATTATATAGATATAAATTTGTTATAGTATAATTATTATATAAAATAAAATAAAATAAACAAATAAAAAGAGAAAAGTGGAGTGGGAGGTGGGTTTCAGCGTGGAAGAGGGGAGAAAGGGGAAAGGGGTTCAGCGCATAGGGGAGAGGAGACGGGAGCACAGTGGGGATTCGAAGAGCTGGGGTTTGTGCGGCGAGGTGTAAGGTGAGGCCATAGGTGGAAAAAAGGGAGGTCTCGGTGGTTACTTTGGGTGATACAGGCTACAGATGGTTCGATTAGGGAAGGATGCGACTAGAGAATGAAGACAGTACGGTGAAGGTAGGGTTGTCGATGGCTTCAGCATGAGAAAGGGTGAGCTGTGTTTGGTTCATGCACAGGTGTGGACGGATCTAGAAGAATCAATTTTCTTGAGTTCTTAGTTTAGAAAATTTTTGTGGTTCAAGGTTTTGATTAGGGATTTCATACAGTCGTTGGTTGATTCATGTGTTTTTTTATCATTGCTGCTTTTTCTTTGGATTCATTTATATGTGGATGCACAAACTTCTTGTTGCATCTTGTGTGTAGGTGCATGTAAATTGATGTAATACTAGTGTGTTGATGCTGTGGGAAAAGGATGGAGCGGAGGGAACTCGTTAGCACCGTTCTGTTGAAGAAGAGGCAGTGAAACGGTGAGACAGGAACCATGATGCTTGTGTGAGTGTGGAACCGTGAAGTGAACAGTGGGTGGAATGAATTGTGGCGGGAATGGAGGACTATGGAACCATGAGCTTTTCTCATGGTCTCCCCATGAGGTGGGATATATAGTGGAATAGTAAGGTTGAAGTAGTAGGGATGATGGGGAATGGTGAGACCATGATTGAGGCACCGTGAATGATGCTCATGGTGAGACTGTAAGTATGAAACGGTGCCACCGTGAGCATGAAAACGGTGGCAAAGGACCGTGCAACCTCTACAGTTGTAAACAAAAACAACAAAAAATTAAATAAATAACTAATTTAATAAAACTAAAAATAGACTAATCAATTAATAAATTAAATTAAATAGAATGTAATTAGAAACTACATAAAACGAAGTTAAATAATAAAATTAATTGTGCTTTATTTAAAAGAATGAATTTATTTGTTTTAAATAATTATAAACAAATTAATTTAAAACATCCTAAAAGTGTTTAAATTCACTTTCTTAAATTAACTAACCAATTAGTTAATCAAATAATTAAGTAAATAATTAATTAAAGAATAAATATATTAATTGAATAAAATTGGTATGATAACATTAGTTAAATTATTAAAATAATTAAAAACTAGCTTGTGTTATTTATTTACGAATTAAAGAATAAAAAATTAATTAATTTAATTAATGAATTAAAAATTATTGAAAACTAATAACATAAATAATTAATTAAATGAAATTAAAATAACAACTTAATTTTATTATTGAAAAACAATAAAAAATAACAATAAAAACACACTTTTAATACATAAAAACATTTTTCATAATGTAATTTACAAAATACAACAGTTGATAAATATTACACAAAATACAATAGTTTGATATTAAAAAGTCAACAAAAATATAAAAAATGATGTGGAAAAGAGAATTAAAAATGAGCCACATAAAACTCCCCCACACTAAATACTTTGTTTTTCCTCAAAAAATTACATGCCTTTAACTTTAAAAAAGAAATATGATTTGTGAGTTTTGGCTAAAAATGTGCATGATTAAACTTTAATACCCAGAAGAGCAGGACCAACCAATGAGTCAGGATTTTCCAAGGTGTTCAAAAAATTGATTCCATGCCTAACTTAAAATACTCACTAGAAGTCAAAAGCCTCACAAATTCATCATTGTCAAGTATGTCATGCCTTCTATGTGTATTCACTAAATATCCTACTTTTCCTTCCAACTCAAGTTTTAATCCAAAGAGTGTTGACAGGTTAGATGAAATGGAATTTAAAACATAACCAAGGGCACCTTCTATTCTCACCTTCACCCAAGTTCCAAAAATTAAAGTCCATTAATTTTGTCACTTTATTGATTCAACACAAATGAAAATTAACCAAGTCAATTTCTCCCTTCTTTATCTGGGTTCAAGAATCCCCTTACCTTAATGAGTTCATTTTTGACAAGGGCACTTTTTTTAATCTTTCCCAGCCATATTCCATGTGCAGAGCACTGTGCATAGAACTCATTAAGATTGAAATTGGATTTATTTATTCATAGAAACACACCTGATGCACCTTGTCTCAGATACTCATAGTGGGATCCCATTTTCCCATTTTACTCCAGTTACAAATGATTTAACTAATAATCAATCGAGTTGACTTCCTAAAGTGATTGACTATTTTTATTTTTCAAAAAGTGTGAGTACCCTATGTTCCTGTGAGAACTTACGATTACACTAATTTGTGATCATCGTCCCACAAAACCTATCATGTCACACTCCCATCCTCAGTTTTTAAATAGAATGGTTCATAGAGACAGTGAACAATTCCACTCAGTAATCACTCATTCTTAACAGTTTCTAAATACATGCCACTCTCAACATCCAGTAAGCATTTATGCACTAACATGACATAATTTAAGTACCAATGAACCTCCATTGGCCATAAATTGATGAAAGAATTTGAATTTTTTTTACGGAATTATGAGAATTTTGAATAAAATTAACCATTTTTTAAACAACCACAAACTCATATTCAAACTCAGGTTCAAGAAGGGGGAATTTGAAATGACACTAAAATGACCCCTCTCTCCCACAATTAAAACCCAACATTGTACCCAATGTTGAATTCTAAGGTGTAAGACAATTGAATTTCAAGATTGATGGATAGTTAAGCTTAAATAGGAAACAGAAGGGTAGCAATGAGGTTCAAAAATTTTCTTTGCCACACAAAAAGAGAAAGAAAAGAAAATTTCAAACAAAGAAAAATAGAAGAACCCAACCGCACCAACTATCACAAAACAAAGTTTAGTTCAATTCCTAAAAGGTTCATTCCTTGAATTTTGTAAAGAACATACAAAAGATTTTATCAATTTACTTCAAATAGTAGCCTGATTAGCAGTGATGTGCAGTAGCAGCATAATGAAATCAAAATCAGTGGGTGCAAGCATGTTTCACAAATCAACTCAAAATAATTTTTCAACTCTGTAGATATTAGCTGCTAAACCCCCATGCAAGAAACACAATTCAAATGTTTAAAAAAAATCAATGGAAAGACCCCTGCACTTAATTCACACCAGCATGCAATAAAAATGTGAAGAGTAAAACATTTCAACGTAAAACAATACTCCCCTGAATGTGCAGTTTCTCAAATTTACAAATGTCTCCCTTTGATTTCCATGTGCATGAACTTTGGATGCTCCAGTTTTTCACCTACATGATGAAACAATTTAACATTAGTGTTAAAGATTTAAATCTCAAATAAAAAGTAGCTACAAAGTGTGAGTTTGGGAGTCTTATCCATTAATCCGGTGAGCTAGCCCCCCTGAGACTTGAATGATAGCCACATGGAATCTACTTCCTATTTATTGTCCTAAGAAAATATCACACAAATTAAAAACAACACTCAAAAAGAAACTAAAGTAGGAAATTAAAGAGGATAATCTGGGGATAACCCCCCAGGGGGTGCTGTAGTTTGACTGTCTATAGCTGGACAGTCCTCGGATCAACCCCATTCAGATGGGGTATTTATCTTCTTTCTTAAGAACCACCAAATGTGATTCCTTCCAACTTCATTTCTTTTCCATCTTTGTAGTACCCCATGTGTAGATTCAACCAAATTCCCCTCCTAGACAGTGAAGTACTTCATGTTGAATGGTGAATGGGAGAACATGATAGAGGAGTACTTCCCTACTTCTTTTGATTGAGGTTGAGTGTGCACAAGTTATAATGTCATAAAACTTGGATGTGAATTATCTTTTGGTTGAATCCAATAAAACATTCTCTCTTGGAAAACACTTATTGTGTCATCATCCACTCTTGTTCTAGTGCACAACTTCAAAAAATTTCTCTTCAAAAGTAACTGCCAAACTAGAAGTGTCATCAAGAATTGGAAGTTCCATTAACTCTTCAACAGAAGAAACCACAACTTCCTCACTCTCCATAAAATCACAAAAGTGAGATGCATCTTCAATACCTACATAGGGAGAAACATAATTAAGATCAACTTCGATGTAATTCAAGTTGAATAAAAATACAACTTCTTCCATAAAATTTTCAACTCCCTTTAGTAGTGTTGTTTGTTCCTCCTCGTGATGGAATAGTGATCCTGGGAGAGGGTCTAGGGAAAGAGTGAGGTAGTCAACCTCATCCAGCCTCTCTTCAAAACACAACACCTCAATTGTTGAATCTTCTAAGGAGAGTCGTATGATGTCATGTGTTGGATCCACCTTTTGAAGCATTGAAAAATCATTAAAATAGTTATTAGAAGCCAAATCATTAGAATGGAAATCAGAGAAAATATGATCGTCAGAGAAATTTCGAGCATCATGAATCTTTGTAAGTTCCATCTCCTAACAGCTCTTGAAAACATCCTCAGAAATTAGTTCTGGAATTCCCATATTTGACTCCAGGGGAAAATCCATATCAAAGTTGGGAAACACAAACTTTTTCTTTCTTCTATTTTTTCCCTTGCCTTCTTAACTGCCTTCCAGAATATTGGTCTTCAGTGGGAGGTGGTGGTACTAAACCTTGTTCTTGGAAGCCTTTGACCTTATCCATGGATTTTTGAATCAGCTACATTATCTCATGAGAATAAAATGTCTCCTCATCAGTAAGGTCTCGATATTGTCTTTCATGCATCTAACTTTGAAATTTAGCAACACCGCTCTCATGTTCTTGAACCAGGTCAAACAGTGACACTATATCATATTCATTAGATTTCATCACTGTGTGTGTGTTTTTTTTCTTTGTTATTTTTTAATATATTTTTTTATATTTTTTTTGTTTTAAAATAAAATAAAATTGAAAAAACCACTGAGACACTCATTTGTTCCCTGATAATGTTGCCAAAATTTGAAGTGCATCCTTGTCGTGAGGATAGTCAAGTTTTCATTTATAAAGACCCAAGATATAGCACATTGACTAACCTTGGGGTCACTCTAAAATAAGCAGTGTCGATAGCCTAAGTGGTTGTTTCGAAAATATTTTTTGTATTTTTAAATATTTTGAAAACAGAAAAACGCAACTCCTAAGAAATCACTAATTGGTGCTAAAGATCACAGTAGATGTGGAATAGTGAACGGAAAGAGGATAAATAGAGATGGAAAAGTGAAAAAAAATGCAGAGACATAGGATAAAGCACAGAACAAACAAATGACACCAAGACACAAAAGAAAAAAGTCAGAGTGAACAAGGCCAGACCAAGGTTAATCCACCCTCTACTCCCCATCCTAGATCAACCTAAGAAATTAATCAACAATTCTCAACTTCGCTCAGTGCATGACCGATGTCTTGAATTACACACTAATCTTACCTAGAAATTAAACACTCAATCATAGAATTTCTTCCCTCCTCAAGAGTTCCTCCAAACTACAACTTATTCACTTTTCAAGGTCATTCTAACCAAAGATTGTCACTCAGAGAAAAAATCTTGTTGAGATCTTCAAATTGCACAACCAATATTGATTCTCAGTTTGAGAAATCAAGAAAGAAAGGGGACAAAAAATTAAGAAACAAAGTAGTTGATCATCCTGTGCAAGATCTTGATCTCACTCAATCTAACTCACAGACATGATCTACCAAGTCGAATAAAAAGTACATGATCACGTTAATGTGTGGATATCCAGATTGCGTTGGGTTTCATAAATTGGATCTAGCCTCGCAAGTTAGATCTACATTTCTAGAGATTTAAGATCATGAAACAAAACGAGGATGAATGAACGACACAACACAAATGAAAGAAACATCACAATTAAATTAACTAAACATTCAACACTACAAGAGTAATTACAGACTCAACATAAAACACCAAAAATAGAGCAGCAGAGGAGAGGTATATAATGGAGGAGCAGGTCCCATCTCCAAGTTGAAGACGGTCCCTGTCCGCGAGATATAGATGGAATGGATGGTGAATAGTGGTGGAGTCTCCTCCCCCCACTGTGGAATGATGCCCTCCCCCATCCTTGTTCCGGCCTTGGCTTCCTTCTCTCTTATTCAGAGAAACTAAACTAAAAACAAAGAAAAATGACAGGCAAAAAATCCACATGGCGTGTCTTTGAGTGCGCTCATCACCAGCTTTTAAGTGAACTCCTTGTAAGTGCATACAACCCACCTACAATGATCTCGTGAATATTCTTGTGCCTTTCCTGCAAATAGCTTCCTTTATCACCATTTCTATGAGTAGCTCCCCTGCACGGAACAACAGAAAAAACCAAAACAAGTTAAACAAATAAAATGAAAACCAAAATAACTATGTATTAATATTATTATTAAAATTAGTTAATGAAAATACTTATTAATTTATATTTTTTTATAGTATCTAATATTATTAATACTAATATATGTAAATATAATTACTAAAACTAATTATTAGTTATATTTACTTTCCTATTATAATGATATTGTTATTAAGTTATCTCATATTAAACATTGTTATATATATATATTATTTGTATTGTATTATATGTATTATATTATATAGATAAAAATTTATTATAGTATAATTGTTATATAAAATAAAATAAAACAAACAAATAAAAATAAAAAGAGGAGTGGGAGGTGGGTTTCTGCATGTATGTGAGGAGAAATGGAAAAGGGGTTCGGAAAATAGGGGAGAGGAGATGGGAGCACGGAGGGAAATCGAAGAGCTAGGGTTTGTGCGGCAAGGTGGAAGGTGAGGCCAGAGATGGAAAATAGGGAGGTCTCGGTAGAGATTTCGGGCAATGCAGGTTGTTGATGGTTCGAGTAGGGCATGTTGCGGCTAGGGAATGAAGACAGAATGGTGAAGGCAGGGTTGTCATTGGCGTTAGCTTGAGAAAGGTTGATCTGTGTTGGGTTCATGCACAGGTGTGGACGGATCTGAAAGAATCAATTTTCTTAAGTTCTCGATTTAGAAAAATTTTGTGGTTCAAGGTTTTGATTAGGGATTTCATGTTGTCATTGGTTGGTTCATGTGTTTTTTTATCACTACTACTTTTGATTTCCATTCATTAAGATGTGGATGCACAAACTTCTTGTTGCAGCTTGTGCATAGGTGCATGTAGATTGATGTAATACTGGTGTGTTGATGCGGTGGGGAAAGGATTGAGAAGAGGAAACACGTTGGTACCATTTTATTGAAGTATAGGCAGTGAAACGGTGAGATAGCAACCGTGATGCTGGTGTGAGTGTGGAACCATGAAATGAACTATGGGTGGAATGAGTTGCAGTGGGAATGGAGGATTGTGGCACCGTGAGTGTTTCTCACGGTCTCACCGTGAGGTGGGATATACGGTGGTATAGTAAAGATAAAGCGGTAGGCATGATGGGAAACGGTGAGACCATGATTGAGGCACCATGAATAATGCTTAGTGTGAGACCATAAGTGTGAAATGGTGCCACCGTGAGCATGAAAACGATGGCAGTGGATCGTGCAACCACTACACCTATAAACAAAAACAACAACAAATTAAATAAATAACTCATTTAATAAAACTAAAAATAAATTAATAAATTAAATTAAATAGAATGGAATGAAAAACTAAATAAAACAAAGTTAAATTATAAAATTAATTATGCTTTATTTAAAAGAATTAATTTATTTGTATTAAAAAATTATAAAAATATTAATTTAAAATATTCTAAAAGTGATTAAAGTCACTTTCGTAAATTAATTAACCAATTATTTAATCTAATAATTAAGTAAATAATTAATTAAAGAATAAAGATGTTAATTGAATAAAATTAGTATGTTAAAATTAGTTAAATTACTAAAAGATTTAAAAACTAGCTTGTGTTATTTATTTATGAATTAAAGAATAAAGAATTAATTAATTTAATTAATGAATTAAAAATTATTGGAAACTAATAACATAAAGAATTTAATAAATTAAATTAAAATAACAACTTAATTTTATTATTAAAAAACAATACAAAATAACAACAAAAAACACTTTTAATACATAAACACATTTTTCATAATGTAATTTACAAAATACAAAAATTGATAAATATTACACAAAATACAATAGTTTGATATTAAAAAGTCAAAAAAATAATAAAGGATTTGGAAAAGAGAATTAAAAATGAGCCACATCAGTAACCCATTACATGTTAGGCATTATATGATCATGTGAATATCTATTTAAATGATTTATCATATTCATATTAATCATAAGGTAGATAATGAGTTATTTTCTTAATGGATGAACAATACCATTATATGGGGTATTTCAAAATTGATATAACTGAATTCACTACCCCCTATCAGGGTATCATTCGTTTATGGTATACATTAGAAGTATCATTGTGGAATTATTATATTAATTAAATTTTATGACCTTAAAACACAAGTTAATGATTTTCTACAATAATTTCATTATGGCATTTAATTGTGGTAATTTTTTCTTATGAAAGAATTAAATTCAAAACTATTTTTAATAATTGATAAGGGATGTCTATACAGATGTCATATATGAAATTTTAGTTCATATGAAACACGAGACATTATTGAAATACAATTAAATGGAGTCAGATTTAGACCCTAAGGGAATAAATTCCTCAGGGTAAGATTCATCCAAAAAATAGAAATTAATGTGATATTATGTAAATCCTCACACACTAGGTGGGAAATTTTTTTTAACATTTATGAAGGAGACTCTAAAGAAAATAAATGTAAATTAAATTATAGTTATAATATGTATAAGGATTTAGGGATACACCCAAATGATTTCTTTGATTTATTATTTGATCAGATGAATATGCTTGTAGTAGAAATATGGGGACTTAGAGAAATCATTAATGTTATCAATATTATAAAGAGAATAATATAAAGTTTTTCACATTAATTCACTATAATTTTTCAATTCTCGATGGAAATGAACTTAGGGGGTTGATGTTAGATTTCCTTAATAGTAATCCCATTGTATAATAAATAAAATAAAATAGTAATTATTATATGAAATTAGATAAATCATAACAATTGGATTTCATGGAAATAAAGAAACATTCAATATAGGATTATACAAAATAAAGGGAAATTGAACATGTCATGTCATAAAATTAATGATTAAAGGGAAACATATGGTTTATAGTTTTTAGTGTGGGAGATTTGGGCACATTATGACTAATCTTCAAAATATTTCTCAAGAAAAAAAATTATGATGAGGAAAATATGAAAAAATATTCAAAATATGTAAAAGGAAATATGATTTCACAATATAAATTCTTTTAAAATAACAAATTTATTTTATATTTGAATATTGGCTTAGTATAAAAAAGGAAGATAATGGGGATTGGAATTACCTCAATAAAAAATCCTTTTCCCATTCATAGAAAACCCAAAAAGTGAAATCCGAGTGATGATAAGGATGATTATGTTTAAAGAAGATTATAAATCAATATTAAATTGGAGTGAATTCTTGAAAAAACATATTGTTAGAGGGATAAGATGAATAAATCCATTTGATTTTATTATCATTGAAATCATTATGTCTACTAATAATAACATAAAATTGTTAACTTTAATTTTAAAAGATGAATTGAATAAATTTGGAAATCTAAAAATCATAGAGAAGGTGGTTGATTTGGATCTCAATATTGAGGAAGAGGACTGGATCATCAATAATATGGCTAACAAAGTGAAAGATAAAATCAATAGTATTAATGAACTCAAAATAGTAATCATTTATCTCGATGAATTCATTAAGATCCTGAGAGACTCTTGATCATAAAGATGGATTTTAGAAATCATTTCTTGTGTGATGTAGAAATGATGAAAGAAATAAATGGGGATCCTTTGAAGAGGTTTTATGATTTTCTATAAAAATATAAATTCAATTATAAATGATATGTAATTGTAGTTTTTGATTGAATGTATAAAAAGTGATCATGGTTGATGCAAATATTCACGAATGCACTTTATAAAGGAAAATTTATTTGTTTGATACTCAAAAGATATAGTGAAGTGATATAGAAGTAGTCAAGTAACACTTAAATACACCATTAATTAGGTGGTATTGTTTTCAAAAGATATAACATACATTATATTTATGTTTTATAGAAACATGGTATAGAACGGAATAAGAAAAACTGAAACTGATGAATAGTATTCAATATACAGAGAAGTTTGAAAAGGTTACTATTTTAATTATGAATGATAAGGATATAAACACAAGGATAAATCAGTGATGATATATATAAATAACTTAATGTTTCCTCTTAGTGTAAAATAACAAAAACATTATTCATCATCAAACATGATAAAATCATTAAATCAATTTGTTGTTTTTCAAGATAAAGATTACCCTTTACATAAAGAGGATGAAAACATGTGTTCACCATCTAACAATTTTAATCATGAATTTAGTTAAAAAGGGAATTATAAGTTAGTTTTCTAGGATATTTCCCTAAAACAATGATATAGAGGAAGCATATAAATTCATGATAATGATTTCACTTCCAATATTATTAGAATATGGATATTGACATGGGAGGATATGAATGATGTAGGATAGAAATAGTGATGTAGATGCTCAATTTACAAGAGGGGGGTGAACTGTACACTTTAAAAATTTCCTTAAGAAAGGAAAGATCTAAGTTTAACAAAGTTAAACTAAGAAGATTCACAACACCTATAACTCCGATTGGAAATTGGGATAAGGAATGAAGTTACAAACTTATAATTCTACACACTTTCTTAAAACGTGAAAGTGATTCCGAATAACAGGTTCTGGAAATATGGATCCAGAAATTAAAACTTATCCTAAGTTTACAATATGAGATTATACCTTAAAGCGTATAGAATCTAAATGAATCAGAGTACAAGTGTAAGGAAATATAAGAAGATTATAATTTCCTTATAATACAATATGCAGCAGAAAAACAGGTAGTACAACTACAAGTAACAAACAATAACTCTTTTAACCCAAAGATAAGGGTATCAAACAACCTTGGATAAAGGTATCTTGATTTATACTTTCAAGAAAGTCTGTCTTACCCACACCAGGGTAAGACCTCGATACGAAGATCGGATTCTCTATCTTGATATCCCCGCAAGCCCTCAACTTCAAGGTAGTTGGAACCTTTATCTTCCTCAGCAAAGAAGCCCTCAAACTTCAAGGGAGTCGGCACCTCTGTCTTCCTATCCCCGGAAGTCCTCAAATGTAATCACCAATATTCGGATTCGCACGAAGCAATATAAACGAGCGGTTCAGTACGCACAAAGCATGAAAATCTTCTCTCTCTAGAAATCACCAAAACATCGTGTGGTCTCTAGATCAATCAACTCGTTTCATATCTCGATCTCTTTAAAATGAGCTCCTATTTATAGGCTCGGTCAGCCTCCTCTCCAACAGTCATATTTTCCTTAAAATTCGGAGGGACCTGTGCACGTGTAACTCAACCAATGGTTAGTTTGAAACAGAATAGATGACATCGTTTAATAAAAAACAAAGTATAACTGAATGCACGATATAGTTTTGTAATGAAGCATTTGTAAGCAAAATCCATACTAAGTTCGGAGTGTAGGCAAACTAAAAGTTTGAAGTCTAACCAAAAATGAAATTCAGAGTCTATAAAAAGAAATGATCAGATTCTGTTTTATAGGAATTTGGAACCTTAAATCTGTAGAAGTCCGGAGTCTAAATTTCTAAGGAAATTCAGAGTCTGGTTTCACCAGGGTTCGGAATCTAAACTTGCAGAGTTCAAAGTCGAACTGGTAAAAGTTCGGAGTCGCACTACTTAAGAGTTCGAAGTCGAACTCATGAAAGTTAGGAGTTGAACTCCATAAGATTTAGGAGTCGAACCCCAAAAGAGTTTGGAGTCAAACTCTTTAAGAGTTCGGAGTCGAACTCATAAAAGTTTGGAGTCGAACTACTTAAGAGTTTGGAGTCGAACTCCATAAGAGTTCGGAGTCGAACTACTTAGCATTTCGTATCCATAATTTGGAGTGGAACTTCATTATAGTTCACATCCATAATTTGGATCCTAGAAATAGAATACTCCAATAATTATCATTATATAATTCTGGGATTTTGGTTAAGATCCGGTTTTTTTACTTAAGAAGAAAATATTTCTATGTATAAGAAACTCTAGGTTAGGGTAAATTTCCTTATGGAAGAAAATTTTCCTGATGGAGGTAAAACATACATTTTCGTAAGTATAAGGTGTTTATGATTTTCAAAACAAGAAGGAATGGAAAAGTCATAAGGAAAAACTTATTGACTCAACAATATCCCCCTTTTTGTAAAGCACAAACATCCTTACAAAAAAAATATAAGGACTTTGAAAAATTTCATTAGGCTTTGAAATTTAAAACTTATCTCTTTTTTCCATGAATGAAAGTGAATAAAACTAACTCCCCCTTAGGCATTGAAACTCTAAGGATTGTATTATGAATTTCTGGAGTGGAGTTTTCATTATCATGGGAATGAAAAACATTGAAGTGAGAAACTCCCCCTTACTTTAAGAATATTCCACTTAGAAATTTTTCTTTCTACTCCTTAAAAGTACTTCTTTTTCCTTCTCCCCCTTTGTGATTTTCAAAAAGAATTAAAGGGTATGGAAATGAAAATATGGTACCTGAAATATTAGTATATGACAAGATACAACAAACCAAACAACATTTCATTAGAGTTGGGAAAATTTTACAAAGAAAGAAAACTACAACAAAAGATCGAAGTGGGTTCATTTGTATTCCTTTTACTTTGGAATCAGCTTCTTTAACAAAGTTTTGAGCTTCTTTAGATCTCTTTGATCTTCCTCGACTTTCCTCTCCAAGGCTATTGTCTTTTCTTCTTGGGCTTTCAAAGCCTCTGCCTGGGCCTCAATAGCTTCTTTCTACATATTTATCAATTCATCTTGCTGAACGACCCTTTTTTCAAGCTCAATCCGGATATTTCTATCATTTATAAGATTTTGAGCTAGAGAATTTTCCTTGTCATTTAGTTCCTTCACTTGTTGACTCTGGGAACTCTGCTCAATAATCATCTCATCTTGAAGATTCTTAATCTTTTTTTCTTCTGTGTCAAAGGATTCTTTCACGTCATTCTGAAAATTATCACAAACAGCCAAGTCTTCCTCAACTCTCTTAGACCACTTTGTTACCTTACTGTAGGACTTTATATGCACATCATAATCAATAAAGAAACTTTTTTGTTCCACTTCTATCTTCACATGCTTTTCTATTAGTATGGATAGTGTCTCTGATTTTTTATTTTGGATGAGCTGAAGCATTTGACATCTAGTGTCAATTGTGGGAAATATTGTAATGACGTCCAACAACTTTTTCAAAGACTCAACAATAAAATCATGCCCATGAGATGATGATTCCGAATCAGATACATCTCTTTGAGATTTATCTTCTTCAACTTGCACTTGCTTCCTTCTAGAGGTACCACCAACCTATTTCTTCCTGATAACATCTTTTATAGGACTATCCATGAGAACTTACTTCCCCTTATCAGATTTTGGAATTGGTTCGTCATTAGGAGATACTTCCTCAGATTCAGAAACATGAATAATTTGTTCTTCATCTGGTTTCTATTTTTCTTGTCCTTCCTCAAGGAAATTCTTCTCAAAGGATTCTTTCTCATCATAAAAGACATTTTCTTCTTCTCCCTATTTCTTATCATCATTCTTACTACCTTATTCACCTTCCTTTCTTGGAGTTACCAGCTCTTCGGATTTTGCCTTATCTTGATAATCCTCTACTTTCTTGATCAAGACATCTAAATCTTCACTTCCCTCTTCTTCTTATTCTTCTTCTTGTTCAACCTCTTCCTCTTCTTCTTCAACGGGTTCTCTTTCAGCTTTTTCAAATACTTCTTTACCCATGGATTTTTCCAGAGTGGCATAGCTCTTCACAGGAGTTTCTGGTAAAGAAGGTTCTGTAGGGAAAGATTTCAGAACCAGAATCAGCTTAGAAGCTGACTATGTATCTCTCAGCAAAGATTGTACCACTTCAGCTTCAAACACTTTCTTGTTCATTTTCTTCTAATCCGCCTACTTCTCTAACTCTTCCATGGCTCTTTATTTTAAGGCCTTAGCCTCTACAGGGTCCAATCCAAATTTTGGATCCCCTTCCTTCCTCTTCTGCTTTTCTTCCCTCCACTTCGCAACAACTTCATCAGGATAAGTTTTTTGTTTCTTCGGCTTGGGGGGAGCAGACTGAGTTTCCTTAGATGTAGGATTTTCTTCATCAGCAGCCACTTCCTTAAGCATTCTCTTCTTCCTTTTCTTTTTGGATGGTTCCGGAGTCTGTGTAACTTTCTGAAGTGCCTCGAATTCTTCCACAGAAAGAGAATAGAATTCTACGGATTCACTAGAAAAACCCATCTTCATCCTCTTCAAAGTGTCATCACTTACTAGCATAAGATTACAATTCTGGACTTTTGATTTGCATGCAACCTTGAAAGATTCTAAGCACCGAACAATTAGCTTAGATAGTAAGGCAGGAAACATGATTATCTGAGCTCTCAAATTACCTTCTTTGATGTTCTTGATCGTAAGCAAGACAAGCCTCATCAAATTTATCTTTCTTAGATTTACCAAGAAATCTAAGACATAGATATCACTTTTCTTCAAATTTTCTTTGTCACCTCTTCTTGGAACTAGAAAGCCTTGCACCCAAATCTAAAGAATCTATTGTTCGAAGTGATATGAGAAATCTTAATGGTTGAGGCATCCTTAAGTCCATGAAACTTCAGTGCCTTCTCCTTGATGAAACTTCCTTGCACATCTGGAAGTTTGTGTGAGAAGAACTCAGCTTCTCCTTCATAGGATAAACCAACCAAGCTCGCGGCCTTGGTGTAGGATAGCTTATAAGTCTTCCCATAAGAATTTAAAGAAAACCATTCTCTGCCATCTTCTACCTAGAAGGAAACAGACTCGTAGAACTCAATCAGCAAATCAGTATAAACCGGATCCTGTTTATCTGACTTTTCTACGCAATTATCCTCCCATCCATTCAGTCTTATATTCTTTGAGATAAGGGAATCAAGCTTATAGAATTCCTGATACACCAACCTTTCCCTGAAGATTAACCACTTTGATATTGGCTTTGAAGTTGACATATCTTGAGATGTTTCTTCAACAGAAATTCGGAACAGAGAGACCTGAAAGATTTAGAACGGCTTTGCAAAGATTGGAACCTGTCTTAAGAAGAGAAACAGGGCTTCGAGATGCGAAATATTTGAAAAACCGATGTGGGACGAGTCTTGGGGTCCCCTTTATATAGGTGATGGATGAGACCTTTGGTCTTCCAAAAGCCATATAATGGTTGAAAAACTTTTCGATCTGATCTGATGATTGAGAGAATTCCCGCAAGGAAAACATGACTCTGATCTTTTGAGGTTTTAAAGAAAACATCTGGACATTAAGGAAAACTAGAATCTGAATTATATAAAAAAAAAAGGAAAATACCAGCAAGCAAAATCAGATTATGAAAACATAAGTAAGGAAATCCTACCTTTCGGATTGGCTAGAATGATTATTCGTAATTGGTAATATTGTTAAAAAAACATATTTCGAAAGACCATTACCAAAAAAACCGTTACGAAAGTTCTAATACGAAAAACCCACTACAAAATTTCTAGCTCCCTGAAATTTCCATTCCGAAAATTTTGATTCCGGAAATTATCATTCCGAGAATTTTCATTTTAGAAATTTCCATTTTGAAACATTTATTCCGGAAATTATCATTCCAGAAATTTCCATTCTGGAAATTCAATTCCTGAAATTATCATTCCGGAAATTTTGAAAAAAAACAATTATGAAAATTTTAGTTACAAAAAGTTTGAAAAACAGATTACGGAAAAAAAAAATTAGTTATACTAACAATCAAATGTACTCCCCCTATGAAAAGTAGTTTATTACTGTTAGGAGAATTGTTCAACAAGAAGTTAATGAATAATGATTACCTTACAGTTATCATTCCTAACTTTTGTTTAATGTATTCAAATCTATCAGAGGCTAAAGATTTTGTGAAAATATTAGCAAGTTGATCTTGCATTCCGATAAACTGAAGAATGATATCTCCTTTAAGTGTGTGATCCCTAAGAAAGTGATTCCTAATATCTATGTGCTTTGCACGAGAGTGATGTGCAGGGTTCTTACTTAGGGCAATGGAACTTGTGTTATCACACAAAATTTGGGTCTTAGTAAAACTCAGGCCATAGTCTGTGAGTGTGTGTTGCATCAACAACACTTGAGCACAACAACTTCCAGCTGCTACATATTCAGCTTCAGTAGTGGAAAGTGCTACAGAGTGTTGCTTCTTGCATGAACAAGAAACTAATGAATCTCCTAAGAAATGATAAGTTCCATATGTACTTTTTCTATCCATTATACATCCACCAAAGTCAGCATCCAAAAAACTTTTTAAAACAAAATCATTTCCATAAGTATAAAATAATCCTAAATCCATGGTTCCCTTTAAGTAGAAAAAAATTCTTTTTACCACCTTTAAGTGTGATTCCTTAGGATTGGATTGATATCTTGCACATAAGCATACTGAGAACATTATGTCTGTTCAACTAGCTGTTAAATAAAGTAAACTTCCTATCATACCTCTAAAAGATGTTTGATCTACCGATTTCCCAGATTCATCAATATCTAAAGAGTTTGAGGTACCAATGGGAGTACTTATAATCTTAGTATTCTCATAACCATAATTTCTGAGAAGATCTTTAATATACTTATGTTGAGATATATAGTTTTCTTCCGGTCTTTGAGAAATTTGAAAACCAAGGAAAATAGTTAACTCACCCATCATACTCATTTCAAATTCAGATTTCATTAGACTTGCAAAAGAATCAGTTAAATATTGCTAAGTTGAACCAAATATAATGTCATCAACATAGATTTGAACAATCAAAACATTTTTATTATCTTTCTTTATAAAAAGGGTTGGATCTGAATTTCCCTTAACATAGTAATTTTGAAGCAAAAATCCTGTAATTCTATCATACCAAGCTCGTGGGGCTTGTTTAAGGCCATACAAAGCTTTGGTAAGTCTAAAAACATGATTAGGATGTTTTGTATCTTCAAATACAGGAGGTTGTTCAACAAAAACATCCTCTTGAACATAACCATTAAGAAAAGCACATTTCACATCCATTTGAAATAGTTTAAAATTGAAGAATGCTGCAAAGACAAGTAAAATACGAATAGATTCAAGTCTAGCTACTGGAGCATAGGTTTCTTCATAATCTATTCTCTCTTGCTGATTATAGCCTTTAGCAACTAGTCTATATTTATTTCTTACAATGACTCCATTTTAATCACACTTGTTTCTGAAGACCCACTTTACTCCAATAACAAAAGTTTCCTTAGGTCTTTCAACCAAGGTCCAGACTTTATTCCTTTCAAATTCATTTAGTTCATCTTGCATGGATTTGATCCAATCATCATCACCTAAAGATTCATCAGTGCTTTTTGGTTCTAATTGGGAAAGAAATGCTAGATGTTCTACTTCATTTCTCAAGGAACTCCTAGTCCTTACAGGTTGATTTACATCACCAATGATGCTATCACTGGGATGATTCTTAAGAAACGCCTGATTTGGGTTTTGTAAAGTCTGTTCATCAACATAGGGTAGAAAGTCTTCTAGGGTAAATGTTTCAGAAGTATCTTCTTGAAAATTTTCCTTATCAGAATGATCTTCTATCAAAGGTTGATAATCAGTTTTTGAAAATACATCTAAGCATATAGGTTGGGATGGTTTAAAAATAAAAGGATCAGATTCATCAAATTTTACATGCACTGTTTCTTCAACAATACAAGTATTTTTATTGAAAACTCTATAAGCCTTAGAAGTTGTGAAGTAGCCTAAGAAAATTCCTTCATCAGATTTTGGTGTGAATTTATATAGATTATCTTTAGTATTCAGAATGAATACTTTGAAACCAAAAAACTTGAAGTAGGAAAGTTTAGGTTTTCTACCATTCCATAACTCATAAGGAGTTTTATTAAGAAAAGGTCTAATAGAAACTCGATTTATAGTATAACAAGAAGTACTAACAGCTTCAGCCCAGAAAAGTCTAGCTATAGAATATTCACTCAACATGGTTCTAGTTATTTCTTGAAGAATCCTATTTATTCTTTCAACTACACCATTTTGTTGAGGAGTTCTAGGTGCTGAAAAGTTGTGAGTAATACCTTTTCTACTACAAAAGGTTTCAAAATCTAAATTTTGAAATTCTCCTCCATGATCACTATGAATAGTTTTCAATGGAAGATTTTTCTCATTTTTAACTTGGGCTCTAAAACTTTGGAAATAAGAAAAAGCTTCAGACTTCTTTTCTAGAAAATAGACCCATGTAAATCTAGTGTAATCATCAACTAGAACAAACACGTAGTATTTTCCTCCAATGCTTCCAGTTTGTGTTGGAACAAAAAGATCCATGTGAACCAACTATAATGCATCAGTTTTTGAGACTTCACCAATTTATTTAAAACTAGATTAATGTTGCTTTCCATATTGACAAGGATCACAAACTTTAGAAGAATCAAATCTAAGCTCCGGTAGATCCTTAACTAGTTTATTCTTAGAGAGTTTACATAAGTTCCTAAGATTGAAGTGACCTAACCTTCTATTCCATAACCAAGAATGAGCTTCCATTGCACTAAGGAAAGGTAAATCTTGGCTTCTAAGGTCTTATAAGTTCAAAGTGTAAACATTATATTGCCTATTGGCTGAGAGAATAAATTTTTCATTGGAATTGTGAACTAAGAACTTATCATTCCTAAAATTAACAAGGTATCCTTCATCACATAAATAACTTATGCTAAATAGGTTGTGCTTAAGACCCTTAACAAATAAAACATTTGAAATAAAGTTTTACCAAGAAGAACAATATTACCTATACCAACAATTTCTCCCTGAGCATTATCTCTGAAAGTTACTTTCCCTCCTTTCGTCTTGATAATATTTTCAAAATAGATTTTGTTACTAGTCATGTTTCGGGAACATCCACTATCTATATACCATGTGTTGTTGTTGGTACTTCATTTATCTTCCTGAAATCAAGAAAAGAATTATACTTTAGGAATCCAAACTTGTTTGGATCCGAGATTTCCAGACAACAAAATTTTGGGCACCCACGTCTTCTTTGAAAAATATGCCTTATGAAAAACTAAAGATTGGGTTTTGTTTAAAGAATAATTCTTTGCCCAGTGACCACCACATTGACACATGGTACAAAATGGGGCACTTTTTGGAACAAATTAATTGTTACTAAAATTTGGTTTAGCATGGGTATAACCAAATCCAGATTTGTTTCTTAAAGGTCGTATTTGAGAATACATTTTATCAAAACTTTCTTTACCATGGGTAAAGTTTGGTAAACACTTCTTTAAGGAAAAAATTTCAGAATTGAGTTTTATAACCAAGTTTTTATCTTCAAAATCATTAGATTCTGAACTAGATCTAGGCTCGAAGACACTTTTCTTAGAAATTACCTTTTCTAACTCTTTAAGAAGTTTGTTCTTCTCAGAACTTACTTCCTCAAGATTTTTTGAAATATTTATAAAATCAGAATTTTTTCTATCAACATATTTAGTAAGATCTGATATTTCTTTCATAAGGATATTATTCCAAGATTTTTCCTTATCAAGTTTTTTATTGAGTTTGGAATTCTCAATTTCAAGAAGTTCAGCAAACCTAGAAACTTCTTCATATGTAGGTAAAGTATTTTCTTCATCAGAAGAGGATTCTTTATCTGAAGAGTTATAATATTCTCTATCATTGTAATTTAAAGAAACATTGGTCAATGATTCAGCATTTTGTACCTCAGCCATAAAACAATTATTGTTTATAGGTAATCGGGCAATAAGACCAAGATTCTTCTGTCCTGAAGATTCATAATCAGAAGATTCATCTGAAGAGTCACCACCACTGGAACTCCAGGTGTCATTAGCTTTTAGAACTTTCTTAGCTTTGGTTTTATAATACTTCATTTTGTTCCTGTTAGAATGCCTTTCTTTCCATTCTTTATTTTTGAGCAAAAGGAAATCTGGTCTAATATGTCTACTCTCTTGCATTCATAACAAGTAACTTCTTTATCTTTCCTATCTTTCCTTTCCTTTTTCTTATACTTGGATTGGAAATTTCTCTGGTCAGCTATCTTGTTCATCCTTCGAGCAAGATTTGCTAACTCGTTTTCAGAGACTTCACTCTCACTAGATTCGGATTGGATAATAACTTTCTTAGACTTGGATCTGGTTACTCTCTCAAGAGTCTTAGCTTTTACATGATTTTATGTTGTTGTAAAAGCTACAATACCATTTCCATTCTTCTTCTTGATGTTGTCAGCATCTCTCTTCATTCTTGTTTCATATTGGTGAAGAGTTCCAAATAGCTTATCTAATGATATTTGAGTGACCTTCCTATTTTCTTCAATAGCTGTTCTTTTGGATTCCCACTCATTGGGCATAATATCAATTATCTTATCCACAAGAGCTTCATCATCCCGACCTTTCTCTCCCATAGACTGAAGATTGTCCACTATAGTCATAAATCTCTGTTGAACTTTGCAAATTGGTTCACCATAATGAAAATTGAAGACATGGTATTCAGCTCTAAGCATATCTATCCTAGTCTCAATCACTTTTGAAGTGCCAAAGTGTGTAACCTCTAACTTCTTCCAGATACAATTAGCTGATTCACAAGAAGAAATTTGGCTATATATATTTCTAGTCATTGAACATAGTAAGGTATTACGTACCTTATAATTGAGTTGATATTCTTGCTTTCCCTGGTTAGTAAAAGTTCTAACTTCCTTATCAGGAATTCTATAATCACCAGTAAGCATAACGAAATTATCCACTCCAGTATTGATAACAAAAGTCTTCATTTGATCTCTCCAGTACTCATAATTGTTCCCATCAAAAATTGGTGGTCTTGTAGGATTTAGATTGTCAATAGAAACAACATTGATTCCTGCCATTCTTAAAATAACCTTTGACACACAAACTTGATAGTAACAAGAGTTCGTAATGAAAGAAAATATATGAATCTGAAAAAAGAAATAAGACTCCAGAAAATTAACTCTGAATATTATGTGTAAAAAAAACTTTAGTAGATGTAAGAAAAAGATGAATCCGAACTTTATGAGTCCGAAAAATATGAATCTGAAAATTTCCTTCTGAGTCTAATCGTGATATTGAATCAGATTGAACCAAACCCTTGTGGTTTGGGTTAACCTGCTCTGATACCAATTGTAGGATCAAAATAGTGATGTAGATGCTCAATTTACAAGAGGGGGTGGTTAATTGTACACTTTAAAATTTCCCTTAAGCTAGGAAAGATCTAAGTTTAACAAAGATAAACTAAGTAGATTCACAACACCTCTAACTCCAATTGGAAATTGGAATAAGGAATGAAGTTACAAACTTCTAATTCTACACACTTGCTTAAAACAGGAAAGTGATTCCGAATAATAGGTTTCGGAAATATGGATCTGGAAATTGAAACTTATCCTAAGTTTACAATATGATATTCTACCTTAAAGCGTATAGAATCTAAATGAATCAGAGTACAAGTGTAAGGAAATATAAGAAGATTATAATTTCCTTACAATACAATATACAGCAGAAAAACAATTAGTATAACAACAAGTAACAAACAATAACTCTTTTAACCCAATGAGAAGGGTATCTAACAACCTTGGATAAAGGTCTCTTGATTTATACTTTCAATAAATTTTTTCTTACCCACACCAGGGTAAACCCTCGATACGAAGATCAGAGTCTCTGTCTTTCTATGCCCGCAAGCCCTCAACTTCAAGGTAGTTGGAACCTCTGTCTTCCTCAGTAAGGAATCCCTCGAACTTCAAGGTAGTCGGCACCTATGTCTTCCTATCCCCGAAAGTCCTTGAATGTAATCACCAACATTCGGAGTCACACGAAGCAATCTGAACAAGCAGTTCAGTACGCACAAAGCATGAAAATCTTCTCTCTCTAGGAATCACCTTAACAGCATGCGGTCTTTAGATCGATCAACTCGTTTCATATCTCGAGCTCTTTCAAATGAGCTCCAATTTATAGGCTCGGTCGGCCTCCTCTCCAAAGGTCATATTTTCCTTAAAATTCGGAGGGACCTGTGCATGTGTAACTCAACCAGCGGTTAGTTTGAAATAGAATAGACGACATCATTTAATAACAAAACAAGTATAACTGAATGCACGACATCGTTTTGTAATGAAGAATTTGTAAAAAAAATCCATACTGAGTTCGGAGTGTAGGCAAACTAACAGTTAGGAGTCTAACCAAAAATGAAATTCGGGGTCTATAAAAAGAAATGATAGGATTCTGTTTTACAGGAATTTGGAACCTTAAATCTGTAGTAGTCCTGAGTCTGAATTTATAAGGAAATTCAGATTCTGGTTTCACCAGGGTTCCGAATATAAACTTGCATAGTTCAAAGTCGAACTGGTTAAAGTTTGGAGTCACACTACTTAAGAGTTCGGAGTCGAACTCATGAAAGTTCGGAGTCGAACTCCATAAGAGTTTGGAGTCGAACACCATAAGAGTTCGAAGTTGAACTCCATAAGAGTTCGGAGTCAAACTCCATAAGAGTTCGGATTCGAACTACTTAGCATTTTGTATCCATAATTCGGAGTGGAACTTCATTATAGTTCACATCTAGAATTCAGATCCTAGAAACAGAATACTCCAATACTTGTCATTATATGATTTTAGGATTTTGTTTAAGATCCGGTTTTTGTACATAAGAATAAAATATTGTTATGTATAGAAAGCTCTTTGTTAGTGTAAATTTCCTTATGGAAGAAAATTTCCCTTATGGAGGTAAAACATACATTTTCTTAAGTATAAGGTGTTTTTGATTTTCAAAACAAGAAGGAATGGAAAAGTCATAAGGAAAACCTTATTGACTCAAAAAATTATCAATAAGGTCTCATGATATTTGGAAATGAATGTAGAGACCCGAAGCTTTACGTACATTGACATTACATTACATTTGTGGAATACTTAGAACATAACAAAAACACACACACAAGGATTGTAATAGTTTAGTGTCTTTGGAAACTCGGAATATAATCTTCTAATCCTGGTGAAAAATCTTCAACATCTCCCATAAATATCTTCCCTTTTTTTTACCTAAAACCTTTCTTTATATCTTGGGGAAAAGAGAACATAAAAGGGTGAGCTCGAATGCTCAGTAAGGGTAAACAAAAGAAAAATCAATCACATCATATTCATAAGAACATAACTTTTAGAAATCTTAACCTGCAAAAGAGAGCATAATTTTATAACATGGGATAAATCATAGTAATGAAATGAAATCCCAATAATCATAACTGAAAACATGAAACTTTGTGGCATTCACACATAATCATAGAGAATCATTTCTTGTTAGTCAAGACTCATTGCCAAGACTATCTTAGTGGACAAAGTCCCTTTCTGAATCGAGTCACCCTCGTTTCAGTCCTGTTTCACTGAACCGGAATAACCTACCATTCCAGCCATGTCTATCTCATGAGATATGAAATCTTTACCCAATGCATTGGAGGGAGATATAGGTCCCACCCATCTCATAATGATACCATTCTTATGTGTGCCACAAAATCTTAAATCATACATCAGTGCATAACCCATGTAGTAAAAATGGGAATCTTAAACATCGTGACATCATAAAAAAATTCATATAAGATAAAGGAATTCATAAAAATATTTCCATCACAACATAATCAAATCCATGTAATAATAGGGATAGAAACAGAACCCTTTATTATCTTAGATGGAAAACAATTTTGATAAAACATTTGAACTCCATTCTTGAGGAAAATATCCTCTCTACTTCAAAAACACTTTTCTTTTCTTAACATGTCATACAATTATAAAATAAAATATGTTGATTAAAAATAAACTTGAAAACTTATAAATGAAGATTCTTGGAAATAATGTTTTAAAAATCCATTCTTGCCATATAAGTTAAAAAAACATTCTTCGTACTTTTGTCGGAAAAGTCAAAAAGTACCTCGTACGAAAAACGACAAAAGATTCCTTTCATATCTTTTACTAAAAACTCACCGAAGGGTAAAATTGGATATAAAATATTGTAGAAGGATGGAAATAATATTACATATTGAGGGAACATGGATGTGGATGATAAAATACACCCCAGTAATTACCAAAGTAAAAACAATCTCGGATAATAGTGAGATTGTGATATTTCCCTTACCTTAGGTCCGACTTGCTTTGTACGTGTCCGAACCTCCTGTATAATGATTTAAATAATGTTATTGACTTATTCCAGAATCATATTCATTGTTATTATATCATATATGGTCCACTTATGACTTTATATTACCCGTTCTTTTGTAAGTTCATGTTAAAGTAGCGTTTTGGGTAAAATCGTCTCATTTGTCGTTCGTGTTTTTAACTTGTAATTATTAATATGATTACTTGGATCATTATTACTTATATCCAGAATGTAAAACATGATTTATATATAATATATATTCAGAATATACATATATATTATATATTGATAAATGGAATGAGATACACCGTTCATGGAGACGGTAGTCCGTACGTACGCATGAACGCTGTTTTCGTTTCCTTATTGAATTGAATGGAATTAAGTAGATGACATACATATAAATATAAATAAATACAGTATCATTATTATGTCATAAATTTCATTAGTACTTATTATATATACTTTATAATCATTCATGAATGGTTAATCATTGATAATGAATCTCATCGTGTCGTGGAGACGGTAGTCCGTACGTACGCACGAGCGATGATATCGTTCCCATGGTCGTGGAATTGTGTTGAAGTGTTTGTATACTATTTCAGTATCAATATCACTTTATAATAATCATATATAGTTACTAATTAAACCATTATACCCATCCAATTAATGTGGTGGCGGAAAATAGATTACACCACGGCGTGGAGACGGTATTCCGTACGTACGCACGCGCGGTGATTTCCTTTTTCTGTAGGATGGATAGAAGGTTAATTAGAGTTGTTTCATATTTATAATAACATATCAGTATGTAAGTAATACTGATGTTATTACTTTATCATGAAACAACTAAATAAGAAGAAGTTGATGAAGAAAGAAATTGAAAAGATCGGTAATGGATATTACCTCTTCTTTGAAACGCCTCTTTGAATCCTCCACTTAGGGAACTAAGATTGGTCTTTGAAGAAGACCAGGACCTCTAGGATTATTCTAGGGAAGTGGAGAAGGGATTTTGGAAGGGGTTGGCCGAGCTTGAGTACTCAAATTGGTGTGAGGAGGAGGGGGAGGAGGTGTCCTTTTATAAGGGAGGAGAGGGGCACCTTAGGAATATCTCAAAATATTATTTTATATTAAAGTCAAAATCGGTTTATAATGGTTCCAATGGGTCTTATTTCGAGGCTAAAGTGGGGATGGGTCTAAATCCTATCAACCAATATGATTTAGACAAGTTTAGGTTATTATTTTAACCTTATCAATTAGATTTAACTCTAAGTTAAATAATTTAACTTTTACCGTGTCTTTTTGTTTTCTTACACTATATTGTTAATACACTTACTATAACATGCCAAACGAACCCCAAATTGTTTATTATTAATATATATATCCTTATCTAAGTCATTTGGCCGAACCATAGATTTTTAGGAATAAAATAACAATTAATAATATAATATTTGATTTAAAAACTATTTTGTGTCAATTTTGACACTATTTGATATATGATTTTTGTGAAAGTCATAACAGAATTATATGTTCGAACCAAGTTGATTAAATCAACATTAATATATCATAGTAACCTAGAAAATTAGTGGGATTCATAATAAGTCTCAAATTAAATTTATTTTTGTATTTATAACATCAATTATGTCAATATTTCATTAATAAGATAATTACAACATCATCTTTATGTCATAAATAAATTAAATTATTTGATCTCTAAAAATTAGAAATAAACTGCCATTATGTAGGAAATCATTTTATCTTTCTAATGAATATTTAAAATTGAATTTATCTTATGTATAACCCTATATTAAAAATGTTTTAATAAATAAACTTTGATTTTAACTCTTTTAACTCTTCTTTGAATTAAATAATAATAAATGTCCTAATCTAATCCAAGTGGGCATAAATGATAATATTTTACACTTAAGGTTGTTTTTGGTCGAGATACACTTGTCCAATTGGATTAGGACATGTGTTAGGGTAATATTAATATCATTTTTACCCTTAATTACCCTATTTACTTTTAACCGTGGTAAATAAAAGTAAAAAGTTACTATTCACCAAAAATTATTTTCATCTCATTGAACCACATTTTACTTACTGACATCAACCGTGTCTCTCAGATTTTTGAAATTCCATTCACAGAAGCGGTAAAATTAAGTTTTATGAAAAATTCAGTTTTTTTAACTACCACTTAGTAGTTTCACTATTCATCAAAAATTGATGTTTTTCAGAACAATGCCAAAATTTCATCCTAAGCTATATTTCATATTCCGAATTCAAAAATGAAGTCAATTTTACCAAATTCATAACATAGAAGTTGTATTAATTAATTTTATAATTAAATCCCGCTGTTAAAACAAATAGCGTGTTTTTAAGAAACAATATCTATCAAAAGATTGACACTTGTTTATGTCTGTTTTAAATGTGAAATTACATACAATGACCAACATTGTATTAAATTGTAAAAATATATTCTAAATATACTTTAAAACCACTCAAATTAATAATTTATCACTATTAATTATTTTGAATAAAAAAGTTGTTTTTAATTATAATTTAGTAATTTTCACTATTCATCAGAATATGAAAGTTATCCGAAAAGTACCAAAATTTCACCTAAGGCTAAATTTGATACTCCGAATCCAAAAATTAATTCCATTTTGAGAGATAAAATTTCTAAAATTTTAAAAGGTGGTTATTACTATTTATAACGGCTAGTAATAACAATATTATAATAGCATATCGTTGTTTAGTGAAACTCGGTATTGCGTACTACACACGCTATCGAGGAAGGTCGTGATTGCGTGTAATGAAAGGCAAGTCAAGGATGTGTGTTGTTAAAGCTCCTTTTGGTGTAGCGTACAACACAAGACATTAATAAAATTAAAAAATAATAGTTTTCATAAAATCTCGGGCTGTTACATTCTACCCCCCTTAAAATGAATTTCGCCCTCGAAATTCGTCGGGGTTATAAATAGTTTACTATTGAAAAGTTTCTTTAATAGAAACCCACATCGTAAAAAGGAATACCAAAACTTGGCTTTAAAAAATAAAGTATGAAATGTAACGATTACCCAAATAAACTAATCACTGGGTTTCCACATAGGTGAAAATATGGATATGGAAGAGAAATCTAACCATCATGTTATGATGGAGAGTGGTAGAGAACATGGCTATGGAAAATCCAGTAATCACAAATCCATAGATTTGTGATGATATAATGTACCATCTGATTCATCAGGTATAAGATCACAAGGACAACATTTTTGGTTTTCAAGATCATTTCCCTAAAGTTGAAAATTTGAATTAGAATAAATACTTACTTTATTTTGGTACAATCTCACTGTTGTTCGTGCCTTGAACAATTTCCACTTCATCTCTTAAATAAATGAAGTTGAATTTGTTATTCGTGAAGTGTTAGCAGATCATGTGATAGAATGACGGGTCATTCCATCTGTCTCAAACAAAAGGTTACCAAAAATTATATACATAAGTCGATCTATAGTGAGATTAATCATATATGGTTCCTAAAATGGACTTATACTTCATATATCATACTGCTTAATATAATAAATCTAGTTTCTACTAAACAGGGACTTCCTGTAGGCCAGTGGTAGGCGATAAAGGCCAGTCGCACTTCGATTGTGGGTTCGATTTCCACAGCCTTGTCCGACGCGATGGGTTGTCGCCCGTCCTGCAGGTTTTCCTTTTTCTAAAACTATATTACTATAACATCCCATCAATAATATCGAAAAAAAATGTTTTATCCTAACTTATGTCCAACATAATCCATTCCAATCTTTAGGCTTATCCATAATACTGCAGTCCACTCTCAGAGATTTAATACCATCGTTTATCCCCATATATCATAAGATATATCTTGTTGGCCACATTCCAAACATTCAAAGGCCTTAATCATGTACTCTCTTGAATACCCATTGAACCTTATTGAAAGCATGAGTGCTGTTAAAAGTTAACTCGTTCCACATACCAAAATCCTCAAAATTCTATATACTCAAACCATGATATAACCTTCTCCTTATATCAGTCATGAGCTCATGAATACTATCAAACATTTAATTTTCTCCTTATCCCTTCATTATGCGCATATCATCTTATTTCTAAAAATATCTCAATTACTTTGAATACCACATTATACCAATACATAAATATTCCAATACTTTATGATACAACATTATTTTGGAATCCCATTACATAAACACTTAATCATTCCACCACATCGTTATCATATTCAACATCGCCAATGGTGATCGCATGTGACTTCCCTTTGTCCTTTTCCTTCAGTGGTTGCTCATGTTGATCATCACTAACCCTTGGATTAGGGCATTTATTGGCATAATGTCCCATCTCCTTGCACTTGAAACATTGAAGTGTTGGTGGTGCGTTCTCTACAGTGTCTTCTTTGTTCACATCATTAGAAACCCTTTTTCCATTACTTCGACACTCAGCTACTCGATGACCTTATTTTCCACACTTAAAACATTTTCTAGTCCCTTTAAGACAATCTCCACCATGCTTCTTTCCACACTTTGAGCATAAGGAAACATTCATTTTCTTTTCACCATTATTCTGAGATTTCTCCTTGAACTCCATCTTTCGTTTATTTTCAAAACCATGTGATGGATATGTAACACCAACTTCCATTTCTACCTTCATAGCACAACGCACAATTTCTTCATAGCTATTGAAGTCTCGTATAGCTAATTCCCTTCGAAGACTTGGTTTTAAGCCACTGAAAAATCGATCAACTTTACTTTCAGGTTGGATGATAATGCCAGATGCATACCTTGCAAGTCTTGTAAAATTCGCTTCATATATACCAACAGATTAATCATACTTTTTCTTTAGTTCAAGAAACTCCTTCTCCATCTTTGTTCGAAGAATACGAGGGAAGTACTTATTGAAAAATAAGTTCTTGAACTCGTCCCATTCCATGGACTCAATTTCATCTCTTTGCCTTGTATTCTTGATAAGATTCCACCATTGATTAGCTTCACCTTCCAAATGATATACTGCTAAGATGACTTTATCATGTTCAGAACATTGAAGAACTGAAAATATCTTTTCAGTGGTACTGATCCATTGTTCAGCAACAAGTGGATCAGAAGACCCACTGAAAGAAGGTGGACGTTGCCTCATGAATGACTCAATAGAATATTGTTCCCTTCTCTGCTCATTTGGAAGTCCAGAATGATTCATAGCTTGTGTAAGTATAGCAATAAGATTTTTCACTCCATCTCCCATAACATTTGTTTGTTCAGGAGGACAATCATTACATTGTCCATTGCATTGATCAACACGGTTCCTTCGGGTTCCAGCCATCGTCTAAAACCCAAAAAGAATAGTGTGAGAGGTAAAAATCATGCTAGGGAGAACAACATAATAAAGGGGGAGTACCTTCAATATCTAACATCTTAGGTTTAATTCTATGATCGTTAGCGTAGTTCTAGTACTATAACCTATACGTATACTTCACCTTAGGGACATCCCTAGACATACCTTAGAAATATCTCTAGGGATCTCACTAAAGTTCTCGCATCCTAGTTTCCAAAGTTTGACTAAACCTTTCCTCTGATACCAACTGTAGAGACCCGAATCTTGACGTACATTGACATTACATTACATTTGCGGAATACTTAGAACATAACAAAAACACACACACAAGGATCGTAATAGTTTAGTGTCTTTGGAAACTCGGAATATAATCTTCTAATCCTGGTGAAAGATCTTCAACATCTCCCATAAATATCTTCCCTTTTTTTTACCTAAAACCTTTCTTTATATCCTGGGGAAAAGAAAACATAAAAGGGTGAGCTCGAATGCTCAGTAAGGGTAAACAAAAGAAAAATCAATCACATCATATTCATAAGAACATAACTTTTAGAAATCTTAACCTGCAAAAGAGAGCATAATTTTATAACATGGGATAAATCATAGTAGTGAAATGAAATCCCAATAATCATAACTGAAAACATGAAACTCTGTGGCATTCACACATAATCATAGAGAATCATTTCTTGTTAGTCAAGACTCATTTCCAAGACTATCTTAGTGGACAAAGTCCCTTTCTGAATCGAGTCACCCTCGTTTCAGTCCTGTTTCACTGAACTGGTATAACCTACCATTCCAGCCATGTCTATCTCATGAGATATGAAATCTTTACCCAATTCATTGGAGGGAGATATAGGTCCCACCCATCTCATAATGATGCCATTCTTATGTGTGCCACAAAATCTTAAATCATACATCAGTGCATAACCCATGTAGTAAAAATGGGAATCTTAAACATCGTGACATCATAAAACAATTCATATAAGATAAAGGAATTCGTAAAAATATTTCCATCACAACATAATCAAATCCATGTAATAATAGGGATAGAAACAGAACCCTTTATTATCTTAGATGGAAAACAATTTTGGTAAAACATTTGAACTCCATTCTTGAGGAAAATATCCTTTCTACTTCAAAAACACTTTTCTTTTCTTAACATGTCATACAATTATAAACTAAAAGATGTTGATTAAAAATAAACTTGAAAACTTATAAATGAAGATTCTTGGAAATAATGTTTTAAAAATCCATTCTTGCCGTATAAGTTAAAAAACATTCTTTGTACTTTTGTCGGAAAAGTCAAAAAGTACCTCGTACGAAAAACGACAAAAGATTCCTTTCATATCTTTTACTAAAAACTCACCGAAGGGTAAAATTGGATATAAAATATTGTAGAAGGATGGAAATAATATTACATATTTAGGGAACATGGATGTGGATGATAAAATACACCCCAGTAATTACCAAAGTAAAAATAATCTCGGATGAAAGTGAGATTGTGATATTTCCCTTACCTTAGGTCCGACTTGCTTTGTACGTGTCCGAACCTCCTGTATAATGATTTAAATCATGTTATTGACTTATTCCAGAATCATATTCATTGTTATTATATCAAATATGGTCCACTTATGACTTTATATTACCCGTTCTTTTGTAAATTCATGTTAAAGTAGCGTTTTGGGTAAAATCGTCTCATTTGTCGTTCGTGTTTTTAACTTGTAATTATTAATATGATTACTTGGATCATGATTACTTATATCCAGAATGTAAAACATGATTTATATATAATATATATTCAGAATATACATATATATAATATATTGATAAATGTAATGAGATACACCGTTCATGGAGACGGTAGTCCGTACGTACGCATGAACGCTGTTTTCGTTTCCTTATTGAATTGAATGGAATTAAGTAGATGACATACATATAAATATAAATAAATCCAGTATCATTATTATGTCATATATTTCATTAGTACTTATTATATATACTTTATAATCATTCATGAATGGTTAATCATTGAGAATGAATCTCATCGCGTCGTGGAGACGGTAGTCCGTACGTACGCACGAGCGATGATATTGTTCCCATGGTCGTGGAATTGTGTTGAAGTGTTTGTATACTATTTCAGTATCAATATCACTTTATAATAATCATATATAGTTACTAATTAAACCATTATACCCATCCAATTAATGTGGTGGCGGAAAATAGATTACACCACGGCGTGGAGACGGTATTCCGTACGTACGCACGCGCGGTGATTTCCTTTTTCCGTAGGATGGATAGAAGGTTAATTAGAGTTGTTTCATATTTATAATAATATATCAGTATGTAAGTAATACTTATGTTATTACTTTATCATGAAACAACTAAAGAAGAATAAGTTGATGAAGAAAGAAATTGAAAAGATCGGTAATGGATATTACCTCTTCTTTGAAACGCCTCTTTGAATCCTCCACTTAGGGAACTAAGATTGGTCTTTGAAGAAGACCAGGACCTCTAGGATTATTCTAGGGAAGTGGAGAAGGGATTTTGGAATGTGTCGGCCGAGCTTGAGCGCTCAAATTGGTGTGAGGAGGAGGGGGAGGAGGTGTCCTTTTATAAGGGAGGAGAGGGGCACCTTAGGAATATCTCAAAATATTATTTTATATTGAAGTAAAAATCGGTTTATAATGGTTCCAAAGGGTCTTATTTCGAAGCTAAAGTGGGGATGGGTCGAAATCCTATCAACCAATAGGATTTAGACAAGTTTAGGTTATTATTTTAACCTTATCAATTAGATTTAACTCTAAGTTAAATAATTTAACTTTTACCGTGTCTTTTTGTTTTCTTACACTATATTGTTAATACACTTACTATAACATGCCAAACGAACCCCAAATTGTTTATTATTAATATATATATCCTTATCTAAGTCATGTGGCCGAACCATAGATTTTTAGGAATAAAAGAACAATTAATAATATAATATTTGATTTAAAAACTATTTTGTGTCAATTTTGACACTATTTGATATATGATTTTTGTGAAAGTCATAACAGAATTATATGTTCGAACCAAGTTGATTAAATCAACATTAATATATCATAGTAACCTAGAAAATTAGTGGGATTCATAAGAAGTCTCAAATTAAATTTATTTTGGTATTTATTACATCAATTATGTCAATATTTCATTAATAAGATAATTACAACATCATCTTTGTGTCATAAATAAATTAAATTATTTGATCTCTAAAAATTATAAATAAACTTCCATTATGTAGGAAATCGTTTTAGATTTCTAATGAATATTTACAATTTAATTTATCTTATGTATAACCCTATATTAAAAATGTTTTAGTAAATAAACTTTGATTTCAAGTCTTTTAACTCTTCTTTGAATTAAATAATAATAAATGTCCTAATCTAATTCAAGTGGGCCTAAATGATAATATTTTACACTTAAGGTTGTTTTTGGTCGAGATACACTTGTCCAATTGGATTAGGACATGTGTTAGGGTAATATTAATATCATTTTTACCCTTAATTACCCTATTTACTTTTAACCGTGGTAAATAAAAGTAAAAAGTTACTATTCACCAAAAATTATTTTCATCTCATTGAACCACATTTTACTTACTGACATCAACCGTGTCTCTCGGATTTTTGAAATTCCATTCACAGAAGCGGTAAAATTAAGTTTTATGAAAAAATCAGTTTTTTTAACTATCACTTAGTAGTTTCACTATTCATCAAAAATTGATGTTTTTCAGAACAATGCCAAAATTTCATCCTAAGCTATATTTCATATTCCGAATTCAAAAATGAAGTCTATTTTACCAAATTCATAACATAGAAGTTGTATTAATTAATTTTATAATTAAATCCCGCTGTTAAAACAAATAGCGTGTTTTTAAGAAACAATATCTATCAAAAGATTGACACTTGTTTATGTCTGTTTTAAATGTGAAATTACATACAATGACCAACATTGTATTAAATTGTAAAAATATATTCTAAATATACTTTAAAACCACTCAAATTAATAATTTATCACTATTAATTATTTTGATTAAAAAAGTTGTTTTTAATTATAATTTAGTAATTTTCACTATTCATCAGAATATGAAAGTTATCCGAAAAGTACCAAAATTTCACCTTAGGCTAAATTCGATACTCCGAATCCAAAAATGAATTCCATTTTGAGAGATAAAATTTATAAAATTTTAAAAGGTGGTTATTACTATTTATAACGGCTAGTTATAATAATATTATAATAGCATATCGTTGTTTAGTGAAACTCGGTATTGCGTACTACACACGCTATCGAGGAAGGTCGCGATTGTGTGTAATGCAAGGCAAGTCAAGGATGTGTGTTGTGAATGCTCCTTTTGGTGTAGCGTACAACACAAGACATTAATAAAATTAAAAAAGAATAGTTTTCATAAAATCTCAGGCTGTTACAATGAATATGTAATAAATATTATTTTCCTCTTTTAATTCCATGTTCTATCCAAATACAAGAGGCACATGGATTTCTTTGTAATATAAATCCTTCATCCCAATTTTCAATGTGTAAACCAATTATGTGACTTGAGGAATGTAATCATCTTCTCCAAAAAGTATTTAATTTTTAATAGAAGATATGGAGAAATAGGGATGAAATGAAATTCCATGAAGGTGTTTCTATACCTCATCATTACAGAAGAAACAAGGTTCTTCCTATCCAATTAAAATAAAGTAAAGATGGGGTACTAAATTATTTTCCCCATGAGCCAAAAATCATTGGAATATTTGGTAAAGAATGATATATTTAGTGATATCCTCAGACTCCCATGTGATCATAATCATATGTGTGATAATTTTCAGAAGTAAATTATAATTTAAAAGAGATAAAATATAAAGGAAAAAATATTTACAGAGTTTCCTGAGTTTGTTCATGTTGATTTTTGTAAGATGAAATCACTTGAAACCATTATTGGAATGATGTACTATGTATTATTCATTAATAATGAAAATGAGATGAAAATTTGAATAATCATACCTAATATATATAAGGTGTATAATTTAATTACTAATCACCATAGGGTATTAAATAAAATTACTATATATAAAATTCTAAAATATTGATTTTTATTGGTATAGAGTTTACCAACATCAAGGTGGATGATTATCTCAAGATGAATATTAAAAAGAATCAAGTTTTGATAGCAAACACACCTTAATAATTTAGTGATATTTTGAAAAATAATCATATCATTAACAACATGGCCCAAACGATTCTCACTAGGAATAAATATTACAGTGATGTAGTCTTGTCATTAGACTATATTACAATTAGTTATTTGATATCTTTTTGGAAAGAAATGACAAAGTATAAAATGTGGTTTGGGTAATAAGCCTATATTAAAATACATTTTTATAATTTAAGTTAAATGATTTATTAATAAAAATGAGAAAAATATTCTAGTTTTTAATCATGAGAAGATGATGGTATATTTATTGGCTACTCATCCCAAATAAAGTATTACTAGTACTTCAACACTGCGGTTGAAGAACCTCAAATTTCATTATGGAGGAGTTGATAACAATATCTAAATCAACAAAGGTAAATAATAAGAGGTTAATGATTCTCATTTATTTATATGAAATAATAATTAGAGTATCAATTGAGTAATTATTTAGGATGATTGTAGAATTAAAGATTTGCAAGTTCAAAATTTAAATAAATGGGGTGTATATATTTTTCCATTATTTATAGATGATTTAGGGAAAATATGAAACATTTATTTCTCAATCCAAATGTTTCAATTAGTTTTTAAAATGATTTTTAACCAATTATTACTTAGTGTAGATATCCATAGTTTCATCTTAGATGCATATTCTTAGTTATTATAATATAAAAGAGGTAAATATCATGAAGTAAATGAAAATAGTAGTGAATTTATTAAGCCTACAATGAAAAGACATGTTATTATGTTTTCTAATTTTAAATATTCATGGTACTAAAGATTTAAAAAATATACCCATATTAAATCAATGAATTGAGTAATATGGTATGTAAAAGTCATGCTAAATTTTAGTTTATTTTATCATGGTAAATTGATATATAAGAAATTGGTATTTATAGATGCAGATTGATTTCATTAAATGGTTGATAATTAGACAACATGTGGAAGACCCTGTTTTAAGTAAGTAGCCCTTTCAATATGATTTATAAATATGATATGTTTTGGAGTGAAATTTTGGAGTGTTTGGAAGACTTTTAATTATTTTGGGGGGTATTTTATAAAGTTTCATGGTTTGAGCACGGTTAGTGGAAACCATGAAACTTTTGCAGCGAACAATAAATAGTGAGACATGGGCTTGTGGGAAAGTGAACGGTTAAGTGCACGGTTTGACCAAACTATGAATCCACCTAGGAGAAACAATGAAATGTAGGATAGAGGAAATTTAAACTGCTGGATAATAGTTTTTCTAACCATCCAGGCCAATTGAGGGTGGTACTTCTTTCAGAAGATGATGGAACAAAGTTAGAACATTGTTTACCTAACTGTGTGACAAACCATGCAAGGTAAGTGAGATTCTAGAATGTTGTATCTCACTCATATTTAACCTTAAACACCTATTTATTCCACCATTTAGACCATAATATTATTTTTATTCCTCCAAAAGGTTGGAAAGTCTTTCCCCGTCAAACCAGAAGGGATCCAAAGGATTTTCATGGTGTATTGAAGCTTGATTCCCTTGGTAAGTCTTCGTTTTTTGTAGTTTTCATTGGTTATTTTTTTCTTTACTCTTTTTAAATCCAATATATAGTCCATTGGGTATGTATCTATGATGTTTTATGAAAATAATGATTAGTTATGGTTGTTTTGATGTTAGGGAAATATATCAATGGTATGTTTTTAGAAATTCAACCTGTTTTTGTTGAAGAACTATTTCTGTTCTTCATTTTCATCAAAATTCCAAAGGTAGGTGGATTCAATATCGAATCATCTTTTTATAACATCAAGTATTGATTTTAAATTTATTATTTGTCTTCTTATTTATTCTGATTTTTTTTAAATTATTGATAAAAACCTTTAGTATTTATGATTTATGAAATTGAAAAAATTGAGAATTTTGGGGGGAAAACTGATGTGGTAACATGATTTTAAAAAGAAAATTTTAAAATGGTTTTTGAGTTTTGATGCATGGAAAAATGGGTTTTAATAAAAATATGGTTTTATTTAAATGGTATGGAAAATATTTTTTTGTCATGGTTTCTTCTTAAATTATTAAGAGTGAGTTGAATAGGATGGATATTGGTCGTAACGTACCACCATCAATGGGACGGGTTATGGATGTGAAGTTCACCATAAATGGTAACAAAAATCTTCTGTGGTTAAGAGTGTGTGTTTGTATGGAGGTGTATATGAAATGAAATGGGTTATGACAATGTAAAATTTAGAAATGGTTAAATGAATTGTTTGGTTGCTTCCTTGGAAATTGGTTTTGGTTTGGTATACCGGTTTTTATATGAAAATTGTTTTATATTGTGATATAAATCATTTCCAATTTTTATATATATATTTTTTTATATAAATATTTCTAACATTTTTTATCCTAGTGTCATGAGTAGGGAATTAATTTTGGTAAAACCAACTGATTTTGATTACTCACCCCCTAATTTGGCACATTTTTTGCTTTTGAAGATGTTTTTTATAGAGACACATGTAATGGTAAATCATTACACTTAGTTTTTCATGATTTAGGATTCATGGGATAAATTAAAGAGATGGATCCTGGAGAATGTTATGAGTTGTGAAGTTTTTTCTTGTATTCTTTGGGTTTTGATGGTTTGGCCTTGTGCTGCATACTTTGATGATTAGTGGTCTTCTGCTGTGGTACTCTATTGTAATTGTTCTTGATAATAATGGAATTACTTTTACTTGTTTTATATTCCTGTCATACAACATGTAGTTTCTATTTTATTAAGGAATTTTTGGTTGGATTTTTTTGTTTCTAAAATGGAAAATCATCCGCCAATTGTATTGAATCCATTAGATTTTATTCTTAGCATTTGGTGCCTCGTGGATGTCACTTAAGACCAAGTATAAATTCCACCTCGACTCAAGCCAATGAGGAGGGGTGGGATGTTATAAGTGAAGTAATCTTGTTCAGTAAATGACATATATGGAGTTTGAGTTTTTTTATCCTTGGTTATTAGTTGTGTCGGTATTCAATTTGAAATTCATTCTCTTTGAATCATCAAGTTGGGTTGGTAGATATGATTAGGATTTTAGGGACATATAATGTGGATCATAAAAATATGTAGCTAACATTTTTATGTTGAACATAAAGTTTCCAGGTTGTTGGGTAGTTAAGTGTTTTGTAGGACACTTATAAGAATTGTAATCTAATTTTCATGAGTTTATCCATTAAGGAAATCACGTCATGCTTTCTAGAAATGAATTAACACTATGATTTCAGGTTTCATTTTGATCAATGATGTATGATTTTGTGAAAAACTATTGATTTTTGAAAAGTGTTTAATTTCTTTTCAAAAGTGAGATTTTGAAAAAGGAATGGCACGAGTATTTGGAAAATGGGTCTCTTTTCAAAAAGTATGGTGATATTTGGAATTTTAGAAATAAATTTTGTGATATATGATGTTTTTGAATTTGAAATTATTAAAAATTCAGTTTCTAGAGTGTGATACTTATTGCATTTTTTTGTTTATAGAGAATGGAACCCAGATGGCATTGTAGAAACCAAATGGAAGAGGCTGCTGAGAACGTGGTTGCAGGTGATCCATAAGTAAAGGGACAATTGGTTTAAATTATTTTCCAATCTTTTCAATTCATTGATAGAGAGGACTTAAGGGATGAACCAAGGAAAGTGTATCATTCCATTAAGTTCCTAAAGTAGAATCCAGACATGTTTTGGGGTGATTGGAAACTAGATAAGGTAGAGGTATGGCTGAATAGGATGAATCAAATATTTGATTTTATAAGCACACTAGAAGAGATGAATGTAATGTTGGTGAAATATATGTTGCAAGATCTTTCACTCTAGTGGTGGGATTTATAATTTGAGGCTATATTGGAGAAAAAAATCACATGGGAGAATTTTAAATAATATTTCAACATAAAATTATACCCTCAAATGTTTAGAATTGCAAGAACAACATAATTTTTGATTCTGAAGTAGGAGAGCCTAACAGTGATAGAGTATGTGGCTAAATTTTTTTATTTAGTCCACTTTGAACCTAATGTATCTTCTAGTTCATCCTTGGAGGCACACATTTTTTAATTGAAGAAGATGATGGAGATTCTCATGAATATTTTCATTCTCTCTATAATAGCTTATACAAAGTTTTTCAATAGGTAAATAGTGGTAGAAATGGAAATCTCAAGAGATACAGGTGATGTGAGCACGTTGATACCTATTATAAATGGTGGTAACTCTAATTTTAGGAGAAAGTGTAATTGGGAAACCTATTTAAAAGGTAGTTGAATGGATTAGAATCATACGGCAAGATCGGTAAATCTTCCTCAAAAAACCAAGATCCTAAAAGGATATTTCCAATGTTGTTATTTTTACCTCATGAAGGTAGATTGTATGGAACCACCTGTAGCATGAAACAATTGAAATCATATGGGGAATCTTCCACACTATTTTCATAGTTATTTGTGGTTGGGTGCTTGGGAAGCTTCCCAGTTGTCATAGATTTTGTATGATTTTATGGGATGAGGGAATTATAATTAATCTCATTTTAATAATAGATCTATCCATTATGATTCTAGAAATACCATGACTCTTCATTAAGTATAATCTCAATAGGGAAATAAGAAACAATGTTCAGTGAGTAAGTTGTTGTATAGAGATGAGAAGGTGATTGGGAATGATCAATCTAGACCATCGTTGTTGAGTGGTATGATTCTTTTGAATTATACCCTTAAAAAATATTTGTCTGTTATAGGTACACCCCATTCATTTATTACTTCTAATTCTTTTCAATTTTAGAGTGTAAATGTTGAGATGATTCCCTCTATTTTGAAATTAAAAATCCTCTTAATCAAATAGAATTTCATGTCTTTATATGTAGATAATGTTCTGTATCTATTGATAGAGATAAGTTGATATTAAATTTCTCTATGATTGAAAGGTATGTCTATGAAATAATCATGGTTATAGATTGTTTGACAATATTCAAGTCTCATATCAACTTTTATATACAAACAGTTAGTTTTATGATTGATGGTGGAGATGAACGTCTTTTTAAAGGAGGTTGGTATGTAAATATAGGTGAAGCAGACTTGTTGGAACCATTTCTGAAATTATCTCTTACCAACTGGTAGTCTTGAATTTGGAATCAATAGAAGATATTAGAAATTGTAGTTTTTTATAGGTTGTTGATCAGTTTCTGTATGCCTTTCCTAAAAATTTCCTAAGGCTACCACCCACAAGGGAATTGGGGTTTATGATTGATCTCATTTAGGGGACCATCCCTATTTCCCTTTCGTCTTACTAGATGGAACCAATAGAATTAAGGGAACTGAAATTCTAGATAGAGAATATGGAATGTAAAGGGTTCATAAGTTTGAGAAAGTCTTGGTGGGAATCATCATCCATGTTTGTTAAAAAGGTGGATGGAACTCTTCTTCTTTGTGTCGGTTATCACAAGCTTGACCAATATACGATAAAGAATAGGTATCCATTTCTATGTATTGATTATTTTTGTGATAAATTTACGGGATCTCATTGGTTCACCAAAATTTACATGTTATTAGGATATCACTAATTATAGTTTTGGAAAGTGGATATTACAAAAAATGCTTTCATAAGTAGATATAGCCATTATGAGTATGTGTGTATGCATTTTGGTCTTATGAATGAACTATAAGTCTTTATGGAATTTATTAATTATATATTTTAGTGATATATAGATTCTTTTTTTATGGTATTTTTGATGAGATATTGGTGAATTCTTGGACAAGAGCTGAACATGAGTAGAACAAGGAGAAAATGTTATAAATCTTAAGGGATCATTATTTTTATTCCAAGTTATAAAATTTTGATTCCAGGATATAAGAGGTATGTTTTCATTCTCATGTAATCTCTAAAAAGGTGATTCTATGGATCTAGAAATGATATATGTTGTTATCTCGTGGAAACCACCAAATAATATATTTTAAAAATTTAGTTTCCTTGGATTTTAAAGTTATTATCGAGGGCTTTATTCATGACTTTTCACGTTTGACCACACTTATGAAAAAATTAACTAGAAAAAATGATCCATTGAAATGGAACTATTACTATTAAAAATCTCTTCAAGATCTTAATGTTATCCTTACATTATAACCTATATTGATATTTCTAGAATCAGGACATGGTTACATGGTTTATTGTGATGCTTCAGGATCTGTGTTGGGATATGTTCTCATGATAGGAAATAATGTTTTTGTGGATAGTTCAAGAAAGTTAAGGTTGCATGAGAAAAAACTATTGAACACATGATTTTAACTTAGCTATTTTAGTACATGATTTGAAGGATTTCCATCATTACCTATTTGGTGATAAATTTACTATTTTTATAGATCATAAGTATTTGAAACATACTTTCTTACAAATGGATTGAATCTATGTAAAAAAATATGGATGGAGTATATCAAAATATTTGAATTTGACTTCATGTATACAATAGTTAATGGAAATTTGGTGGAAGATCCATTAAGCATGAATTCATATTCTCAATTGGAAAGAGAGGTTTCAAATCACTGGTATTTAATGTTAGGGATAACAAACATGAGCTTGGAATGTGAGTACCAAGGTGATATTACGGATTTCATTCCTGTTTTTTCATTCCTAATTTGGTTGATACAGTTAAGAAGGAATAGACATTTTATTTATAATGTGTTTTCATTAGGATGAAACTCAATGGTGGGGACACCATTATGTAATTGATGCTGGATGGGATTTCGATGTTGTGGTTTCAAAATCTGATGGTTGTACTTGTGGATTTTTAGGAAAAACTTATTCATTATTACCACTATTCAATATGGGTTATTCATACTGGAATACAGAATATGTATAAGGTATTGAAGGTAACATTTTGGTGGTTCTTTATGAAAATAATGGGGGAAGGTTTTTTCTATATAATCTTAAATTCTTGGCATGTTAAGGTATAATATCAGCATCCATGAGGTATGTTTCAGTCTTTACCTATCCTTATATGGAAATATGAGAATATAGTCATTGTTTTTGTGACATTTCTTCCAATAATAGTTCTATAACATCATTCCATATGGGTCATAGTATATTGGCATAAAATTTATCCCATTTAATCCATATTCGTTAATCTTATACGATGGAGGAATTTTCCAAAATTTGTATCTTAGAATTGGTAAAGATGAATGGAATACCATTTTTGATAGTATTGAATAGATAAATGTGGTTAATGTATTATATCTATAAATACTTATAGAAATCCCTTGGGACTCAATTGAACATAAGTATGGAATATCATCCTTAGATATATGGGAAATATGAATAAACAATAAAAAAAAATTAATCCATGATGTGGGATTTTGTAATGGATTTTGGTGGTTCATGGGTAGAGCATGTATTGTTAGTGGATTCCTCATATAACAATAGTTACCAGAGCTCACTACATATGGATCCTTTCGATGAATTGTATGGTATTCCTTGTCATTATCCACGTTGTTGGGTGAAAATAGGTGAGACATTACTGGTTGGGTTGATACTTGTCCAAGAAACAATAGAGAATATTCAGTTGATAAGGAAGATTATAGAGACAACATAGAGTCCCCACAAATCATATTTAGATCATCATCGATGTTCATTTTCACTCAAGGTGTTTGATCATGTGTTCTTCATGATATATAAAAGGCTTGGACATCATAATTTTGGAATGTATGGAAACTTATATCCTAGATACATAAACTCTTTTGTGATTTTGGAATGGATTGTTGAGGTGGAATATAGGTTGGATTTACCACCACGATTCAGTGAATTGAATAATATGATTCATGTGTCTCAATTGATGATTTATCTGCCTAATCCTGACCATGTGATTTGATGGTATCATATTGACCTAGAAAAAAATGATCAATAGAGCACATTGCAATGTGTACTATGGATAGGCATGATAAACTACTTCTGGGAAAAATCATCAGTCTAGTGTAGGTTTTGTGGAAACTTAGTCAGATTTAGGAAGAGACATGGGAACAGGATAAGGAAATGGTTGAGAAATGGCCCAAACTCTTTCAGGACAAGATTCATTTTCTACTTTCAGTGGATGGAAAGTTAAACGGTGTAGAGAATATATTACTTTGGGTTTCTAGTAAGTAACCATTTCATTATGATTTTTAAGTATGTAAAGTGTTTGGGTGATGTTTGTGAGGGTTTGTAAGACTTTTTGAATATTTTTTAGATTTTTCTAAACATCCAAAATTTGAGCATGGTAAGTGGAAACCATGAAACTCCTATAGAAAATCATGCATAGTGAGACATGGGATAATGGGAAGGTGCATAGTTAGAAGCACAATTTGGCCAAACTATGCAACCACCTATGAGAAACCATGAAAAGTGGTAGATAGGAATTTTTCATAGTAGGTGGACAGATTTTCTAATATTGTGGGACAGCCATGTAAGGTTCCCCTTGAGGCAGAGGCTGGAACACACTTTGCGCATGGTTTTCTTGACTATGTGACTATTGACGCTAAAATATGGGAAAAATAATAACAAGAGTGAAGTCTTTGGTTCTTCCTCGCGTAGCCCTTTTGTGGGGCCCCATGGCCCCATGCCTGCTGCAGAGTAATGAGGAAGGACGCTCCGCGAATGAGTGTGATTTTTGCGACCCCGCCACAAATCAAGGAGGTGGGAGGTTCCGCGAACGACTTTGACGTTTGTGAGCCAATCTTGGAGCAAGGAGGCAGGAGTCTCCACGAATGAATCTGACGTTTGCGAGCCTTCTACGAAGCAAGGAGGCGGGACGCTCCACGAATGAGTGTGACGTTCGCGACCCTTCCATAGAGGAAAGGGGCAGGAGGATCTGCGAACGACTCTGGCGTTCTTGAGCCCGTCTCAGAGAAAGGAGGCAGGAGGCTCCACAACCAAATTTGACTTTCGCGACACACCACGGAGAAAACTTGGTCTTCTTGTTAATCGAGTTCTGCTTCATGGTGCCTCTTCTTTATAAATACAAGGCTCCCCTCGATCCCAAAATATGGATCATCTGACCTTTCACCTTTTGAGCTCTCAAATCGCAACGTACTTATTTCTCTGTGAACCATGAGCTCCTCAAGGTACTTTTTCTTTGAAAAGTGCCTCCCCCTTTTCTTTAATTGAACCCCTCTTCCAAGAGGGATGCCTTTTATGAAGTACATGGTCCTTAATGAACAAAGGAGATCCCCACGGGAAATTGAGTCATCACGAAGCATTTATGATTCCCAAAACACCCTCCACACACACAAGACCCATATGCTAAGGCAGGGTCGCTGTGCTTCACGAAGCACATTGCTTCACAACACCCTACCTCACGAGGAAACCTTGCTTCGTGAGGCATTTCTTTGTGAGGCATTGCTTTGTGAGGCATTGCTTTGTGAGGCATTGCTTCGCGAATGCCTTTCCACTTCACAAAGCTCCTCCCATATGCACCTATACACTATGCCTAGCCAAGGAAACTTCACTTCATGAAGCACATCCTTTCATGAAGCCCCTCCACTTCATGGAGCACCAGAGCTTCATAAGGATTCTACCTATGACCCCCTTTTCTCTGCAACTCCTTTTCCCATGTAGCCCTTTAGGTTGGCATGAAGCAACTTCAAATCCCATTGGATGATACTAGTCCTTGTGTTTCTTCACCTCATACTTCTTTTCATAGGCACGCTAAAAGCTACTGTTTCTTCGCATAGCCACACTAACATGGACCCCCTAATGGATCGCTCCATAACACCTCCCAACCAAGGCATTACTGATGCCTTCCTTCCCTCAAGGTTGGGCGGGTATCAATTATGTAAGTCCTAGGGGTGCGGAGAAAACCCACCTCATCCGAGATGCAGGACATTAAACTGCCATGTGACATCGTCCTCAGCACATGATGTTAAACTGTGACCTCTCCCCACGTCGTGCACGCAGGGTGCCCCATCTCGGACATTCTATATGCACACTGGTCTCTATGAGGGCGAGATCATTCCTCACATGGAATGAAATACTCTTTATCGGAGCGGTGTCCATCCATGGGGAAAGGGCAACCACCCTGGTGTAAGACCCTAGCCTTTCCTGCAGGAGGCAACACCACTGCTCCTCCTCTCTTCCAAGGTTCCAAATCCCTCTCCCACTGGTCTTTATCATCACCTAGGCCTCCACCCTAAAGTAAGTCCCAATCTCCATCTCTTTGGGCTACTAACCACATGTAATCCCCTTTTTCCTCTTTGGGATGCTAACCACGCATAAGCCCCTATTTCCTATTTGGGCTGATAACCACACGTAATCCCCTATTTCCTCTTTGGGCCACTAAATACGTGTAAGCCCCACTCCCCTTCCCACGGACGCAACTTTCACAACGTGATCTTCAGGTCTTTGTTGTCTCTTATTTCTCACACCGAGCATAACTTGTGTGGGATTATAGTAAGAATCGACCATGACATCTTCTGTAGGAAGCCTAGAGTGTAAGCCCCAACCCACCCATGAACTATGTGGTGTTTGATCTTTGCCAAGGAAAGGTATGTAGAAAGACTCTCTGAGGTTCAAGCCCAACATCCATTGGTTCTAACCCCCCTACACATCGGCACCCACTACACATGAACTATGAGGTCTTTGATCCTGGCCAAGACAAGGTACGTAGGAAGCCTCCCTGAGGTGCAAGCCCACCATCCATTGGTCCCGGCCAAACTCACATCAGTTCACCAAGAACCCCTTCGGAACTACATGGTATTTGATCCTTGCCAAGGAAAGGTATGTAGGAAGCCTCTATGACGTGCAAGCCCACCATCTATTAGTCCCAACCATCCTCACGTTGGTTCACCAAACACCCCTTCTAAACTACGTGGTCTTTGATCCTTGCCAAGGTGGTGTATGTAGGAAGCCTCCACGAGGTTCAATACCACCATCTATCTAGGCCCTAGGTCCTCATTCACATTAGTTCACCCCCATCAACCATGACGTTAAACTATGGACCTCAATCAATGGTAATCTATTGTTCCCCCAATCAGCGGTAAGCCATTACACCCACCCGAACTACAAGGACTTTGATCCTTGCCAAGAAAAGGTACGTAGGACACCTCCCTAAGGTTCAATCCCAACAACCATTGGACACCAAGTCCTCCTCCACATCGGTTCACTGACCCCCATCCCATAGGAACTACGTGGTTTTGATCCTTGTCTCCTTGATAGGGTACGTTGGAAGCCTCCCTGAGGTTCAACCCTGTCCAGCAGTAAGTCGATGTGACCCCATCCAGCGGTAAGCCGTTGTGCCCCCAATAGACGTTAAGCTGTTGAAGTCGCCAATCGATGGTAAGTCTTATTCAGATGAACTATGTTGACTTTGATTCCCTACCACAGAAATACGTAGGAATCCTCCTTGAGGTTCAAGCCCATCCCTCATGCCTCATCCTGATCTGTCCCTCGATCCTATGTGTTTTAGGAAGTTCATTCCCCAATCCGTAGGTTCTACTTCCTCTGGGTCCCATCCATGTGTCCATTCTCACGGGCCGCCTCCTTAGGCATCCCTTTGCCCTACTGAACTATGCAGACTTTGATTCCCTACCACGGGGATATATAGGAAGTCTCCTCAAGACTCAATCTCGACATCACCATCATCCTCACAGCAGTTCCATCTCATTATCCATTAACTTCACTTAATCATCAATCATCCATATTGATTCTAACCTAGGTCACCACATCCCAGTGAGATCATGTAAACTCACCCTCTTTACACAGTGTACCCTCTAGGGGTTTCACCCATCTGATCCACTCTAATCTGTGTTCTGATCAGTCTGATCCATCTCCGCTAGACTTTAAACTCGTTTCATACCCTGAGTTAAACACGGGACACTGAGGAAAACATCAGATACATGCCTATGGCATAAAATTCCCCACATTTGACGTGGGATTCCTTGGGCTTTCGCACCATCGAGAATCCCTATAATAGGGGGAAGAAACCTAGATGTGCCAGTGTCCTAGTGTCCAAACACTCAAGTGATGTCCAATGTGACTACTCCTCTAACCGAACATTGGTGCCCTGATTGGACCCTTTGGAATGTCCTGACAGAAGTAGTGTAATTAATTGTTGTCCATGAAGATGTGGCACTAGGAAGGGTTTCACGAACAACGTCTTAAATCTATAAGGGAGGCCGAGACTAGGTGATGGGTTCTTAGGTGGAATCCCCAGAAGGAAGAACTGAAAACCCATCATCCCATTTCGATTAAGGAGCATAGGTCCCTGAACAAGGAACGAATGCCACCCGCCTTTGGAAAGCAGGAATGTGGGGCCACAAACAGCGCTGCCACCCTCTAACAAAACGGACGCGTGCGCCCTAGAGAAAGTGTTGAAAATAGAAATGTTGATCCCGATGTGAAGATGTTTTTTTCAATATGTAGATTATTAGTGTTTGACTCATCAGTGGATTAGCATGTCACGAGATACATCTAATCGGAATCGGGTCCTGCCAAGAAAATAGCGAGCTTGGCGTGAAACCCACCAGAAGTTGGGGCAGTAGAACATTGGAGGTCCTGGTCTGTGATGTTTTAATCATGGATCCATCTTAAGAGCCAAGGAAGACAGAATGGCATTGGGGCATGGGTCGTTGATTCCCTTTTTCTTTCAACACTGATGAGTTAATCTCCCTGCTTTCAGAAACCAAGCTTCTACACTCGGAACTCAATCACCGTCTTCCCACCGATGCAGGGGCAGGGGAAATACCAGCACGAAAGTCCCACGCGGTTCTGCCTCTGCTGCGACGGTCTTAATGTCCATGACTGCGGGGCACCCCACCCCATCTCTCCCTCATAGTTCACCCAATGAAGGGTGATCAAGGACCTCATACACCGGTACGAGGAGGAGGGTATTATCCCGACTCGAGATATGGCACGCCTATATTTAAGGCATATGCGCCTCATCATCAACACTGCCCCCAATGGCAGTGTAGGGAGCCACTGGTCCCCACTCCAACATATAATTGTTTCGGGAGCCTCTCCCAGCAATGTCTCGATGACTCCCTACCCTACGCCAATGAGGTAGGGGATATCCAGGTCAGACCAGCCTGGATCCCATTATAGGGCCTCCCAGAAATGGCCCCCACTAGGCCATGTCAACACCGCCACCTAGTCTTACTAGACGAGGAGTAAGTAAGCCATGTACCTACACCACCAGCTCTGGTCCGTCTTACCCGATGCCAGTGTCGGGTGTAAGACAAAGAGGATGTCTGCTAAGGGGCATCAACGTCAGCAACTACTATGGCCCGAGCCACCACTGACGCATATCACCAACTCCCTGTGTACGCTGATCTGGGACATTCATATGCCCGGCCTAGATCGGTACCCCAACCGCTCCACAGGCAGGCTGGGTCGACTCTCCTGGTCACCACCACAGGCAGTGGTTGTCGTGGACTAACTCGCAGCGATGCCACCCAGTACAGAGGTCCTTCCCGTACTGATACCATGGAGAATGTGGGCCTTCCCTGCTTCAAGGCTTGGCATGGAGTTCCACCTCATGCCACCTTAAATCCAAATGAGGGTCCTCTCCATGGTGGTGATGCTCAGTACGGAAGTCTCTCTTGTTCCCACTACACCGGATATGAATTCATTCCTCCCACCACAGACTATTGGTATGGAGACATTGCACATCTTAACCCCCTTCAACATGGGGACCCTCCCCGTGTCTTCGTAGAAGCTGGCGAAGGTCCTCCTCACCCCAGAAATCAAAGGAGTGAGGGATGGATTCACTTCACCAGCACCAAGCATGGAGGTCTTACCCGTGTTCAGCTTGACCCATACAAGGACCTTCCTCACACTGATATCCCTATGGGAAATAATCATGGAGGTCCCCCCATGCTCATGTCGGTCCTAGAGGAGGTCTTACCTGCTCCAGTGCTACCCATGGAGGTCCTCCCCATGCTACTACTAGTTTCAGCAGAGGTCTTACCCACTCAACTGCTACCCATGGAGGTCCTCCCCAGGCTCCTACTGGTTCCAGCGGAGGTCTTTCCCACTCCAGAGCTACCCATGGAGGTCCTCTCCACACTCCTACCGGTTTTAGGGGAGGTCTTACCTGCTCCAGTGCTACCAATGGAGGTCCTCCCCATGCTCCTAGCGATTCTAGCGGAGGTCTTACCCGCTCCATCCCTACCCACGGAGCTCCTCCCCATGTCCCCTTTAATATATGTCTCGGTGATCCTCGCACCCTAGCTTACTCAGGTAGAAACCCTCTCTACCCCAACACCAGTATGACCGAAGGACCTCCTCATGTTAGAAATCTACCATATCCCGAAGAGCCATCCAGTGGCAGGAAGGCAGGTCGTCGCCACCATAAGAAGAATTCTAGGAAGGTCTGGACATAGATCAAACTAGTCCGCTTCTTAGACTCTGAAGCAGAGTACGACTCAGTGCAGGAACCCTCCTCTCACTCCTTTGAGTCAAGGGCTAGGGTAGGAATGAGGCACATCATCCTAGTACTCCTAGAACATGAGGTCTATCGGATTCCCGCCTCCCTCCATAGGTATATCTAGGAAGAAGAAAATTTAGCAACCCCACAGTTTACGGTCATGCAATCACCACCGTCGTCACCAAAAGTACTCTCTAACTCGACTAGAGAACACAGAGAGCTATTCTGGGGACCAATAGTGGGCAATTAGCAGCACAACCCATCTCTAGTAGCCCTATCCCCTGTAATAGGAACTGCTTCCATCAGTCCATCCTACCATGATGTGGTGGCTAAGTCGGTACACTCTTCGGAGGACAGCCCAAGATGCGTTGGTTTTTCAACTCGATCTCCATACTTTCCACCGACCATCCTACCATCCCAAAAGTCTTCTTTAGTACTGCTACTAGTTCCTCAGCCACCTCCGGTTGACGAGTGGGGTAATGAAGGGCCAGACCCTGAATCTGATCCAAGGAGCTTATGGAATATTCTCACAGTGTACCATTTCGCTAAGATGTTTTGGCCTGTGGTAGCACTGAATTTCTATGCACTAGAATCCCTCACCCCAGAGGAAGTCGAGTATTTCCTTCAAACACTCTAGGTGATGCACTTTCGCTTCGTCATCAGTGAGTGGTTTAACCCAGGATCCAAGAGCATTTTGAATACATTAGTGAGCAATGTCGTCTAGTTGATTTGGCTGCACTCCCTGTGGCCCAGCATCCTGAGTCACCAGGTCACCAAAGGGCCCTCCAACAACAATGCACTCAATGTTTCAAGGTACTCTACAAGATTATCAAGGAGGATTCCCCCCACCTGTAGATTTGTGGCTGGGGAAAATATGTTTCCCTTCTCTTCAGTCCTATTCAACCGAAACCCGACTCACTAGGAAACATTGAGGAAATTCCCCAAGGTAGATTCACGGTGAACATGGACACCCTATCGGAAGAGGAAAACGATTTGGATCTCCTAGATGGGGACCTCCCCCCTGAAGGCATGCCACAACTATGGGACCCCTCAGGGAGGGTTACTCATCAACAGAGGAGCCTGTTGGTTCTCCTGCGCCCACCGAGGCATTAGTCCTTAGTCAAAATCATAGTAAACTTAAAGAGCATCTCGAAGCTGCCAAACCCTATGACCCGTCCGGCTCAGTTTAGAATATGGAGGAAGACTCTGAAAAAGTTGTGTTACGTCAGCAACTTTCCAAATAAAAGAAGTTGGTCGATGACCTCCTGGATGAATGGGCTGCAGAGTGACGGTCAGACTGCGGTAATCCTAGGCTAGAGCAGTAGGGGTAGGAACAACTTCCGCTCGACGAGCTTCCTCCTAGTGACCCTAACCATCCATCCCCTGCGGATAGGGTTGAAGCTGGAACTTATGACAATAGGGCGTGGTATTTCTTGCCAAACCCTTTGGAATGGCATGACAATCCAAGGGACCGAGCTCGGGTTCCCCCAGCTGCCCCAAGGGTCATGCCACCAGCCGCTCTATGAGCTGATGGGACCTCTTACCATGTTGAAGAACTTGCCAATGCTCTAGTGGTTAGGGATTCCTGTCAAGATAGGGACCCCCACCAAGATGATCTAATGGTGGCACTCATTTCCCATCTCGAGGCATTCAAAACGAGACAGGTGGCACTCCCACTTGATGGAAATCCATATCTGGCATGGGTGGATAAAATTCCATCACCCCCAAGTTTCGAGAATCCCACATTTCCCCCTTCAACAGGACAGGGGACCCACCACAGCACCTGGCCCACTTTACCTCAAGGTGGGGCCCCATGTTGGTAACTCCAACGCAGCAGGAAGTAGCAAAACTTTGGTGTTTTGTGCAGACATTAGAAGGCCCTGTGTTTGTCTGGTACAACCAGCTCCCCATAGGATCGGTGACCAGTTGGGAGGACCTCCGTAGGCAATTCCTCTACCAGTTCAACTCCACCATGTGGAAAATGAGTATCGTAGACCTCTTTAAGTGCAAGCAGAGGCTTGATGAGCGCGTCGCCGACTTTGTCGCCCAGTGGAAAGGACTGACGTGTTCCCTCAACAAGCCACTAACTCAGGATCAATTACTAAATATGTGTGTGGGAAATGTTAATATGGAATTGGTTCCCTCTATGATCACCCAGAACTACCCTGGTGGATTTCAAGACTTCTTTGATAAGGCCCAATGCCTAGAGGAATCCTTACAGCATGCTAAGTAGGCACGTGTGTTGCCCTCTGCAATCCCTGCGAGAAGGGCCACCAAGGCCGAGCCCGCCATAGTGGCCCAAATAGAGTCCCCCATGTGATTATAGTTTTTTATAGTGGACCCGCCTCTATAGCCTTGGAGAGGCCCTCTACCTTAGGCACAGCCTCCATCCCAGCAGCGGCCGCCACAAAATCGGCAGGTGCCCCCGCACAACGCGCTGCCACCGCCCAGGCGGGACAATTGGGCCCTACCTCCTCAACAGGCTCCTCTAGCCTTTTCTCAAGGTTAGGATCCAAGGTCCCCCTTTCCTAATAGTATAAATCAGACCTACTCATTCAATGAGACACAGGTCCCTGGTTACTTCCACAGTGCCTTGGAACAGGGGATTGTGCATTTTCCTGAGTGTAGAAGACTAAAAGAGGAAGACCTTACTAATCACCCTAATTACTACCCCTATCACTGGATCATGAGGAACACTCTCAATAAGTTCTATGTGTTCAAAGACTAGATCCAAGACCATGCCAACAACAACATAGTCAGGCTGGGCCCAGCCCCAGTACAGGTAAGATGTGTCTTTGTGAGTCCAGACAGTAGTAGTGGCAGTGGGGGCGAGTGGAATCAGGTTCCCAGTCATAGATCCTAGAATTATGATGAATGGATGGCTCACAAAATAGTTTCTTGTGCCCATGGTGTCATCTAGGCATGCCTAAATTGTCCAGAGCCTTCGGAATCTGTAGCCACCACTTCTGTTTCGTCGTCTCAGCCAACCTCTTCCTAGAAGAGAAAACACCAGCGACGCAAGGGAAAGAAAATTCCCCTACCGATGAAATCTTCATCACGCACTATCAGCGACTTAATGCCCACAGAGATGGTGATCCCTCTCAGAATCTTTACATTAGTGGACAAATCCTCATGTTACGGTCAAGGGTACACCTCGCTTAACACCGTAGATCTAGTAAATCCCTATATAATTCCTGACGATGAGGATCACCAAGAGAATCCTCCCAACATCCCCAGTCGTCACCAGCGTCGATGGATCCATGGTTATATCATCCATTGAAGTGACTCGATCAGAAATTCCAGATAGGTTGTGCATTCTACTGAAACTAGGAAACAAGTTCAGCGTAGAGCTCAGCATGCACAACCTCTTCATCTGGTGGCATCGGGCTCGGCTCCACCGATTTTTGTGTTAATGGACCAATACAGTCCACCTAGGCCTCATTGTGATCATCCACTCTCCACCCCGGACCGGTCTCAGTCAGCTAGCCCCATTACGGAAGGTACTCTACATGCTTAGAATAGTGGGAAGAAGGATGTTCCCAGGACCAGTCAGCCGCCTATCCAGTCGGTAGGGCCCACCACACCTCCTATCATAGAGTGACCTCCTGTAAGTAGAAGCTCACACCTTGTGAGAAAGTATGATATTCTCAAGAATCTTTCTATTATGCCATCAAGGCTCTCCATCCTTGAGGGCCTTCTCCTATCGTCAGATATGCGTGAGGCCCTTGCTGAGGTTTTAAGAAGCCCCCTCTAGTTTGAGACAAAATTAGCATCCACATAAGCTTTTCACTCTGAAGCGGTCGAGAATGATGAATTCCAAGACATTATCTCATTCTCTGGAGAAGATGAATTCACCCCCATACAGAGGCACATTCTCCCAATTTACATCACAGTCCATTTCAATGGCATGGAGGTTCGTCGTTGTCTTGTCGACACGGGCTCTGGAATTAACTTGATCCTAACTCAAATGCTGTGAAATATAGGATTGTTTGAATATGATCTGATCCCCTCTGACCTAAGAATCCAAGGTTATGACAGGATGGAACAGACACCTGTAGGTAAGATTTGTTTGAAGACCCAGTTTGGTGGCCTAGTTTCTAGCATCGAATTTATGGTAGTCTCCCAGGACACTGCCTATAATGCGTTGATGGGAAGGCCATGTCTTCACCTACATGTGGTGGTTCCCTCATCATATCCCCAGTACCTCAAGTACTCCCTTTATGGTTGAGTGGGCATGATTCAAGGTGATGCATCTCCCTTTGTTTCTTGTGAGGCCCGCAATATGGATGCCAACTACTATAAGAGCAAGGACAAGTAGATTCAGAACAACGAGGTTGAGCATTCCATGGCTGCGAATGACCAATGGATAGATCTAGATGATGCCTATGTCTTTCCAATCCAGAGATTGGAGGATACAACCCCAGACATGGGACAATGCTTTTTTGTTTATGGGACGAGGTGGTAACACATTCCCAGGTCTAAGCTACATCAAAAAATCACCCCGTACTCCTATACAAATCAGGCTCGGGTGATCCCAGAGCCTCCCACCCACATAAGGTATTAGGATGTCTACCCCATGGAAACAACAATACGTCATATGTTCTTATTCTGCCATGATGGAATTAACCGGATTAATCCAACGTGCCATTATTTCTTTGATATCATCAAGTGTGACCCCTTAGGCCAAAGACCATATGGGATCGGATCAACAGCCTTCATCGCTATGGTTGCAGCACCACAGGGGTCCTCCGATGCAGTGACCACTACCACTCAGGCTGGTACCAGTCTCCCTTCAGTATCTGCGAACTCATAAGAAATTCATCCTTCCGAGGATCCCTCCCTCTATAAGTGAAGAATAAGATTTAGAGGATTCACCCCTTCCTTTGAAGAGGGCGTCTCTGACATAGTTGACAAGTTGGTACAGGTGAACCTTGGTAGCGAGGCAGATGCAAGACCCACATTGATCAGTGCCATTATGTCCCTCGAGGAGCAATAGTGGTACATAGAATTCCTGAAACAACATCGCGATGTGTTCACCTGCAGTTATGGTGAGATTTCAGGACTAGATCCTCAGGTAGTCATCCACTGCCTCGGTCTCCCTGCAAATCATCGTGGGTTCAAGTAGCCTCCCAGGAAGATGCACCCTTTTCATAGTGCCATGGTAGAGGTGAAAGTTGATAAGATCATCAGAGCCAATTTCTTTAAGGAGGTCTAGTACCCCAAATGGCTATCCATCATTGTGCCAGTCAGGAAGAAGAACCGAAAGATCAGAGTCTGCATCGACTTCTGAGGTCTCAATTGTCATTGTCCGAAGGATGAATTTCCCCTTCCTGTGACGGAGTTTCTAATTGACACCAAATCTAGATTCCAAGCCCTCTCCTTCATGGATGGGTACTCCAAGTACAACCACATCAGAATGGCCCCCGAGGATGAGGAGTTCACAACATTCCAGGAATTGCAAGGTACTTTCTGTTACCAAGTCATGTCCTTCGGTTTAAAGAATGCAGGTACCACCTACCAGCGGGCTATGCATCACATATTTAAGCCAATCCTTGGAACGTTGGTGGAATTCTATGTGGATGATCTGGTTCTCAAATCTCACCAGCTTCAAGACCATCTCAAAGACCTTGAGAAATTATTCAGCTTCCTTAGTTCCTATCACCTAAAGGTGAACCCATTAAAGTGTGCCTTCGGGGTCACCTCTGGAAAGTTTATAGCATCATTGTCAGATATAGGGGAATTTAAATCGACCTAGAGAAGATCAAGGGAATTATCCAGATGTCTCGTCCAAGCAACATTCGGGAGCTTCGAGGTTTCCAAGGCCACTTAACCTATATACGCTGATTAATTGAGAACCTAGCTGGCAAGTGTAAGCCCTTTTTTTGGCTCATGAATAAAGGCACAATTTACAAATGGGACAAAGAGTGTCAGATTTCTTTTGAGTAGATCATACAGTATCTACTCCATCCTCCGGTCTAGATGTCACCCATCTCCAAAAAACCACAGGTCTTTTATGTGACCGCCCTAGAATGATCTCTCGGTGCCCTTCTCACCCAGAAGAATAATGAGGGGATGGATAACATCCTTTACTACCTCATTCGTATTTTCCTAGATACAGATACCAGATACTCCCCCATCGAAAAGAGATTCCTTGCACTGGTATTCAAAGTACAAAAATTACGACATTACCTGCAGCACCATGAGGTGTAGCTTGTATCTCAGGTAGACCCACGGAAGTACATTTTGAACTGCCCCATGTTGATAGGCCATCTAGCTCGGTGGGTAGTAATTCTTTAGCAGTTTGATATTAGGTTTTTCCCTTAGAAATCTATTAAGGGGCAAGCATTGTCAGACTTCTTTGCTGCCCATCCAGCTCCTGTTGACCAGTCCTTGGATCTCGATTTCCCCGATGAGGTGATCCTCTTGGTAGACCAAGTCATGTTGTTCTAGCAGATGCACTTCGATGGTGCTTCCCGAAGCCACACCAGTAGGAGGCTCAATGACCTCAGGCTCAACAAGTTAGGCTTGGGTATCGTCTTTATTACCCTGGAACAATCCATTCTGTTGTACTCATTTCTATTGTCAGAAGGTTGCACCAACAATGAGGCAGAGTATTAGGCTATCATCAATGGCATCAATCTAGCCCTCGAGATTGATGTTTTCCATTTTCATGTGAAAGGGGATTCTGAACTAGTCATCATGGAGATCATCAGTGACTACGTCATCAGAAATACAGAGCTCGTACCATTGTTGGAGCGCACTCTCCAGCTAATGGCCTAGTTCTCATCTCATCCAGAAGTTACCTATGTCCCTCGATCTCAGAACGATCGAGCTGATGCCCTGGCCAGCCTGGCTGCATCACTTGCAGATCCCAAGCAAGATGATCTGATTATCCACGTGGAACATCGGAGAGTCATTGCTCCTGTCACCCCAAATGATGACGAAGACCTATAAGTGATCCATCTTACTGCTGGATCCTCCACATCCGGACCCCTAGATGAAGTTTTTGAAGTGACTCCCGATTGGAGAGCCCCTTTCATTGAGTATCTCTAGAATGGTTATCTTCTGGAAGATCGGGCTGAGCCTGAGCGAATTCGATGCCACGTGTTATTGTTTTCCCTCCAGGATGGCCTTAGTCGTGATAAGATCCTCTACAAGCATGGGTTTGACGATATTCTCCTTCATTTCATCCAAGGAGTTTAGATTTCTATGGTCATACAGGAGGTTCATGTTGGTTCCTGCGGCACCCACCAGACTGGGTCAAAGCTATCTCACCAGATCCAGAGACTGGGGTACTTTTGGCCCTCCATGATCCATGATTGCATCGAGTTCTCCAAGAGATGTCATGCATGACAAATTCATGCTAACTTTACGTATCAGCCGCCAGAGCCTCTCCACTTCACCAAGTACTCTTTTCCATTTGTTGTATAGGGACTCGATGTCATGGGACTATATCCATTGGTGATAGCTCGCTAGTGAAGATTCATCTTGACAGCTACAGATTTCTTCTCCAAGTGGGTAGATGCAGTTCCACTCAAGGTGGTCAAGGCTCGTTCTATCGTTGACTTTGTGAGTTCCAAAATCATCTACCGATTTGGAGTCCCTCATGAGATCCTCATCGATAATAGCACAAACTTCCATGCAGCTGAGCTGAAGAAGTTCTATGCTAAGTACAACATCCATTCTAACCATACCTCCTGCTATCATGCACAAAAAATGGACAGATCAAGGCATTCAACAAAACCCTCTATAACATTTTTCAGGAAATGGTTGGTCAGAATAAGAAGAGATATCTAAGACAATCTCCCCAACACCCTCTGGGATTATCGTAAAACGACTCGTAATTCCACCTAGGTGACCCCATATTACCTAGTGTATGGAACTGAGACTGTCCTTCCCATTGAGATTCATTTGCCTTCATTATGCACAGCGGTCTATGACTAGTAGGTTCTAGATAAAGTAGCTGAAATCCGTCTGGCTGGATTGGAAGCACTTGACGAGTATAGGCTTCATGCCCTACACAATCTAGAAAGGCATAAAAATAAGGTAGCTAGAGCCTTCAACAAGAAGGTTCTCCTCCGCTCTTTCCTGCAAGGTGATTTGGTATTGGCCCTCAGGACACCAATGATACCTGGTAGGAAACCACCCATGTTGGAGCCCAAATGGGAAGGACCTTTCGTTGTTCACAAGGTTTACCTCAATGGTGTGTACTCACTGGTTACCATGGATGGTGATCGTATAACTCCTCCCACCAATGCTAAATTTCTCAAGCAATACTTTGGATGATCCAGCCGGTCCTGCATGACCCTAAACTACTGGGTCAGGCATGACCCTAAACTATTCGGTTCTGCATGACCCTAAACTATTGGGTCTAGCATGACCCTAAAATATTCGGTCCTACATGACCCTAAACTGTCAGGTCTGGGATGACCCTAAATTGTTCGGTCCTATATGACCCTAAACCGTCAGGTCCGGCATGACCCTAAACTATTTAGTCCTGCATGACCCTAAACTTCCGGGTCCTGCATGACCCTAAACTACCGGTCTGGAATGACCCTAAACTGTCGGGTCTAGTATGACCCTAAATGGTTTGGTCCCACACAACCCTAAACTGCTCGGTCCTACACGACTTTAAACAGTAAAACGTTTCACATGACGTTAAATTGTATGTCATCCTGCAAGATGTTAAACTACACCCTTAGAACTACGTACGACATGATTCCCACCTGCATGGTATATGTAGGAATTCTCAAACATTTCGTCTTGAGTCTAGCCCCCAAACTCTTTTCTTTGACTATCCCCCCCTGGGGGTAGACCTCTTGGAGGATCCTTACATGGCGTAGTGAAGGATTATTTGGCCCCGCTCATGTAAGGATTATGATGATCACACCCTATGCTCCCTCCTCATTCTTCTAGTCTCCCACATCCTCACTACATGACATTAAACTGCATGTCCTTTAAGAAATACATACAGATTGATTCCCATCCTCAAGGGATACGTAGGAAATCCCAGACATTTCATCTGTTGGCCCAGCCCAAATGTCAAAATTCTCCCTCGAGTCAGGACACATGATATGGTACATGCTTTTTCCCCAATTCACATCTAGCTCGTCTCAATCTAGCCATACATCCCACTCCCCGGATATGTCCATACCTTTCACCACCCTGCTTGACATTAAAATGCATGGGCACAGCTATGCTTCACCCACTCCTTTGATTGGGACTCCATCATATTTCACATCCAAAAGGAACCCTGACTAGCATGGATGATCGACCTAAAGGCTCTCCTACCACTTCAGGCCAACACCCTCGAGGATGTTGAGCAACAAATTGATACAAGTCTCGCATTGCGAATATGGTCAGTGGTCGATTCTCATTGGTGTTCCCATTTCAGGTCACACTATAATGATGTTGTGTTTCAAACATGGTCAGTGGCTATCCTTTTCCATTGTAACCACCCCCATATATCCCAAACATTGAGTGTGGTGGTTCATCATGCCCACTATATCTTCGAGTGGTGATTCCCTTTGGGTGATGCCAGCTATCAGACCCTTATATGATAGGGAAAGTCGAATAGGACTCCTTGTTTCCCACACCGGGCACTGCTCATGTGGACTTAGGAGTTGTGATGAGGCGGTAACTGCACAAGAGGTCATATGGATACAGTTGGTTGGGATGCCCAGCCTCATGTCCTTCGACCCCTTCAAGCCCCTGGCCTAATTTCTCATTTAGGATTGTGTGGTGCGGTATGGAATCATTTCCTAGTTCATGTTGGGCTATTTCTACATGCCACATATATCCCCTTGAGATATCTCTTCCTTCATTTATCATTTGTTCCACTATCATAGGCCCTGACATTCTTGGCATGACCCGTTATTTGGGTTTCTGTCACCCTTTATATCCAGAATGGCCCCCGAATGGCATGGATGCTATGCCTAAGGGCTCTCCTACCATTATGAGCTAACACCCTTGAGGATTGTAAGCGACAAGTTGATACAAGTACCGTGTTGAGAATACAGTCAACAGTTGACACTAAATTGTTTTCTCAGACCTTCGATCACGCAAGGATGGATGTTGTGTCGCAAATCTGGTTAATAGTTGTCTGCTTCCATCGCTGCCACTTTTAAACGAAGCTTCTATGGTCCAATTTATATGACCCTAAACTAAGATCACTTTCATCCTCAACGCAAGATGTTAAACTAAAAACTGGTCGAGACTTCCCGTCTGAGGCCCAGCCTCAGGCCCCTTGGCCTTTTCAGTCCCCTGGCCCAAGTTCTCATTTAGGGTTGTATGGTGTGGTGCGGGATTATGTCCCCATTCATGTCAGGTTACCCGTTATGCCATACACATCCCCAGACGAGATACCTTACCCCTAACTTCATCCTCACTACAAGATGTTAAAATAAAAACTATCTGGGACTTTCTATTCGAGGCCCACCCTTAGGCCCCTTGGCCTTCTCAGACCCCTGGTCCAAGTTCTCACTGTGGGTTGTACGGTATGGTGTCGGATTATTTTTTCATTCACATCGGGTTACTCATCGTGTCTTACACCTCCCTCATTGGGGTATCCTACCCCTATCTGTATCTCTTGTAGAACTACGTGTGGCTTGATTCCCATCCTTATAGGATACGTAGGACCGCCTGAATGTCTAGTCTTTAGGTCCAGCCTCATCTTGGCCCCTTGGCCTACATTTACCTAGGGAAAGGGGTATATGGTGTGGTATGGGTTTACCCCCTCATTTACATTGGGTCTGTAACAACCACACCATGTGCCTCTTTCTCCAAAGATTTCTCTATCCCCTTGTTCTATACTCATCCTTTCAAATCGGCCACTTTCAATTTGAGCCCCTCGACCCTCTACGGTGATTCACCAATTGGCCCATGAGTACTCTGATCTAGAACTTGGAGTGTCAGATTCTACCTAGACATGTTTTTACCCATTTTTCAGGCTTCTTGTTCCCCTTTATTTGGGATTCCATTATCTTTCACATCCGAAGGGACCCCCAAATGTCATGGATGCTAGGCCTAAGGTCTCTCCTACCATTATGGGCCAATGTCTTTGAGGGTTTCAGACAACAATTTGATAAAAGTCCCACGTTGCGAATATGGTCAGCGGTCGACGCTCATTTGTTTTTCCCCATTTCAGGCTAACGTGATATGGATGCTGTGTTTTGAACATGGTCAACAGTTATCCTCCACCATCATGCAATCCCCTTTAAGCCCAAAATATCAGTCTCATGATTCACATCATTTTCCACCTCATCATGTCTATGTGGGATTTTGACACTCCTGGCACTATCCCTTAGTGTGAATTTGCACATTATGAGGAAAAAAACTATGGTAAAGGCATCATTCGGGGCTCCGCACCGACTTCCCTATGGTGTGTGTTTTAGGTATTGCAAAAAAAACCTTCCTCCCTTTTTTCTCACACCGAGTTTGACTCACGTGGGCTTAGGGATCGGGTTGAGGTCTGCGCCTACTTGGAAGGATTCAGAATTTCCATGGTCTGAGCTCTAATACCATTAACTAAGATATCTTTTAGAACTACATACAGCTTGATTAATGTTCCCATGAGATATGTAGGAACACCTAGACATCTTTTCTTTGGGTCCAGCTTGAGTTCGACTAATTTATCTCTTTTGTTCTACCTTCGGAGCTTTAAATCTTATGGGATTGCATGGAATGGTATGGGATTATATCCTCATTCGTGTCAAGTTTGCATTAGCCACACCATGTATGCCCCTTTCTAGGAGTTAACCCCCCTACTTCCTATCCCACATGACATTAAACTGTATGTTGTATCGCACGACATTAAAAGGAACCTTCAAGAACTACATACATATTGATTCCCATTCCCATGGGATATGTAGGAACACTCAGACATATAGCCTTCGTGTACATCTCAATTAAGAGCTATCCTATCCTGTCCCATATCCTCTAGACTTTTCTGGCCCTTCGGCCTGAGGTTTCACTCACAGAGTCACATGTGGTGTGATGTAGACCTCATCCTCATTCACATCGAGTATGCTTTATCACACCATGCAAATTACCTCTCAAAACTCAGCTCTCCTATATACATCTGGGCCATATGACGTTAAACTAGGTCGCCTGGTCCAATCACATGACCTTAAACTGTGACATTATCATTTTGGTCACATGATGGAAAAAGGCGTTGCACTGTGATATCCTCACTCGAGGGGACATCATGGTTGGTATCGGTCACATGCCATAACATTTTTCAATTACTCTATATGGCTTGATTCTTGTGGAAATGTTTGGACTTTCTATCCTAGGCCCGTCGCTTCACAAAAAAAAAACTCATTCATCCTAAAGAAAAAACAAGATATATCAAATACTACTTCTTTTGGTGCAAGGGACAAACTCGCACAACCTTATTATCCCTAGAACTGGTATCCTGTCGCACCTTCAAGAACTATGTGTGGCTTGATCCCCATCCTCATGGGGCACGCAGAAGCATCTGTGCACCTTGTCTCGGGCTCAACCTAACTTTCGTTTTTGGTTCCTTGACCCGAACCCCCCCCCCCCCCAAGAAGAGCATGGTGATCTGAACCAATTCCTCATTCTTGTTGGGTCTTGTAATTATATCACTGTGTGTCTCTCATTTCCTACCATCCATGGTCCAAGATCTATGACCATAAACTACGACCACTCCACATCCTTGCTGAAAGATGTTAAACTACATGACATCTTCTAGAACTACGTTTGGCTTGATTCTCATCCTCATGGGATACGTAGGAATGCCCAAGCATTTTTTGTTTTCTGGTCCAGCCCCGGGAATCTACAAATCATGTCCCTTATTTTTCATCCCCTTGGCCTGAACTCATTTGGGAACATGTGGTGTGGTGAGTTCCTCTTAGAATCTCATTCAAATTAGGTTTTTCAATAGCCACACCATGTTCTTCCCATATCTTTTCACATCTTGGTCCGAGTTCTATAACCCAAAACTAAGATCTTCCTATAGGAACTGCGCATCAAGTTTGGATATTTCTCCACCCTACGCACAGTACATTAAATCAATCCCCCTTAATGGTCCCCCCTAGGACCTTAAGTTAAAAGCGTGTGACCCCAAGACCCTTTTCCTTGGGAAGTGACTCGACTCCCTCTATCTGATGCGTCTCATAGTAATATTCAGATGTGTTTTGACAAAGAGCCCGAAGTATGGAATTGTCATGGGGACATTCCCCTCGTTCCATGTCCACGCTTTGTGAGCATGTCATTTGGATCCTCATCCTCTTCCATGTCTAAAGGGAACCCCTTTTTGGCCTGGTCTCATGCCACACTGGATTACCTACCATCCTAGTCCAACGTCCCTAAAGACCTCAGACGATATTTTCAACAGGTATCGTGTTTCGAACACGGTCAGCGGTCAACCCTCATCGGTCTGTCCCCATTACAGGCTACCGCGATATAGATACTATGTTTCAAAAATGGTCAACAGCTATCCCCTATCGTTACACCACCATCTTTTTGGTCTAGATCTCAATCATCATGATTCACATATTTTCACTTCCTTATGTTCAAGTGGAATTGCAACATACTCAGATTTACTCTTCTGTGCATCTAGGTGTGTTATATAGGAAGATCAGCATCATTGAGACATTATTCACATAGTGTCCCATCACCCCTGACATGTGCCTTCCTATTCTAATAAATTCCCATAACTACTCCTTGTTTCCCACATCGAGAACGACTCACGTAGGCTTAATTGTTCTAGTAGGATGTGTACTGGCGCAGCTATTCCATGCATGCCTTTAATCATCCCACATGATGTTATACTAAGCTTTCAGAACTACGTATGGCTTGATTTCCATCCTCATGGGGTATATAGGAATGCCCAGCCACTTTGCTTTGGACCCAACCTAATTTTCACTTTTGGTCCCTTGACCTGAAGAGCTTCCTCTAGGGATATGTGGTGTGATACGGACTCCAAGTCCTCATTCACGTCGGGTTTATAGCTACCGCATCACATAATCACTTCCTATGATCTTCCCTTTCACTCCACGTCATATCGTATTACGTTAAGTTTCACAAGTTCATATGTCCTCAATGCATGAAACTAAACTATGGTTCTACCCTGAACAAATTTAGGATGCCCTATGTTAGTCATGGGATGCGTCAGTTTCCTCTCTTGAGAAGATTCTCCCTACCAGTGTTGGTCTTTGACCACACTGTGCCTTCAAGAACTATGTTTGGCTTGATTCTTATCTTTATTGGATACGTAGCGACACCTAGGTGTTTCGCCTTGGGCCTAGACCCAGGGTTATTAACCCTCTTGGTCCCTCTCCCCCGATCACATTCCACTCTCTGTGACCTTAAACTATGAGCCTACAGTCCATGTAATGTGACTTTAAACTATTAACCACGGTCCAGGAAGTATGACCTTTAAACTATGTGCACCGTCTTTACCATATGACATAAAACTATAGGTCTTTCCAGGTCCTTACAAGAGAGATCCTGTTCAGAAGTATGTTTGATCCCTGATCAGACTGATGTACCCACATAATATATTTCCACTACGGTGGCGTAATTTTAAGAGTGTTGGAATCTATTCAAACAACCAATCACTCCACCCTACACGCTTTGCGTGCCCCGTATTCAGACCCTCGTCCCCTTTCACATCTGAAGGAACCCCCTAACAGTATGGATGTTCGGCCTATGGCCCACCAACTATCCCAGGATAACATTCTATAAGACTAATGGATAACATTTTGGGTCAGGCCCCATGTTTCGAACATGGTCAGTGGTAGGCCCTCGTTTTTTATCACCATTTCTGGCCAACACAATTAGGATACTATGTTTCGAACACGGTCAACAGTTATCCTTCATTGTCACACCACCCCTATAGTGTTCCAAATTTTGGGTATCGTGATTCACACATTCCACTCCCCTATGTTCGGATTAATTCCAACACCCTTGGTGTTACCCCGTTCATGCACAAGATTTCACTGGGAAATGGTAACTTGACTGTTCTGAGAGCTTCATTCTCCAGTTAGGTCTCCCCCATTTCTTTCCAGAAATCTGAATCATTTGTACAAACCTTGAGATTCATGAAGCTTGGTTTTCCCTCCCATGTTTGAATGGAGTAATAAGGCAGTCTTCCCTTGTTTCTCACATCGGCCCCGACCCACGTGAGCTTAGGGAATGATCATTGGACACTCGAAGAATGTCACAGAAATTCAATAAACCAACACAAATAATGGAACAGATGCATGCAGCTAGAATAAAATAATCAAAGCGTGAAAGAACATTCAAAAGTCACATGCATTACAACACATGATGGTTTATCCCTCCCATGGATGGGTTAATCTCGTCAAAAGAAAGTTGCAGCTCTGCCACCCTCTAACTTGTGGCATCCAAGATTAGTTGTCGCCTGTTTAGTTCCTGCTTCTCCTTGGTAGTGATGGGGCACAACTCATCGGTCACAATCTAGGCCCACTCTACATCGGTCCGGAAGACGGTCATCTCCTTAGAGGCTCACTTAATTCCCTCTTCGGCCTCTTCCATTTGGGCCTTCAATCGCAATATCATCCCTGATTTCACGTTAAGGGTGGCTGAGTGCTCATCCACCTAGTCCTGCAAGTGCTGAACTTCATTTTCAGCCTCCTGGAGCTTCTTGATGTTCACCTCTTTCCTCCATTGATAGCCCACACCAAGCCCACAGTCATACTCCTAGATCTCCTCCACCATAATATATTGGACAAGAATGTGAGGACGTTGGGTGTCCACTCCCCTAGCACATTGTTCATGCAGTCCGGAGCGAAGTTTGTCCATATCATCCAGGCATAGTGCTTGGGGGTTTCATCAATGAAGTTCTTGATCAGCTTCCAGGATCAGTGATGGACTATTTTTTCCCTCTTCATCAGAGGTTATCTCATCTCAATCAGTGCGTTTGGCAGGCTCATATACAAGGAACTCCCTCAAGAACTCATCAGTGGGGTCCGCATCTGGCGTTTGATCAGGCACTGTGGGACCTGGGCTATCTTATCGATCCTCATCATCAGATCTCACCTCAATAATATCGGGCACAACCTTACTGACGGTCCCACCGGTGATTGGGATCGCCGCAGTTTAGTCATTCTGGATATCCTCCTCCACAATCACTGGCATTCCTCTGGGAAAGACGCCACCAGAAGCCCCAACCAACCTTGCTAAGTGGAACCATGCCATTTGAAGAACTGTTCACAACAAAAAGTGGCTTGGACATTATTTGACATGGTCAATTGGAGAAGTCCAAGAAATCGGTATATGAAACTTATAGAGATAGAATTAATAGTCTTATTCTTGGGTTGACGTCATTGGGACCCCGAGACGTGCCCCCCCCCCATATATTATCGGAAGATCTAAAAGCTCTAGAGGGGTCACCTCAGGTGTCTTGGCCCTTCTATACATAGAAATTGATGCAGCCACAAGTGTGGATCTCAAAGGCCCCGCATTTGCATCCATTGAGGGATGAGAATGGGTTTTGTGTATGAGACTCTCCTGCACAGTTCAAGTATTAGAAAGGAGTTCAGAATAACCTGGGAGTAGACCCTGAGGAAGGGGCTTGCGATTTTATCTCAAGGGCCTATAAAAATTATTCAAGGTCCAAGTCCTGATCGCTGGCTTCACCCTCCTCCAACGGACTCCCTCTACCATCCTCGCCCCCCCAGGAGGACTCATCTGATTATTTCGGTAGAGGGAAGTGCTCTCTCAGTTCAGCGGCTGACAATTGCGGAGGGACCGTACGATCCAGCAGCACCTTGACATGGTCTTCCATTGGACGCGGGGCACCCCAGGAATGCACAAAGTCCTCCAACTCTGCCAGATATTGTTCTGCCTCCACCCAGGACACCGAAAATCCGACTATGATAGGTTATATACCTGGAAAATCCATCCAGAGATAGTTAAAGTGTTTCCATATCTCAGACAGGCCGAGGAATTTCCGGTTGACTTCCCAGATGTCCCAGGCCTCTGGGAAGACAACATTCTCTAGCATGTCTATATGGTATAGCCGCTTCCCCAGATATTGAGTGAGTATCCTATGGAATCCTCTTGGTGGCCTCCCCTCTGGATGACTATGTTCTTTTGGAACCATCGGGTTCGCTACCGCTATTGGATCTATCACTGCTGGCTCACCCTCAACTGGTGCGGGTCTCACCGCCATGGCAGACCCGCCGCCGCGAGATGCCTTTTCCGCCTTCTGGCCCCAACCTCGAGGTTGGTGAGGCTCACCATCACTGACCCGAAAAGTTGGCTACTTCAACATCTCCCCCGAGTAGGCCACCTCCTAGCTTTGGTCATACTCTTGTACCAACCCGAAGACAACAGTAGGTGGAGGGAGATCATTCCACATATTTCTATCTTCCTGTGAGAACATGATCCACATATGCCTCATCACACATGAGTGTTCTTCATGGCGCTCCCCTAGATAGACTCGCGGGGTCAGTCGTTGCATACACCGAAATTGCCGGGAAAATTAGTGTGGGGTGTACGGCTCGCAGAGGGTCTCACGGTCCACCCTTTCACCGGGACTACACCTTGAAAGGCCAGGAGATAGGACCACTGCTCTTCTATTCCTTGGATTTCATCAGTAAAAGCAACTGTTGGAAATGGAAATGGGTGAAAGTTGAATTCCTCTACCTTCCACACCTGGTTCAGTACCAAAGGTGTGGTTAGTTGGGCCGAAAATCTTCCCACAACATTCAGAATAGAGGGGCGGAAGTTTGACCCTGGAGGTGAGATGGGGTTCAGGTACTCATAAACCCCCCTAACAAGCACCGCTATCCACCCATACAGGAGGTGGAATGGCCTGCATGTTCTTTGTGGCCTCTTCCCCTCGCTGATGTGCCACAACATCTTGTATAGCTTTGAGAGGATTGGGATCCCAAGGTTGACTCACCCGCCTATCTCCAACATGAACACCATGATGAATGTTCTTGGTCACACGCCCATGTTTATATCCCTCACTAACATGATCCAACCACATATGAGAGCTGCAATGAATGCCGCCATCCTGACTATCGACTACTTCTCAGTGCTGATGCTAAATCCCCAGGTTTTCCACTAGTTTTCCACTAAGAGCCTCTAGTACGAGTGATTCTTGCCTCGTTGAGCCCCCTTCGGGCAAGTCTGAGGCCTCACCAGAAACTTCATGTCTTCTAGTAAGTTCAGAAACTGCTTGAACCACCACCTGAAATAGATATCCCTTATGGCTTATTTGTCCTCTCCTGGCACCAGCACCATCAACACCATCATCAGCCATGGCATTTTCTATGGATCCTCCCATGCACCCACGATAGGGAGGAATTCATCATACATCACCCCCAATATTAGGACCCCTGAGATCTGGTGCATTTTCCACAAGCCGGTACCGACCTCCCCATGGTGTAGATGGAAGGTATTGGTCCTCGATGACCACCTACTTAGCGACTCTGGCATCAGCTGCTTCGGCTGATAGATGTGAAACTGGGGGGGCCAGGTCACCTCATATAGGCCCACTCTTCTCAACTCATCCCCAAACTCTTCACATGAGGCACTTACCCAGTTGGCCCAGGCCCAATAATCTTTGAAGTTTACACCCTAGCATAGGTCCCACTCCTCAGACCATCCCTTCCCTGGGTTACTCAAGGATTCCTACAAGATTTTCTGGTACAAAGGGGGGATATCTCTGACTGCAATGCCTTCCCATCCACGTTTTTTAGGTGTTTAGGCAGGAAGTCAACATCGACAGGTGTGGATTCTTCTCGGGCATGGTCATTAGACACCCTAAACCATTGGCACTGACACAGTGTACTCTTGAACCAGTAATTTGGATTGTCCTTACTTGCTTCAGGAATGAAGACATAATTCCTTAGCCTGAAGCCGTACAGATTCAGCCTCTTTCATAGTGGATATTTCCCTTGGATCTCTGATAGTAGCTCCAACAACGAACCATGGTCAGAATGGAACCATATTAACTCCCCTAGTCCCAAGTTGTTCAACATCTCTTCCCTTTAGGTAGCATCCACGAGGACCCCCTGGTGGCCTTCTGATGAGCCATTCAGTTTTATGTTTGGGTGTTTCCTGTGTTCAGTTCGTGAAGCCCTTTCACAGAGCAATGTCGCGGAGCTTGTTCGCAAATAATGTTCATGGATCCTAGACCCTACCTTCAAAATAAAGTCGTTATGCACTATTGTGGAGTCGAAGACTCACTGTACGCCGCGAAGAAGAAGCCCTGATTCACGAATATCAAGCGTAGAGTACGCGGAGATTCACAAATCGAGAGTGCTACAAACCAAAGTTGTAGATGAAATAAAGGAAAAAATATAGCTCATCTCCCCTATTTATAGGTGACAAACTTCTCAGCTTCACGGCGCATCCATGTCGTGTCGAGCTTCGCGACGCGCTCAGCCTGCATGTCGCCTATCCACTTCATGAGCCCTCTTCACGGAACAGCTTTGCTGATGGATAAGAGATTTTGGCAATTGACCCTTAGACTTTGACCTTTGATTTATCCTCGGCTCCAAGTCTGATGGGGGAGGAATTTTTTGACACCAAAAGTTGGGAAGATGAAGAACAAGAGGGAAGTCTCTAGTGCTGCCTCACGTAGCCCATTCGCGGTGCCCCATAGCCACGCGCCCGTTGCGGGGCAAGGAGGTAGGATGCTTCATGAACGAGTGTGATGTTCGTGACCCCTCCACGGAGTAGGGAGGCAGAAGGCTTCATGAACAAATCTAACATTTGTGAGCCCGCTGTGGATGAAGGAGGCGGGAGGCTCCACGAATGACTCTGATGTTCGCGAACCCACTGCAGAGCAAGGAGATGGGACGCTCTGTGAATGAGTGTGAAATTTGCAACCCCACCACAGAGCAAGGGGGTGGGAGGCTCCACGAACAACTCTGACATTCGTGAGCCCGCTGTAGAGCAAGGAGGCGGGAGGCTCTTCGACTGAATTTGACATTCAAGACCCACCGTGGAGAAAACTCTGTCTTTTCACCGAGAGAGCTCTGCTTCGCGACGCCTCTTACCTATAAATACAGGGCTCCCGTCGAGCCCAATGGACGGATCATCCGACTTTTCACCTTCTGAGCTCTCAAATCGTAAATCACTTCTTGCTCTATGAACCATGAGCTCATCAAGGTACTTTTTCTTTTCGAAGTGACTCCCCCTTTTCTTTAATTGAACCTCTCTTCCGAGAGGGATTCCTTTCACGAACCCCATGGGCCTTCGTGATGGAAGGAGATCCCCACAGGGACTCGGGTCGTCGTGAAGCTTTTATGCTTTGCAAAAAACCCTACACCCACACATGAACCATTTGGTAAGGCGTGGTCACTATGCTTCGCGAAGCACATTGCTTCACAACACCCTACCTCGCGAGGCACCCTTGCTTCGTGAGGCATTGCTTCGTGAATGCCTTTCCACTTCATGAAGCTCCTCCCATATGCACATATGCCCTATGCCTAGCCCAGGCGACTTCACTTCGTGAAGCACATCCCTTCACGAATCCCCTCCACTTCATGGAGCACCAGAGCTTCACAGGGCTTCTACCTATGGCCCCCTTTTCTTTGCAACTCCTTTTCCCATGTGGCCCTTTAGGTTTCCACAAAGCAACTTCAAAGTCCCTTGGACTATACTACCCATTCCGTTTCTTCGCCTCATGCCTCTTCACATAGGCACGCTAATGGTGATTGCTTCTTCACAAAGCCACGCTAATGTGGACCCCCCAATGGATCGCTTCATAACACCCCCCGATCACAACATTACCGATGCCTTCCTTCCCCCAAGGGTATATGAGTATCGTTTATGAAATTCCTAGGGGTGTGTATAAAATCCACCTCATTTGAGCTGCAGGATGTTAAACTACCAAGCGTCGTCTTCCTCGGCACATGATGTTAAATTGTGACCTCACCCCATGCCTTGTATGCAGGGTGCTCCGTCTCGGATATTATCTATGCCCACTAGTCTCCACGAGAGTGAGATCATTCCTCACATGGAATGACACCCTCTTTATCAGAGAGGCATCCGTCTGTGGGGAAAGGGAAACCACCCTGGTGTAAGCATCTAGCCTTTCCTGCAAGAGGCATCACCCCTTCTCCTCCTCCCTTCCTGGGTGCCAAATCCCTCTCATGTTGGGCTTTGTCATCACCTATGCCTCCACCCTAGAGTAAGTCTCAATCTCAATATCTTTGGTCTAAAAACCATGCATAATCCCTTATTTCCTCTTTGGTCTATTAACCACGTGTAAGCCCCGATTTCCTCTTTGGGATGCTAACCACGCGTAACCCCCTTTTCCTCTTTGGGCTGTTAAATATGTGTAAGCCTCACTCCACTTCCCACAGATGCGCCTTTCATGACGTGGTCATCAGGTCTTTACTACCTCTTGTTTCTCACACCAAGCATGAATCATGTGGGCTTAGAGAAAGCATCGACCATGACATCTTATCCAGGAAACCTAGTGTGTAAGCCCCAACCCATCCATAAACTACGTGGTCTTTGATCCTTGCCAAGGCGAGGTAAGTAGGAAGCCTCCCTGAGGTTCAATCCCAACATCCATTGGTTCCAAACCCCCTTCATGTTGGTATCCACTCCACATGAACTACGAGGTCTTTGATCCTTTCCAAGGCAAGGTACATAGGAAGCCTCCCTAAGGTGAAATCCCACCATCCATTAGTCCCGACTATCCTCACGTCAGTTCACAAAACACCCCTTATGAACTATGTGGTATTTTATCCTTTCCAAGAATAGGTACGTAGGAAGCCTCATTGAGGTTCAAGCCCACCATCCATTGGTCTCGACCATACTCACGTCAGTTCACCAAACACCCCTTCTGAACTACGTGGTCTTTGATCCTTGACAAGGCGAGGTACATAGAAAGACTCCATGAGGTTCAATCCCACCATATATCTAGGCCCTAGGTCCTCCTTCACTTCGGTTCACCCCCATCCTACATGATGTTAAACTGTGTACCTAAATCAATGGTAAATTGGTGTCACCCCATTCAGCGGTAAGCCATTGCACCCACCCGAACTACGTGGACTTTGATCCTTGCCAAGGAAAGGTACGTAGGACACCTTCCTGAGGTTCAAGACCAACAACCATTGGACCCCAAGTCCTCCTCCACATCGGTTCAACAACCCCCATCCCATAGTAAATACGTGGTTTTGGTCCTTTTCACCTAGATATGGTACGTAGGAAGCCTCTCTGAGGTTCAACCCCATCCAGCAGTAAGCCGATGTGACCCCATCCAGCGGTAAGACCTTATGCCCCCAATCGACAGTAATCTATTGAAGTCCCCAATCGGTGGTAGTCCATCTTCAGATGAACTATGTGGACTTTGATTCCCTTCCATGGGGATACTTAGGAATCATCCCTGAGGTTCAAGCCTATACCTCATGCCTCATCCTGATCTATCCCTTGATCCTATGTTTTTTGGGAAGGTCATGCACCAATCTGGAGGTTCTACTTCTTCCGAGTCCCATCCATGCATCCATTCTCATGGGTTGCCTCCATAGGAATCCCTTCACCCTACCGAACTATGCAGATTTTGATTCCCTACCATGGGGATACGTAGGAAGTCTCCTCGAGACTCAAGCCTGACATCACCATTGTCCTCACGGCGGTTCCATCTCATTCTCCATTCACTTCACTTAATCATCCATCATACATCTTGATTCTTACCTGGGATGCCACATCCTAGTGAGATCATGTCAACTCACCCTCTTTACACAGTGTACCCTCCAAGGGTTACACCCATCTGATCCACTATAATCAGTGTTCTGATCAGTCTAATCCGTCTCCGCTAGACATTAAACTCGTGGCATGCCCTGTGTTAAACAAGGGAAGCTGAGGAAAACCTCAGATTCATGCCTATGGAATTAAATTCCCCACGTTCGACGTGGGATTCCGCACCCTCGAGAAGCCCTATAATAGGGGGAAGAAACCCAGATGCACCAGTGTCCCAGCGTCCAGACACGCCAGTGTTGTCCAACGTGTCTAATCCCCTGACCGAAGGTTGCTGCGCTGACCGGACCCTTTGGAATGTCCCGACAGAAGTAGTGTAAGTAACTGGTGTCCATGAAGATATGGCACTAGGAAGAGTTTCATGAATAATGTATTTAATCTATAAGGGAGACCCGGATTAGGTGACGAGTTCCGAGGAGGAATCCCTAGAAGCAAGAACTGACATCCCATCATCTCATTTCAATCAAGGAGCATGCATCCCTGAACAAGGAAGGAATGCCTCCTACCTTTGGAAAATAAGAATGCAGGGAAATAAATAGCTCGGCCGCCCTCCAACAAGATAGACGTGTGTGCCCCCATCGAATGCATCAGAAACAGTGACTAACCATGCATGGTTTAAAAGTAAGATCCTGAAAAGGTTTATCTCACACAGATTTACCCCTAATCACCTTTTTTCCCTCCATTTTGACCATAATATAAATTTTATTCCTCCCAAAGGTTGACATTATCTCCCCTTTGAATTATAAGGGATATTAAGGATTTTTCTTATGTGTTGAAGACATATTCCCTTGGTAAGTCTTCATTTGTGGTAGTTCTCGAAGATCTACTTTCATTACCTATCTCAAAATCCAATATTTAGTCTTTTAGGGATATATCTATGATCTTTATTTCCAATAATGTTGATATATGGCTATGTTGATGTTTGGTATAGAGATATAATGCAGGTTTTTAGAGATTCAGCCATATTTTGTTGAAGAATTCATGTTCTCTATTTTTTTCATAATTCTAGAGGTATGTGGATTCTCTATTGACTCCCCTTATTAGAACATGAATTCTTGATTCCAAACTGATTATTTTTCATGAAATTGATTGGGAAAGTTTTTTACAATTCATAATGAAAACCTTCTTCGGTGATGGTGAATGAAATTATGGAAATTGGGAATTTTGGTTGAAAGTGAAAGTGGTTACAGGATTTTAAAATAAATATTTTAAAATTGTTTCTATGTTATAATGAATGGAAAAGTGGTTTTCAAGAAAAATATGGTTTTATTTAAATAGTTTGTAAAATATCAGTTTGACATGGTTTTTTCATAAATGGTTAAGTGTGAGTTGAATGGGATGGATATTGGTCATGAAGTACTAGAATCGAAGGGATTGGATATCGATGTGAAGTTCTACCATCAATGGTTACACAATGATTATGTGGTTGAGATAGTGTGTGTGTGCGAGGTCATGTGAAATGGAATGGGTTATTCCAATATAAAATTGAGAAATGATTAGATGGATTGTTTGGTATCTTCCTTATAAATTGGTTTTTGTTTGGTAAAACTGTTTTTCTATGACAATTGTTTTATATTAAAATATAAAATGTTTGCAATTGTTCAATATAAATTGTCTTATAAAAAATGGGATAACATGTAGGGTTGGAATGAGGGTTTACTCAGTTCAGTAATATAGGGTTGGAATGAGGGTTTACTTGGTTCAGTAATACAAGGCTGGAACGAGGGTTTACTCAGTCCACTGATATAGGGCTGGAATGAGGGTTTACTCGATTCAGTAATATAGGGCTAGAATGGGGTTTCACCCAGTTAAGTAAAAGACTTTTTCCACTAAGATGGTCTCAGTAGTGATGCCTTGGATACTATAAAAATCAGTATATGCCTATGTGTTTCCACAATTCCATTTCTTAATCCTATGTTATGATTTCATGGCTTATTACTTTATTTCATTATGATTCATGTCTTATGAACTAAAAATATTTGTGCTATGATCTTTGATATGCAGTGTATGATATTATATTTTCATGATCACATTCTCATACCCTTATGATCATGTTTATTCTTACATGTATCCCTTGTTTACCCTTACTGAGAATTTGAGATCACCCCTTTTATGTTTCCTTTACCACATGTTATGATGATATATACTATATGTGATATGTCTAAGAAGGGTTCTAGTTAAGAAGAACCTAGTGGGAGATGATGTAGCTCACATATGTACCAGTTTTTATGTTTCCATGTTTACAAAGGCACTATACAAACTATGGTATTTGGGAATCTTTTTGTATAATGTTTAAGTATTCCACAAAAGTTTTGCAATGTCAATGTTTGTAAAGCGAATTTTATTATAGTTGGTATCAGAGCAAAGGTATAGTTAACCATGGGAATCAAGGATGTGGAAACCTTAATGAGATCCCTAGTTTTATTTATAAGGATATGTCTAGGAATGTATCTAAGGACAAGTATAAGGATGAGTTAACATTTAGGAAAATTTCCAAGAATTTTGGTAAAGAATAGAGTGAGTGGTTTCCAAGAAATACAACCCTTTCTGGATACTACAAGAGGATGTAGATCTGAAAGGGATGTACCTAGTGGTAACAATTCTGATAAGATGTTTTGGGCTTGACTCTGGGAAATCTGGTACATGACAATAGGCCTTGTTGAACACCTGATTTAACACTCTCAGGGGATATACTTTGGGAATTCACAAACTCTTCATGAAACATCATGAAGGATTTAGATATAAGTTAGCTATGAATAACCTAGGATAAACCCAAGGTGTCATATATTATGAAATGTGTCATGATTTATACATCCTATAAGTAATTATTTTCATGACTATGTGGTTTTCTGCTATGATAAGTCATGATAACACTATGCTTCTAGTTTTAGTCAATGGAGGGAACCATAAGGAACTAGATTAATGTTGAATGTGATGGAAGATTTTATGATTATAAGTCAAGGGGGACGATCCAAAGAGTTAAGGATTTCATAATCATGCCTAATCAGTTTTCACAGAACATGATTAACAATTTTTAACATATCCAACTCTCAAACTCACCAAGGAAGATAAAGAAGGAGTTTGATGAGAGTTCGGGTAATGGAGACCATCGAGGAAAGAAGATTCAGTTTCCTTTGTGTCAAGAATGTGGAAATAATCACCTAAGTGAATGTATTAGAGGAACAAGAAGTTGTTTTTACTATGGAAAAAAATTGTAACACCCTGACCCTAGTTACCCAGAGTCGGTGCATTATTATATAACATTTTCATGATCATAAGGGATCAAATCCCAAAAGACCTAACAGTTTAGTAGCCTTGGAAGTACTAGATACATACATAAGTTTTACACTACACCATTAAATCAAAAAAACAACAACATTTTTCTCTATTGACCACATTAATATCCCTTATCCTATCCCTATAGGTCACCCATAAAATACTTCTTCACATCCTAGGAAAAATAAAACATACAAAGGGGTGAGCTCAGATGCTCAGTAAGGATAACAGTATAGTGGAAACTTTCATAAATAAATTTAAACATTTAAGGAAATGTATAAAACTAAAACTAAAGCCTTTTAAACTTAAACTTTAGCATAATAATGAAAATATAAATCAAATAATTCCATTTAATTATTCACATAGATATTCTAGTAGTCTAATAATCACATGTAATATCAATAGCCAATTTCGTAATGATGGAATGCATAATGCCAGACATCATAACCACATATTCAAGGCCTCGTTCCAAGACTACAAATAAGATTCTGTCAAGGCCTTGTTCCAAGACACTAGTTTGTCTCATGAGACCTACTAATGCATTGAAGATCTATAGCAGGCTCCACCCATCACATACTAAGTACAATGCATTCCTCATATGAAAATGGTTAAACATAACATAAACATTTGTATTAAAACTATCATACAAAATTTAAATATTAATCCATAAACCATGAATGGTATAAAAATAACACATCCATAGTAAAACATATCACAAAAAATTCAATACAATATAGAAGATTTGTATCATAATAAATCAACTTCAAACAAGTTTAAAATCCATCAAAGGATGTTGACATATATTAAATGAAAACAATTTGAAAGAAATACCTCTTTCTATTTTGAAATCATTTAAAAGTCACATAATTATAATAGAAAAAATTTATTTTGAAAATATTCTTATAATATTTTAAGGGAATATTTGAAGGTTTTATAATGGTGGAAAATAGTTGTACTCTCCGTATAAGTTAAAAAACATTCTTTCCTTAATTTTGTCAAAAAGGTCGTAAAGGACCTTGTTTGGAAAATGACGGAATGATACCTTTATAAATATCTCATAAAAATTCAAAAAAGGGTATAAATTACTTTAAACTATAGTCTAGGAAATAGTAAAAATGTTTTGAAATAAATTTTTAATAAACACAGATGTGGATGATAAAGAGGTCCCATTAGATACCCACGTATAAACAACCTCAGATAACAAAGAGATTGTAGAATTAACCCTTAACTTGTACTTTTCTTTGGATGAGGGTACATTAACCTCCTGTATAATAGTTAAATAATTGTTATTAAATTATAAAAGAACCACATACATAAATATGATATCATATATGATCTTTTAATATTTCTTTGTTAATAACATTTTAGTAATATCATTGTTTCGGGAGTTAACTGATTCGTTTTTCTTTATATGTTTTGTTAAATAAGTCATGTTTGTTATGGATAGGATGTATTTGATTCGTATCCAAAATGATATAATGTTCTTAAATATTATTTTTAATAATAAAATGAAAATTATTCATTAATGGTTACGATGGGGAATGAATCTCATCATGTTCGTGGAGACGGTAATTCATACGTACGCACGAATGCTACTTCCATTTCATTTTTTTTATTTTAAATTGAAAGAAGACCAAATTATACATAGGTATATTATTATTCAAGTATAATATAATATTTTATATATGTTATGTACATTCATTATAACCATCCTTTATACTTTCCATGTATGGTATGAATGAGTCATATCACTTTGAGGGGGCGGTAGTCCGCACTTCCTCAAATGAAATTATCGTATATATACAACATCAAAAGAATAAAGGTATGGTATAAAAGATAATTACAGAAGATTTTAGATAAAAATAAATATCATATATATCATATATAATTACAGTTCCATCATAATGGCCACCATAATAGGTGGTAGTAGAAGATTGAACAGTCATCGTTTCGTGAGGCAATAGTTCACCGTCCACAGAAACATTATGTTCTATAACCCTTAGATGGAGGTGTGTGTAAGTGTAGTTAAAATAATTCTCATAATAACAACCTAGTATATTTATGATACTGGTGTTGTTATAAAAGAAAGTAATAAATAGATTTTAGGGGGTTTTAGAAGTAAAATAAAAGAAACTAACTTAAGAGGAGATGTTACCTTTAAATCGGGTAACTCCCATTGGTTTGAACCAAAAGGCTTCCTTGAAGTGCCTTATGCCTAAGGTAAGTATTATAAGAGGAAGAGAGGTATGTATATAGATTAATTGGGTAGTGTTTGGACGAGCCTAGGGGCTTCAGAGGTGTGAGAAATGGGTTAGAGGTGAGGGCTTTTTATAAGGGGGAGGAGGAGCTCTTTGGGAATGTTTGAAAATATTATTTTATTATATAATGATTTTCGGTTTCTAAAGGTAAAAAACTCATTAAAGTAGAATATATGATGACTCATGTTCAAAATAAAATCATTTAATTAGAATTGTATAGGTTTTGGATGTTGTTTTAAATTTTATAATCTCATTTATTTAAATCATTCTTTATTGAGGTAAACACTGCATCACTATTGTGTCGTATATAATTTTATTTATTTGATGTCAAAATATTATAAAAAAACCACAATGATGTATGAAATATTTTTAGCTTTAAAATTAATATTTATATTACAAATGATAACTTATATAACTCCTTGTAAAAAATACTTTACTAAAAGATATATGTTTATGTTATTTTTGTCTTTACTTTAAATTAATTAATATAAAGTTTCATTATCACTCTAAAGTGGCTCCATGGGGCCCCAAAATCAATCCAAGGATTCCCATGGTCGGAAATGTATCAATAAATAGGAATAGGACACATGTTAGGGTAATTTAATATTATTATAATAATATTGTTTTACCCTTATTTACCAGATTTACCCTTTAAACATGGTAAATAAAATATTTACTCAAGTAAATATTCATAATGTCTAAAAATAAAAGCTAGCTATTTACACAATTTTGACTTCCTGATTCTAAATATGGAATCTATTTTTCCAAATTCAAAACACATAATTGGCAGAAATTAATTTAAAATTAATTCTCATTGTCAAAACAAAAAAAAACATGTTTTTAAGAAATAATAACTATCAAAAGATTGACAATTGTTTATGTCCAGTTTAAGTGTCAAATTACATCCAATGACCTAAATTATATTAAATGATAAAAATATAATCTAATGTTATTTTAAAACCACTCAAATTTAGAATTTAACACTATAAATTATTTTTATTAAAAAAAAAATTTTAATTAAAATTTAGTATTTTTCACTATTCATCAAAAATTGAAAGTTTTCATAAAAGTACCAAAAATTCACCCTAATATAATTTTGATATTAAGAATCCAAAAATGAATTCCTTTTTGAAAAATAAAATTTATAAAATTTCAAAAATTGGGTATTACTATTCATAACGTCTAGTTTGATTGGTCGTGGTGTGTTAGAATCTCAAAGTTGTGTACAACGCAAGCTATTGCGTTATTCAAACGGAAGCGTACCATGGAAGCTTGAGGTGTTACATTCTTCTCTCATTTAAATAATTTAATCCTCGAAATTTCTAGAATACTACTACATAAAAATATTTGGGTGGTTCTTCATCATAAGTTCCTCGGGTTCCCACGTTGCCTCTTCCATCTTATGATTTCTCCATAAAACTTTCACCAGACGAGTCATCCGGTTTCTCAACACTTGTTCTCTATTATCAAAAATTCTGATAGGATCTTTGTAATAAGATATATTGGGTTCGAGTTCTATTCCTTTATAGGTGAGTACATGTGTTGGGTCAGGCATGTATTTTCTCAGCAGTGATACGTGGAACACATCATAAACTTTGGAGAGACTTGGCGGCATTTCCAAACGATAAGCTAAAGCTCTAATTCATTCTAGGATTTCGAAATGTCCAATGTACTTGGGACTTAATTTTCCTTTCTTATTGAATTGTATAACACCTTTCCATTGAGATACCTTCAAGAAAACATGATCTCCTACTTGAAATTCCAAATCTTTCCTTCAGTTATCGGCATAGATCGTTTTCCTACTTTGAGCTACTTTGATGTGGGTTTGGATAATTTTCACCTTTTCCATTGTTTACTCTACAAGTTCTGTCCCTACGAGTTTTCTTTCACTAACATCATCCCAAAAAGTTGGTGTGTGACATCTATATCCATAGAACGCTTCATATGGTGCTATCTGAATACTTGAATGGAAACTATTGTTATAGGAAAATTCTACCAAAGGTAAATATTGATCCCACGTACCTTGAAATTCAAGTGAGAAAGATCTCAAAATGTCTTCTAATATTTTAATAGTCTGTTCTGATTGTCCATCAGTTTGAGGGTGGTAGGTAGTGTTCAAACGAAGTTCAGTATCCAAGAGCTTCTAAATACTTTTTCAGAATCTTGATGTAAAATGGGGATCACAATCAAAAATAATCGATAGGGGTACTCCATAATGTCTTAAAACTTCATTAATATATAGTTTTTTCAGATATTCAAGTGGTAAATCTTCTCTTACAGCAAGAAAATGAGCTGACTTTGTAAGATGATCAATAATGATCCATATTGCATCATTCCTTCTAGGGTTCTTTGGTAGCCCCATGACAAATTATATCGTAATATCATCCCATTTCCACTCAGGTATTGGAAGAGGTTGCATGACTCCTCTAGGATGTTGTCTTCCAGCTTTCACTTGTTGACAAACCATACATCTTAACACATAATCATAAATCTATCTCTTTATGTTGTCCCACCAAAATGTTCCTTCAAATCTCTATACATATTAGTACTACCAGGGTGTATAGAGAAATTGGAGCTATGAGCATCATCCAAAAATTATCTTTTTAAATCAAGTATGTCAGGAACACAAAGTCTCTTCCCAAATTTCAAAATCCCATCTTCATATATGAAGTCGATTAATCTCCCATCATTCATAGCTTTAATTTTCTTTTGAAACTCCTCATCATCAGTCTGATAACTTTTTGTCCTTTCTAGTAAAGATATTTTAGCAACCATTTGAAAAAGTATTGATGTTTCACCTTCCATGATTATTCCCATATCCATATTTACTAGATCCATGAACATAGGATCCCTTTCAACTCTCATCTTGTTCAAAACTCCATGATCTTTTCTATTCAAAGCATCTTCCACCTTATTTTCCTTTTCCAGGTGGTAGTGTATGGTGCAATCATAATTCTTGAGTAGTTCGATCCATCTCCTTTTCCACATGTTGAGTTCTTTTTTTGAGAAAATATACTTCAAACTCTTGTGATCAGTATAAATCTCACATTTTTAACCGTAGAGATATTGTCTCCATATATTCAAATAAAATATTACAACTACTAACTCAAGATCCTGAGTGGGGTAGTTTTTTTTATGATTTTTTAATTGTCATGATGCATAGTCAATAACCCTATCATTCTACATTAGGACACAACCAACTCCTTTCTTTGAAGCATCACTATAAATAACAAACCCATCATTCCCCGATGGTAGATTCAATATAGGAGCATTGACTAATATTCTCTTAAATTCTTAAAAACATTTTTCATACTCATTTTTTCAAACAAATTCAACCCCTTTATGCGTGACTTGGTTGATGGGTTATCCAATCAGGAAAAATTTTGGACGAAACACTGATAATAACCTGTTAAACCAATAAAACTGCATACCTCAGTTATACTTGTCGGTGATAGCCATTCTTGGATTGCCTTGGAATTTTAAGGATCAACCGATATTCCATCCTTAGAGACAATATGGTCAAGAAATGAAATCTCCTAAAGCCAGAATTCACACTTGCTGAAATTCCAATATAATTCATTTCTTTTAAGAGTCTTTAGAATAGTGCGCAAGTGATTTCCATGATCTTCATAGATTTTGGAGTTTACCAAGATATAATCAATAAATACCACTACAAATTCATCAATATGTTCTTTTAAAACTCTATTCATTAGATCCATGAAGACAGAGGGTGCCTTAGTCAGTCCAAAAGGCATTATTGTAAACTCGTAATGCTCGTACATGGTTTAAAATGTTGTCTTTGTAATGTCTTCCTTCTTCACACACAACTGATGATATCCAGATCAAAGGTCAATCATTGAAAAATATTTATCTCCATGAAGTTGATCAAATAAATCATCAATGCGAGGTATTTGATACTTGTTCTTTATTATTATAGCATTGATCTCCCTGTATTCAATGCACAACCTCATAGATCCATATTTATTCTTAACAAAACGAATAGGGGCTCCCCATGGAGAAAAAAAGGGAGAATAAATCCTTTATTACTCAACTTCTCTAGTTGTTTATTTAGCTCCAGTAATTCCATAGTGTCCATTCTATAAGAGGTCTTCGATATGGACCTTGAACCAGGAATTAAATCAATGGAAAACTCAATTTATCATTCTGAAGGATGTCCAGGTAATTCCTCTAGAAATACATCAACATATTCTTGTACAATAGGTACATCCTCTATTTGAACATTCCTTTCCTCACCCATAGTTATTTTACTCTCTTCCTCCCCAATAATTGAATTTAGTAGAGCTATAGGGGTAGGATCAAGATAAGAATCAAATGGTTGCGTTTCTACTCTAAAGATAAGGTATTCCTTATCATCATCAAAAATTATAACCAACTTATTATTATAATAAGTTTTCGCATCATGGTTTGAAAGAAAATCCATACTAAGGAATATATCAAATTCAATCATGGGTATGATGATTAGATCAGCAGATAAAGAACATTTATATGCCCTAATGGGTACTGATTCACAAAACTTTGTTGCAGTGATTCTTCCCTAAGGATTTTTGACTGATAACTCCTTTTTTAAATCAAATTGGAAATATCTAATTTTCTTAGAAAACTGGGAAGATATGAAACAATGTGATGATCTAGAATCAAATAAAGAATTTGCTAAACTTGAGGAAACCATTAAATTACCTACCACCACATCTTTCGGAGCTTCAACCTTAGCAGTATTGATCGCTTAATCTTGTCCTTTTCTGAGGTACGTTTCCTTGGGTATTGGGACATTCATTTGCATAATTCTCCATTTATTTAAAATTGTAGCATTCAAAATTGACAACATCTTTCTTTCCCTTTCAATCACAAGCTTGATGGACTTTTTCACCACACTTGTAACAGCCTTTCATTCCCTTCAAGCAAGTACCGGGGTGTTTCTTCCCACATTTACTAAAGGATGGATATTCAATTTTTCCCTTATTCCCCTTATTTACATTTCCAGAGTGTTCAAAAGATATCTTCTCCTCTTTATTTTCTTTAAAGTCATAAGACTTAGAGAATTTCTTTTCTATATTGATAATACATGAGACAATATCTTTGTATGATGAGAAAGATTGTGAGACTAATGCTTGATGGAGAAATTGTTTTAACCCATCAAAGAATCGATCAATCTTACTCCTTGGGTTACATATATAATTTGTTGCATGCCTTTCTAACCTTGTAAAGTTATCCTTATACTTTTCAACATTCTCATCCTCCTTTTTCCTCAAGCTCAGAAATTGTCTTTCCATATCTGCTCGATGGTAATGAGGAAATTATTTTTCTATGAAAATATCTTTAAACTCCCTCCATTACATATTTGATACTTCTTCATCTTTCTTTGTGTTTTCAATTAATGACCAAGATTGATATGCATATCCTGTGAGGCGATAAACTACCATGAAAACTTTTTTCCTTTCGCTACTCCTAAAAGCATGAATTATTTTCTCTAAGTAACTTATCCATTGATCAACTGAAAATAGATTTTTAGTAACATTGAATGTTGGTGGTTGTTGCCTCATGAATCAGTTTAACATTGATCCTCTGCATTGTGGATCAGGGTGATCCATACAAGTAAGGTTATTATTCATAACCTGAGTGAGTTGTCCTAGTATGGTGATAAGCTAATCAGCACCAGTTGCATCACCAACTCCACTATAATTATCTTGAGTAGGAGGGAATTACCTACATGGATTATGTGCATTGATACAGTTCTCATTCCTTCCACTAGGCACCATTTATAAATAATGGAATACACTACATTAGTTTATGAATCGCAATACATAATTGCAGACTTGTAAACCACTAAACATAAATTGAACAGTTTATGGATATAATCCATAATCAGAAAAATGTTTTCTTTGAGGAGGTATTTACTCATAAATCCTTCATAATGGTTTGTAAAGAAAATTTTAATTATCCTAATCATATCCCCCTAGAGTGTCATAACCAAGAGTGCAGCAAGGACCTTTATCATGTACTAGGATACCCCGGGTCAATCTTGAAACTCCTTTTCAGAGTTTTCACTCCTAGGTACATCTATTATAGAGCCACCTCTACCTACTCGTATCCATACAGGGATGTATTTCTTGGAAAATACACAAAATATCTACATTAACAAAATTCTAGGATGTTCTTCTATACTAATCCTCAAAGTCTATCTTAGGGTAATTTGCTCTAATCAGAGTTTATCTAGATCTAGTTTCCAAGGTTTGTACTAAACTTCCTCTGATACCAACTGTAACGCCCCAACCCTAGTTACCTAGAGTTAGTGCACTATTACATAACATTGGAATGATCAGAATGGATTAAATCCCTAAAGACAGATCAGTTTAGTAGCCTTAGAATTACTAGATACATACATAAGTTTTACATTACATCATGAAATAAAAACAACAAAAACATTTTGTCTCTATTGAACACATTCATATCCCTTATCCTATCCCTGAAGGTTAACCATAAAATACTTATTCATATCCTAGGTAATATAAAACATACAAAGGGGTGAGCTCAGATGCTCAGTAGGGATAACAGTATAGAGGAAACTTTCATAAATAAACATAAACATTTAAGGCAATGTATAAAACTAAAACAAAAGACTTTTAAACATAAAATTGAGCATAATATGAAAAATATAAATCAAATAATTCCATTTACTTATTCACATGGATATTCTACTAGTCAAATAATCACATGTAATATCAATAGCTAATTTCAAAATGATGGAATTTGTAATGCCGGACATCATAACCACATACTCAAGGCCTCGTTCTAAGACTAAAAATAAGATTTTTTCAAGGATTTGGTCCAAGACACTATTTTGTCTCATGAGACCTACTGATGCATCGAGGAGCTATATCAGGCTCCACCTGTCACTTACTATGTCCAATACATTCCTCATATGAAAACGTTTAAACATAACATAAACATTTGTATTAAAACTAGTATACAAAATTTCAATATTAATCCATAAACCATGAATGGTATAAAAATAACACATCCATAGTCAAACATATCACAAAAATTTCAATACAATATAGAAGATTTGTATCATTATAAATCAACTTCAAAGAAGTTTAAAATCAATCAAAGGATGTTGACATATATGAAATGAAAACTATTTGAAAGAAATAACTCTTTCTATTTTGAAATCATTTAAAAGTCACATAATTATAAAATAAAACATTTATTTTGAAAATATTATTATAATATTGTAAGGGAATCTTTAAAGGTGTTATAATGGCGGAAAATAGTCTTACTCACCGTATAAGTTAAAAAACATTCTTTCCTTAATTTTTTCGAAAAGGTCTTAAAGGGCCTTGTTTGGAAAACAACGAAATTATTCCTTTATAAACATCTCATAAAAAGTCAAACAAGGTTATAAATGACTTTAAACTATAGTCTATGAAGTAATAAATTTTTTTTAAATTACATTTTTAAGAAACACGTTTGTGGATGATAAAGAGGACTCAGAAGATACTCACGTATAAACAACCTCGGATAATAAAGAGATTGTAGAATTAACCCTTACCTTGTACTTTTCCTTGGTCAAGGGAATGTTAACCTATTTTATAATAGTTAAATCATTTTTATTAAATTATACAAGAACCACATACATAAATATGATATCATATATGATCTTCTAATATTTCTTTGTTAATAATATTTTAGTAGTATCATTGTTTCGGGTGTTAATTGATTTGTTTTCCTTTATATGTTTTGTTATGTAAGTAATTTTTTTATTTATAGGATGTATTTGATTCATATAAAAAATTATATAATGTTCTTAAATATTATTTTTAAAAATAAAATGAAAATTATATTTGAATGGTTACGATGGGGAATGAATCTCATCGCATTCGTGGAGACGGTAATCTGTACATACGCATGAACGCTACTTCCATTTCATTTTTTTTATTTTAAAAGGAAATAAGACCAAATTATACATAGGTATATTATTGTTATAGTATAATATAATATTTTATGTATGTTATGTATTTTCATTAACATCATCCTTTATATGTTCCATGTATGGTATGAACGAGTCATATCACTTTGAGGGGGCGGTAGTCCGCACTTCCTCAAATGAAATTATTGTATATATAAAACATGAAAAGAATAAAGGTATGCTATAAAAGAGAATTACATAATATTATAGATAAAATAAATATCATATATAATTACAGTTCCATCATAATGGCCACCATAAAATGTGGTAGTATTAGATTGAACAGTCATCATTTCATGAGGTAGTTTTTCACTATCCACAGAAACATTATGGTCTATACCCATTACATGGAGGTGTGTGTAATTTTAGTTCAAATACATATCATAATGACAAATTAGTATATTGAGGATACTGGTTTGTTTATAAAATAAATTAATAAAAAGATTTTAGAGGGTTGGAGAAGTAATATAAAAAAAATAACTTAAGAGGAGATGTTACCTTTAAATCGGGTAACTCCCTTTGGTTTGAACCAAAATGCCTCCTTGAAGTGCCATCTTCCTATGGTAAGGATTCTAAGAGGAAGATAGGAATGTAGGAAGATTAATTGGGCAGAGTTTGGACGAGCCAAGGGTCTTGAGAGTTGTGAGAAATGGGTTAGAGGATAGGGCTTTTATAAGGGGGAGGAGGGGCTCTTTACGAACGTTTGAAAATATTATTTTATTATATAATTATTTTATGTTTCTAAAGGTCAAAAACCCATTAAAGAAGAAGATAAGATGACTCATGTTAGAAATATAATCATCCAATAATAATTTTATAGGTTTTGGATATTGTTTTAAATTTTATAATCTCTTTTATTTAAATCATTCTTTAATGAGGTAAACACTGCATCATTATTGTATCATAAATAATTTTATTTATTTGATGTCAAAAAATTATAAAAAAATACTATGATGTAGGAAATATTTTTATATTTAAAATTAATATTTATAGTCAAAAATATAACTTATATAACCCCTTTTAAAAATTATTTTACTAAAATATATATGTTTGTGTCATTTTTGTCTTTACTTAAATTAATTAATATAAAGTGTCATTATCACTCTCAAGTGGCTCCATGGGGTCCCAAAATCGACCCAAGTATGCCCATGGTCGGACATGTATCAACACAAGCATACAAGCATGGAAGGCAATCAATAGGGGTAAAACGGTAAACACACAATACCCCGTTCAACGGTATTGGTCAAAATTGCACATAATACTCAAATAATTTCAACGGAAAGGAAAAAACCACCCACATCAGCATTGGTAGATCTCTAAATGTGAACCTCGAGGCTTTAATCACCTTATAACGCCGAAGATCTACAAAAACATCTAAAATTTTCAACAAATTATAACTTGAGGAAGTAGAGGAATCGTGAAATGAAGCTCAAGAAGAAGAGAGAGCTTACCGAGAAGATACCAATGAAATCAACGGCGGTCAAATCGGAGATCAGATGAAGGCTTGGGGACTCAGGGAAGGATCACGGCCATACGGGTTCTCTCAGATGAAGAAAACCTAGAAGAAGATGGTTCTGGAGATTAGATGCGACCCTAGTGCATTTAATGAAAAAAAAAGTACACTGCGTGTACTTTTGAAGTAAATGGCGTGTACTCTCCATTTCAATACTCCGCTTTAGGCGGCCTCCAAGTCACCCCAACACGGCCGTGTGCATGGTTGTTATATAGCCAGCACCCGGCTACCTGCGGTAATCGAGTACACGGTGTGTACTCATAAAGTACACATTGTGTACTTCGAAAATTTCCAGAATTTCCTCTTTTTCTCAAAAACGACCAAAAAAGGAAAAAATACCTAAAAGGAAGATCCAAGTTCTTACAAACGTCCTCCATTAAAGAAATTTTTTCCCAAATTTCCCTAGCGTGGTGTAGAAGAAGAAACCTCGAACAGTTCCAACCACTATGCTCATACATCGGCCTCCCTCTCCCAAGTCTCATCATGTAACCGCCCGTGCTGCCATAGAACTCATTCCAGAGGAACAGACCAGCCATGGATAACCTTTGTACTATGATCAACATTCCAGATAGGATGCTCCTCAAATGATGCATCCACATCGAGCTCAACCTCCTCAGGTTGAATGACATGAGATGGGTCTGAAAAGTAACATCAGAGCTAAGACATGTGAAAAACGTCATGCATATCCCAGTACCTTTGGGGTAACTAAAACCGATAGGCAACTATCCCAACTCTCTCCAATACCTCAAATGGCCCGACGTACCTTAGCAAAAGCTTACCCTATCTCCTAATCCTTCTGTGTCCCAACCTCGGTGTGACACGTAGGAAAACATGATCCCCAACCTAGAAATACAGAGGTCATCTCCGCTGATCAGCATAAGACTTCTGTCGTGACTGTGCAGTAGTCATCCTTTTCCAAATCAACTCTATCTGCTCTTTGGTCTCCTGAACAAGACGATGTCCCAGAAAAGCTACTTCTCCTGCCTCCAGCCAACATAAGGGTGATCAGCATGGCCTATAATAAAAAACCTCATAAGGTTCCATCTGAATACTTTCTTAAAAACTATTATTGTAGGAAAACTCCACAAGAGGTATATGTTTCTCCCAATAACCTCCAAAATTTAGGATGCATGCTCGGAGCATGTCCTCAAACACCTGAATCGTGCACTCAGACTAGCCATCTGTTTGGGGGTGGTAAGTTGTACTCAAAAGTACTTGTGTACCCAAAGCCTTCTGAATCCCCTACTTGACCCAAGAAGTAAAACGAGCATCCCTGTCTGAAATAATGATGTGTGGAACTCCATTCATGCATACAATCTCTCAGATGTATAGACGTCTCATCTCATCAACATTGAAGGTCTCCTTGACCAAAAAGAAGTGAGAAACCTTAGTAATCCTGTCAATGACAACCCAAACAACATAATTCCCACGAGTTGACCTCGAAAAACCTGTTAAGAAATCCATCATGACGTCATTCCACTTCTACTCGGCAATGGGTAACTACTATAAAAGCCATGTTGGGCGCTGATGCTCCACCTTCACCTACTAACAGGTGGAACACCTCATGATGAAACCAACAACATCCCTCTTCATACCTAGACACCAATACTGATGATGTATATTATGATACATCTTAGTGATACCAGGATGAACTGTCAAAATTGAGGAATGAAAATCCCTCATTTAACTCCTTGAGTATATCTACTGGCACCCATACGCGCCCTTGGAAATGCAAGATCTCATCCTATCCTACTATGCATCCAGGAATAGGGTCCTCTCCTGACACACTCTCACGTAGGACTAGGACTTCTGAATCTAATAGCTGCCTCATTTGAACTCGATCGAGAAGAGTATAGGTAACAGCTATAGAAGAAAGAAACGTCTACCCCTGACTGTCGTGCACCTCCAAATGCATCTCATAGAACAGATCCATAAGCTTCCACTCACTGTTGGCCTCCTGAACTGTATATATCTGAGTCCTCCTACTCAACACATCAGCCACCACATTGAATTTCCTAGGCGTATAGGCTAGCTCAAAGTCAAAGGACTCTAGGTACTCAACCCACCTTCGCTGTCTCAAATTCAGATCACACTGAGTGAAAATTTACCTGAGACATTTTTGGTCAGTGAAAACCACAAAATGCTATCCGAGAAGATAATATCTCCAACAGCGCAAGGCATGAACAACTGCTTCCAACTCGAGATCATGTGTCGGGTAATTCCTCTCGTGTGGCCTCAATAGTCAAGACCCGTACGTAACGAATCCATCTCCCTGCATAAGCACAGCTCCCAGTTCAATACCTAATTCATCACAGTAAATATTATAGCTCTTGCTCGAATCTGGAAAGACTAGTATCAGTGCTGAAGTTAACCTCCCTTTCAGCTCCTGAAAGGCTGACTCATAAGAATCTAACCACATGAACTTTGTACCCATCTTAGTCAAACCTGCCAGTAGTGCTACTAAGCATGAAAAGTCCTGTATGAAACGTCTATAGTATCCATCCAGCCCTAGAAAACTCTCCACCTTGAAAACGTTCTTCAGCTACTCCCAGGAAACTACTGCTCTCACTTTCTCTGGGTCTACTGATACTCTAGTCTCTGAGATAACATGACCCAAGAAGTGAATCTGATCCTTCCAAAACTAGAATTTTTAGAGCTTAGCATATAAATAATGCTCTCTTAGTGTACTCAAAATGATCTCAATATGGGTAGCAAGGTTGTTTCGAGTGTGAGAGTACACCAAGATATCATCCATGAAAACCACCATGAAGGAATCCAAGTATGGATAGAACACTTGGTTCATCAGTTCCATGAAACGGATGGTTCATTCGTGAGACCGAACATCATAACCATATACTTGTATAGACCATACCTACTTTGGAAGGTTGTAAGAGGTATATTTGATGGTTTAATGCGCAACTGATGGTAACCGGACCTCAAGTCAATCTTTGAGAACACCTGGGCTCCTCAAAGCTGATCAAATATATCATCAATCCTTGGAAAGGGATATCAGTTCTTGACCATCAACTGGTTCAGCTTCTGATAATCTACACAAATCCAGAGGGTATTATCTGCCTTCTTCGCAAACAGGACAGCCGAACCCCAAGGAGAAGTACTGGGTCAGATGAAACCATTTTCCTACAACTCCTCCGCATGCTTCTTGAACTCCTCCAACTCAGGTGTAGCCATCCTATAAGGAGGAATGGACACTGATGTCGCCCCTGGAACAAGCTCAATAGAAAAGTCTATCTCACGCTCTAGAGGTTGCCCTTAAAAGTCCTCTCTAAATACATCTGTAAAACTACCCACCACTAGAGGAAATTATTACTGTGAAGTCCCATGGTCATCCAGATATAGACTAGAAATTTGAGCTGAAACTCCTCCCAAACCATGATGCTCGGGTCCTTATCTAGTAGCCTAAACATCCCACTCGCCCCTATAAAGAAACGATCTACCCTCGGTTGATGTGAAACTCACCCTGCAGCAATAACAGTCGACGACTACCTAGAATGGAACTAACCAGTCCATCCGGAGAATGACATCATAGCATGTCATCTCTAGGACATAGAGGTCCCATAAGAAATGACACCCACCAACCTGTAGAGGGAACTCCCTGAACTTCCATACACTAGTCATTCTAGTCCCCAAGGGAGTGTCTAACGTCAAGATATCGGCAGAGGAAAAGATGCAGAGACCAAGGCTCTTCACAACAGCAACATATATAAAACTATGGGAAGCCCCTGTATCAAAAAGAGCATAATCTAAAACTAAGGCTAGTAAGATCGTACCTCGAACTGTAGAGGGTTTGGAATCATGCTCCCACTGGGTCTACTCCACTGCAAAAGTCCAGCCTGTACTGCGGCCCTGTGACCTTGACTAACCACTCTGAGCTGATCCACACTAATGTCACTGAAAGCCCAGTGACTGACCACCCTGGCCACGACCTCCACCTCAGCCTGAACGGCCAGAAGAACTCCAGTTCCCTGACTGGTGAGAAACTGGTGGTGTTGCTCCTAAACGTGTAGTCATAGAAGAACCCCTGTCACCAGCTACTGGTGAGAATACCTAACAGAAGTGCTAAAGGTGACCCATCTTGCCGCAAGATCGGCACTCCACTGGGTCTCTTGGGAAACATGGCCTTGTATTCCTACTCTTCACACACTAGTAGCACACCACCTGGCTACCAGAAGATGCATTCCACATACTCTGATATCCTCATGTAGTCTCCCTGTGGCACTTCCTGCTATCAGTAGGAGGAGTACTAACTCTAGATGTCGAACTGCCCTGACTCACAGATCCAGAATCCCTCAGATTACACTCTATGATTAGCTCTTGTTTGATGATTGAGGATATTGAATTCAACCTAAATATGTTCACCTGAGATAGGATGTCGTGCCTCAGACCATCCTCAAACTTCCGTGCAAGGAACAACTCATCACCTCCTAGAATAGGCGTGAAATGTTGCAGCTCTATGAAGCGAGAGGAATACTCCATAATAGTAAGAGTACCCTGCTCGAGACTCATTAACTCTCAGGTTTGATCAGCCCTCAAGGTCTCTGGATAGAATTAATCGTAGAAGATGCGCTGAAACTCAGCCCAAGCCATATTTTGTTGGCTTCCCGCCTATGAGATCACATCCCACCACCTCTTGGAGGATTCTCAAAGCATGTAGGTATCGAGCTTCACCCTCTTCTCTGGAGGTATATCCAGATGCTCAAAAATCATCATCGTGGCTTCTAGCCATGACTCTACACCCTGGGGTCCTCTATCCCCTAAGAAAGTGGTAGGATAATGCTGCTGAAAGACCCGAATCAATTCTTCCATTGACGGGGTAAGAGTCAGAACTCCCTAAAAGGTTTGAATTATCCTCAAAAATCCCTCTTTGAACTATGCATTAGCACCTATGTTGGGTTAACAGTTGGGGCCAAGACTGGCACGACAAGAAGATCTACAGGTAGTCCTTGATCAGCCATGTCTGGTGTCTAATCACCACCTGGCAGTTGGCATACAACTGGAGGACGTCTTGGTGGCATGACTCTACAATGTCAAGCAAACTCCTTAGATCAAGATTGTCAAGGACTGAAAACTAGAAGTGTAAGAAGGGAAAAGGAGAAGGAAATCACACATGTTTTACAAAACATGACTACACTGCATGTACAATTCCTATACAGCGTGTTCTCTTAAGTTATTTACATGGGCATGTAATCTTGCCTAAATTGGTCGTGTAACACCCCCAAAAAAATAGCGTGTTGTATTAACACACGTTGTGTACTTGAATCCTATTCCCCTTCCCAAGTCCTTATGCATGGTTAAGCCACATGGCTCTCCTAAGACAAGACTACATGGTGTGTTCATGGTAGACACGGCGTGCACTAGACAAGCTTCACCTGGCCCATGTTGTTAGTGATATGGCCTGACACACGGCTCACAGTACACAGTGTGTTCAAGGTGGACATGGCATATACGTGAAAGGATAACACCGACCCATGTTGTTAGTGACACGGTCGAGTACCTGGGTCAAACTACATGGTGTTTTTGATCCTGACATGGTATGTATAGCTTAAGGTTTATCCTTCTATGTTGTTAGTAACACGTATAGACATAGGGTCAACACTACATGACGTGTCCAACTGGTACACAACATGTTTTCGCAAGAAATTCCCTATCTCGTGTCTCTGCCCACATGGCCTATGATACAGTTAGAGACTACACGGCATGTACATAAAGTACACAGCCTGTACTTAAGAAAAACAGTTTCTTCCCGAACAAAAGAACACATGGCATGTACTTAACATTACATGGCATGTATTATAGGTTTTTCCAGAAATTAAGCCTTAGAAACTACTCCAGAACACAAAAAACATTGAAAAAAACATTGAAAGTTCCAAATTCTGATCCGTGAGGGCCCATACTCCCCACGAATCAAAGTTTGGCATCTTATACATGTTATAACATGGAAAACAAGGCAATGATCCACTAAATTCCGGTCCATGAGGGCCCATAACACCTCAAGAACCAATGTTTGACGTTCATTCAAAAAAATCCTTACACAAACAATACCCTATCAAACAGTAGGTATTTTTATCAAGGTATCTATCACAATATCATGCATATTCTGTACAACATCTATCACAACAACATGCAATTGCTAATGCATCCTAGGTGTCATGGCAAGAATGCATGACATGTGATTTTTAGCAAGTGCCTATATGATGCATGGGATGGCATACCCTCATCTCATTGGGTTACGACAGAAATAGAACCTCAATTACATCAACGATAACAGCACAAAACATGTGAATCACCCAACAGTGAAAATCAAATCAACTGTAAAGTTGCAAAACTAGAAAAATTGCATTAAATGAGATAGATTGGATTTTCCCTAGACACGGGTTAGCTACTCCCGGGCACAGCTTATTACCAAGTACCTATTACATACTATCTTTGGCTAAAGGATACAAATAGTAATTCAAGAGAAAATAATTCCTCTGATACCACTTTGTAACGTCCCTGTTCCATAATCCACCTAGAGATGCCCCGTACCCAGTTGGTCACATGGCCACAAGTGCATTTCCCCAAATTTCAGAGGCTACCGACTAGCAGCGAGGGCCTTGGGTGTGATAGTGGGGAAATTATTCCCTCATTGGTAGAGTAACACAGTAGAAGGGAACCAAATACACAATAGAAGAAGCAGTAAATATACCAACAACAGTAACAACAGAATACTGGAATAACAAAATACTGAAGCACATATATAAATGATGCATGGTAACATGTGTTTAGGAAAGAATCCAAAAAAATCACAATACTGGAATACAAGAAGCACTAAACCAAAGTACAAAAGAAACAAATGAACAGCTCCTCATCATCGCAAACCTAAGCTTGGTCCCATTCTCTCCAGCTCCACAGCAAGTCAAGTACCTGAAGTAGAAGGGTGCTTTCCCTTGTCTATACCTATAGAAATATAGTCTGTTTGGGCCCAAAAGCATGGCCCAAACAGGGTGTGAGACTAAATACCAGTAGGAAACCACCCAAAGATCTGTGTCGAAAACTCAGTGAATATATGGAAGGTAAAAGTACAGAAGTAGTAAACAAGAAATTACTCAACAGAAAACAATTCCACATATCAAAATCAACTATCAAGAATGGTAACCCTATAGGAAGTGCATACAGCCTATCCCCTCTGGTTCAGTTATAATAATATATAAAGACTCTCTAAGGAAGCACTCACAGTCAATTCCCCTTATAGTCAAAAGTAATTCAAGACTCTATGAGGAATCTCACATGGTCAATTCCCCTTATAGTGTAAGGTAAGTCAAGGACTCTCTGGGGAATTTCACATGGTCAATTACCCTCATAGCCCCAAGGTCAAGGACTCTTTGAGGAAGCTCACTCGGTCAATTCCCCTTATAGCCCCAAGTGGTTCAAAGACACTCTAAGAAAGCTCACTCTGTCAATTCCCCTTATATACCCAAGTGGTTCAAAGACTCTCTGAGGAAGCTCACTCAGTCAATTACCCTTATAGTCTAAAGTGGTCAAAGACTTTCTGAGGAAGCTCACTCAGTCAATTCCGCTTATAGTCTACTACACTAGGTTGTCACGGACCTGTGCAGGTCAACGAGCATAGAAAGGTAAAAATGGCCAAGGTAAACCTCAAGAACTACTTGGATAGTCAGTCTATAACATATCAAGCATGTCAGAATACAAACACTCCACCATACAACACTAGGCATGAAAAACAGGCAAGGCAGCCAAACAGGCTAAGTAGATCAATGGTCATAAACAGAACATGCATGGGAAACACATCCAAAGCATAGAAATCCACCCTATTCATATCCAATTAACCTCTACACAAGCATAAAAGCATGTAAGGAAATCAATAGGGGTAAAAAGGTAAATATGCAATACCTTGTTCAAGGGTATTGGTCAAAATTGGACACAATACTCAAAGACTTTCAATAGAAAGGAAAAAACCACTTACCTCAGTGTTGGGAGATCTCTAAATGTGAACCTCGGGGCTTTAATCACCTTATAATGCTGAAGATCTACAAAAACATCTAAAACATTCAATGGAAAATAACTTGAGGAAGAAGAGGAATCGTGAAACGAAGCTCAATCAGAAGAGAGAGCTTACCGAGGTGATCCCAACACAATCGACCACGGTCGAATCGGAGATCAGATAGAGGCTAGAGGGTTCGGATAAGGATCATGGATATATGGGTTCTCTCGAATGAATAAAATCTAGAAGAATATGGTTATTGCGATTAGACGCGACCCTAGTGCGTTTAATTAAAAAAAACAGTACACAACGTGTACTCTCCATTTCCATTCTCCGCTTTAAGTGGCCTCCAAGTCAACCCCACACAGCCATGTACATGGCCTCTACATGGCCAGCACCCGGCTACCTGTTGTAACCAAGTACACGACATGTACTTTGAAAATTTCTAGAATTTCCTCTTTTTCTCAAAAACAACAAGAAAAGAAAAAACATACCATAAAAGAAGATCTGAGTTCTTACATGGATGTCCATAGTTAATCCATAAACATTAAATTTGTGAGTCATTTTTGTTTGGTAATACTTTTTTTAGGTAAGATATTGTCCACACCTAATTTGTTTCTATAAATTCCATGTGAGTCCTTTTCCTTCAAATAAAAGGCCACCACCTCTACCCATTCCTCACACCACTCAAAAATTTAAGTTCTCCAAAGATCTACCCAAGTATCCTCCCAAAAATTACCCCATAAACTTTTAAGACAACCATTGGGCAGAAATCCTCTCAAGGAAGCCTTTTGGCACAAACCAAAAGGAGTTACCCGATTAAGAGTTATCGTCTTCTCTCAAGCTCCTTTCCTTTAATTTCCTCCCCCCCCCCTCCAATATATTTATTACCTTATTGTGTGAAAACACCAGTATAATCCATATACTATGATGTTTTTATGAAAATTTTATGACCTACACTTACACACACCTTCATCTAATGGATGTTGAATATACCGTTTCTATGTATAGCAAACTACTGCCTCACAAAATGATAATTGTTCATTTCTCCTTTACCACCAATCATGGTGGACATTATGATAGACACTATATTTTTATATGAAATATATTATATTTATTATTTATTTAATCTTCTATTTTACTTTTTAAAAACACCTCTTTTTACCATCCATTTGGTGTTAATACGATGATCTTATTTGAAGAACTGCGGACTACCGCCCCCTCAAAGCGATGTGATTCGTTCACACACCACATAGAATGTATTAAGGATAGTTTTAATGAAATTATATGATATTTATTAAAAATTAATGATATTTTAGTAATTATATATATATATATATACATACATATATATACATATTTCATTTACATACTTTCTTTCAATACGACAATAAAAATGGAAACAGTGTTCATGTGTATGTACGGCTTACCGTCTCCATAAAATGTGTTTTCCATTTCATACTTCTATATGATATAAATTATTATGAAATGAATGTACTAGATATAAATGATATTTATATAATTATCTACATTTTTTAATCTTGATATAAGTATAATGACCAATGATATAACAAATTAAGACACATGTGATGAACAAAGTGAATATTTAATGAAGTGAAACTTTAACATAAGATCATTAACAAGCAGGTGATATAAGTTCATAATCAAACCATATATTTTTTTATTTATAATAATTTTCTTCTGTAAAATATTTATAATAAACTTATATTTATTATATAGTAATCTTTTATGAGTACAGAGAGAGTCAAGACACAAGGTAATGGAATTTCATCTCACTTTTAATTTCTGTGAGATACAAGCCATGTTCGCCACTCTTTACTTTTGTGTGGTGTATGTACTACCCATGATCGTATTCTATGTATCATGTAAATAAATTTATGGGTATTAACATGCCCATTTTATTATCCTTCTTTTTTGGGGTTTAAGGTTCAAAAGTTACCAAATCAGTAAAAATGTTTTGTCTCAATTTTCCTTCTTTGAGACTCGCGTTTTGTTATGCACCTAAACTCTTTTTGAGGTGCTCATACTTCAATTTTACATGAAATATCATTAATATAAATATTTTAATGATATTATATGCTTCAGGTAATTTCCTTTCCCTTCATGGATATCATTATCCCATGGTACCAAGTTATAAGTGTTTATTGAGATAATCTCATTTCTTTTCGAGATTGTTTATATTTATGCTTCCTTTGGTAAAATATTATGATCCATATCTCAAGAATATTCATGAGTTTCCTTATCCTAGGTTATTTTATGACATAATCATGTATTTATACCTTTTTTTACTCTTTTTTACATATGTTAGTTAATAAAGTGTTTTTAGGAAAGCCCGACTTTACCCTCTCTTCGGTCGGAAATCTATGATTTCTAAAAAGAGTTTCCAAGAATATTATTATATTCCCCTATAATATCTAAAATATATTTTTACCCACTTTTACTTTTACCAATCTCTTCATGGTATTTTTTTTAACACGACATTTTTTATCCTTTTTACAATGTAAAAAGAATGTTTTTTACCTCGTACGATATGTACAGGTTTACCCGCCGTCATTTCTTCAAATCTCCCTTTGCATTATTAAAAAGTTTAATATTTAATAAAATGTTTTTAAAAAATAATTTTCAAGGAAAATTGTTTTCAAAATGTTTTCAAACTTCTTCTATATTTTTTCATGGAAAAATGTTTTCAAACCTTTTTCAAGTCTTATTTAAAAGTTTTCAAAGTGCATTCAAAGAAATGGTTTTAAAAACGTTTTCAAGTTTATTTATATGTTTTCAAGAAAAAAAATATTTTCAAAACGTTTTAAATATTTATTTATAAGTTTTCAATGAATTTTCAATGAAATGGGTTTCAAAACATTTTCAAGATTTCTTTAAAAAAATTACGTTTTTTCAAAGAAAAATATTTTTAAAATGTTTTGAAACTTATTTTAAAATTTTTCAAGGAAAACTTTTTTCAAAATTTTTTCATGTCTTCTTTATAAGTTTTCAAGGTATTTTATAATAAAATTATTTTTAAACAGTTTTATGTATTAAAAATCCTTTTTCGAAGAAAGAAGGATATTTTCCTCAAAAAAAAAATTTAGTTTATATTTAAAAATTATTTTCCATATATGATAACATATATTAATGTTACTCGTGCCTTTCTAGGAAATGATATAAAGGTTCCATTAATATCCCTTCTATGAATGAGTTGTGATTAATTCCATGGTATTTATGAAACCCATTTCTTCTTCATGGGTAATATGTCTATGAACCCCATTTCTCTTTCACAAGTTAAATACTTTTGAAACCTTCTTCTTTTCACTGGTTCTGTTTAAAATGAAATGAATATGAAACCTCTCTCTTTTTAGAGGTTATTATATGTTTACATGTTTATGATACCCATTTTGTTTCATGGGTTATGATATGTTCATTTATGATCTTGTCGCACATGTATGAATGATTTCATTATGTGATGGGTGGGACCTATATCTGCCTCCAATGAATTGGGTAAAGATTTATATTTCAAGAGATAAACATGGCCGGAATGAGGGTTTGATTGGTTCAGTAATACAGGGTTGGAACAAGTGCTTAATTTTTTCAGTAATATAGGGCTGGAATGAGGGTTTACTTGGTTTAGTAATACAAGGCTGGAACGAGGGTTTACAAGGTTCAGTAATACAGGGATGGAATGAGGGTTTACTCGGTTCAAAAATTACTGGGTTATAACAACGGTTTACTCGATTTATTAATACAAGGATGGAACATGGGTTCACTGAGTTCAGTAAAGGACATTGTCCACTAAGATGGTCTTGGTAGTGATTCCTTGGATACTATGGAAATAAATATATGCATTTTTTTTCAAAAATTCCATGTCTTATTCCTATATTATACTTTCATGGATTATGCTATTTATTTCATTATGATTCATGTCTTATGAACTTCCAATATTGGTGTTGTGATCTTTGATTTTAAGGGTATGATCTTATATTTTCATGATCAAATTCTTATACTTTTATGATCATGTTTATTCTTACATATATCCCTTGTTTACCCTTACTAAGCATTTGATCTCACCCCTTTTATGTTTCCTTTCCCTAAGTTATGATGATATGTACTATATTTGATATGTCTAATGAAGGTTCTAGTCAAGAAGAACCCAGTGGGAGAGGATGTAGCTCACATATATTCTAGTGTTTATGTTTCCATGTTTCCAAAGGCACTATACCAACTACGGTCTTTGGGAGACTTTCTGTATAATGTTTAAGTATTACACAAAAGTTGTGTAATTTAAATGTTTTTAAAGTGAGGTTCACTATATGCCCATGTGGAAAAAGCTTTCAATATATCTTCCTAGTTGTTTGTCCCCATGGAATCCGCATATACCCTAGCCTTAAAGAAATGTGATTCTTAGAGGAATTCTATTCCCATTAAAAGGATTATGAGATTAATTCAATATAAGGAAGTAATTTTGACTAGTTATGGTAGAATATCAATGCTGAAAATCATTTTTGACAAGGAGAGTCATGATTTAGTAGAGGCCGATATCCAGAAACATGAAACTCCTATTCATTGTCTCCTTGGACAATACATATTTATGGATCATGTTGTTGAAATAATGAGTCCATATTACACTAAGGTAGAGGAAAGAAGAAGTGATTAATAAGGAGTTTATGAGGTTGATTTTCAAATCCCCACTCAAACTCACTAAGATACCTTCTTCCTCATGATCGGGGCCTTAGAAGTGCCCCGTTATAAGGGAAATAACACCAAAAATTGCAAGGAAATAGGTTCGATAGCTTAATCATACCTCACCTACATAGTAGGCCACCTATAAATTATCGATCACTATCATGGAAGTGTTTTAAAAAGCTGGGAAATAATGGGATTCTTAGAGAAGGAATACCTTTGCTGATGAAATCATGGGTGCACTCCAGAAAAAATAATTTGATCTTTTAGGATATCTTATAAACACCACACTTGATCGTATTTATTTTCAAGAATATCATTAAGAAGTTATAATGTATCTAGAAGATATATATGACTCCATCCATTCATTCAAAGGTAGGTTTCATTGGTCTGACCAGGTGCACATAATGGTGATCCCAATGGTGGAAGAGGTCAATTGTAGGGAGGAGATTGTATGAGATATTACATTGACCCACTTTTTCCCCCACTATAATTATATAACCTTTCTTCTCTTCTCCCTCCCTCTATTTCTTTAAGAGGTGATGGGTGATTTTTCACCCATTTAATCTCTAAAATACATAAAGGGAGGAGAAACTATTGGAGTGGTTATTCCTAAGGGTGAGCAGGTCACTGAATAAGACTCTCCTAGGGTAACTAAACATATTCTAGATGTGATTTTAGATCCTACTGGAATACTCTGTTACCTATTTAATTACCTCCATGGGAAGTCCCAAGGCATAGGAAAGAGAGGAATATTTCAAGTCACATCCAAGTCAGGACCACAAGTAAAAATTGTATATTTCTTTCTTAATTTCCATGACATATGTCTAGTTATATTAATGAATCAACTGGTATATGGATTTTCATAGTTTCTAGAATTTAGGAGATGATAAACATTCAAGATATTATACCCCCTTTGACTATGTAATTAGATGTAGTGGGAAAATGGTTCTAGAGAAGTCAGAGATAAATGAATATTTATATACAATAAAATCTACAAATGTAATAGAAGTGGAAGGAGCTAGTTCTCTATATTTAGGGCCCACTTACCTCCCCTAGATGGCGAAATATTGGGGGAAGCATCAATATGATTCCAATAATATTTGAGTTTAACTATTTCTCCTAGTTCCCTCATTATCATTCTTATGAACATTGTATTTGTAGGTGAACTTATGAAGGTTATGGAGCTAGAAAACATGAACCCACTCTACATTACTCCCCAAGAGAGATTTCTTATGAGGATCATATGAAAACTGAAGGGTTAGAACTTGAAATTCCTACCAGTAGGGTGGAAATAACCAAGGAATTCGATGCATCAAAAATGAAAGTGAGTCTCTCACCATATAGACCATCTCATAATTCTACTTACCAACTATTGATTGTTGGATACCTATTTTAGGATCATTAGTACAAGTGTCTAAAGTTCCATATATATCAAATCCTTGATCAGTTGAGGTGGTCCTTGATTTAATAACCATAGAGCCTTCTAATGTAGAAAAAGTTGATGTCAGGGATTCCCTTATTAATCTATTTCTAGAGTATGTTATTCCATATAAGAGAAATTTTGATATAGATCAGAATACCCTTGAAAATTTTCACATTTCCTGATAGAAAATGTAGAGGAACATAATGAAATTGATTTCTTAGACTCATATTTTAGATCTACCATAGAAGCTTCAAAAATTAAACCACATGTTTTATATTCTTTGCTATGGGGGGCTTGACTACTGTTTCATACATGCTAAGGTGAAAGTGGTAGTTTCCACCTGAGAGTGATAGAGTGTGTTATAGTCTCATATTACAATCATAGATTCCATGAACCATTTTTATACTATCAAAAATATTATACTCAATTAGTCCTTTGATCAAGTTGTAGTGGAATACCATCACCAAAGTCGTATTTAAGAACAAATGAACATGGTAGAATAGCTTTTTCAAGAGATTTTTTGGGTGAAACACGAATTGGATCATGTTAAAGAAATTGTTATGAAGAGAAAAAACTGGTGTAGGAGGTATTGATATCCAAGGAGTATGAAATTGAGAGTAAAAATGCATTCAAAGCTAATATAGAAATATAGGATATGACATTGGAGGAGATGCATCAAGCAGTGGAGGACTCTGACCATGTAATGATTCAATTTTCTGATTCTATTGATAAAATATTGTAAGTGAAAAGACTCATTTGTATAGAGAGACTTCAGGTTTTGGATGATCTTATATCTTCTAGATATAGGAAATAATTGTTTTTTTATTTCAATCATTCACCTCTTCATTCCAAATTTTCCATGCAATTTTAGAAATAATACAGGAGTACATTATTTTTCTTTTCAGAATGTCCATGTGTTATTGTATTAATATTACAATAATGGGGGTTGGAAAATGATCTAAAATATGAAAATTTAGGGTATTTCATGACTGATCAGAGAATCAAGGGTTTTAGATCTAACAACATTGACTAATGGTTGTGAGAGTAATCTTCTCAAACTATTTTTTGGGCCCTAAATATGAAACTCCACACATAGATCCAAATCATGTGTAAGGATATGGGAATTTTACTCTTAGCATGATTCCATAAATTGGAGAACAGGTTTCCTTTCATGATATAAAGACATATATGTTCTATAGTTTGGGGTTGTGTTTCAAGGACTTGAGCCACACAATTTAACATCGTGTTGTTGGAATGTAGGATCATTTTCCATTAAGGTCACATGGATTTAACCAAATGATTAATAATTTTCCATTCTGAGGTAATCTGACTAAGAATGTTCCATCATCCTTCTAGTATATATATTATCAATTGTAAGTTTTAATCTATGGAATTATGAATTCGATGAGTGATATAGTAAAAGTAAGGAAGGAATGATTGTAGACCATGTTCGAAGGATGGTTTCTAGAACAAATTTTTCTCAGCGTACAGAGATAAAAGAGCTCTCTCATAATAATGAATATACCTCTGATTGATGATCCTCTTAAGGTCATGTTATGAAGAACCAAACTAGTGCTTGTTATGCATAATCAAAATAAATGTGTCCTTAGTAAACTGAAATTATGGTTCTTATGTAAAAGGAAGGTTTAGGAAGATTCAGATTTCTCTAGACATAGAGTTTCATTTGAGTAAGGAATATTTATAAGTATATAAGGAATGTTTCATTTAAAACCACTCTAGAATTTGGGGAAATGTTTCCTACATAGTTCTGATCTATATGTAAGGGAATTTTTTTCATGTTTAAGACCGATACATAGGGTTTGGAAATTTATACATATCTCTTCATCTAAATATTCAAGAGACCTATAATTCTATAAAAGAGAAAGGAATGATTGAAGATCATATGTGAAAATAGGTTTATGGCATAAATATTCCCCACACTTGATCTAAGTTTCACATGGGGAGGGAGCATTTTTTAGATACGGGGTCACTAATGAAGTTAGGATTCATACCGGATCCTCCTATGCAGATATGGATCATACATAGAAGAGTGGATTAATTTTATACTATGTTTAAACAAGTATATATGATTTGGGTTCCACTATATATCTTGTGATGATAGTAATCAAGACACACATAGTTCTCAGAAGGATAGGTGGTGGAAGGCCAAAATCTAATATAATTATCCTCTTAGGAAATGTCCAAATATTTCATGTAAGAGAGGTCAACCATTAAATTTTAATTGTAGGTGGAAAGAAGGGTTTTTTTCCTTTTAAGGTAATTCATAGAAGACCATATTAACCCTGATGTTAAATTATTCACTTTGATTGTGTGAGAAATAATTTAGCAAAAACCATAAACTCAAGTTATCTATGCTTAGTGTAAGAAAAAAGAAGTGGAAAAGGTTTATTTCCACAAAAAAATGTAGTTAAAAGAAATAAAAATGAATTATTTTATTGTGTGGTTGACAGGATAAGATATTGGATCTATCTATTGCTACATATAACACAAGGGAGAGAATCAAGACCTACATAGTTTTTGGAAGTTGTGTATTTTAACATCACATTTCAAGGATGAAGGTTACCCGATATCACGAAAAAAATGAGTGATGTAGGGTATACTGGGCCAATGATGTTCCACTATACTTCATACATGATGAGGGAAATTTTAATCCAATATCTTCATATTTATCATATCAGAAGAAGTTATATGGGAAAACTATGCAAGGAGTGACCAAAAACCATGTTCAAAAGGTTATTTCCAACAAGATGTTATTGGGGTGTATGGAGATCGAACAGGTATCTCCTGAGAATGAATATTTCTCTAGATGATTAGACTTTTAAGATAGGAATATTCATAGCTAATTTGGGGCATGTTATGAAAATTCAAAACAAAAGTGTCCTCATGAAATTGAAATTCTAGTACTAATGTCTAAAGAAAGGCTATAGAGATCAGAGTTTTCAGAGGAGAATGAGAATGATGTATGGAGGAAAGGTATTGTACTTGAGGTTTGGCTTTGTGGTAAGCACCCATTAATTCTACATGAAAAATTGGGGTTCAAAACCCATTGGGTGTAGGTACTGTAGCAGTATTGTAGCATACTGTAGCAGCGGCGGCAGGGTACTGTAGCGGCGGGGTACTGTAGCAGTGGCGGGTATTGTGTAGTACTGTAACAGCATGGTACTGTAGCAGTACTATTCACAGAATGGTCCTTGGGCCAAAACAATGGGCCTACAGGCCATGTAATGGGTTAATTGCCCACTGGGCCTTTGGGCTATGTAATGGGTCTCCCTCTACCCAGTTAAAGATGCATTTGCTTTGCTTTAATAATAAATGAGTCTTCTACCCTAACCTTTTCAAAAAATGTATGGAGGCAATTTTTTGAGCATATAGGATTTATTTGAACAAGAATTTTCCATGGGTTGTGGAGTTCCATGAATAGATATGACTCTTATATAGGGAAGGGGATATTTTTTATTTATATGATGGGATCCTGGATGATGGAACCCAATTATGATATTTTTAATACATATTTTTTTGGATGCAGGAGAGGGGGATTTTCATTATATTATGGATCGGTTAAGGGTAATAGGTCTAAGAATAACTACGCATCTCATTGAGGTGAGAATCAATCCACACATAGTTCTAGAGTGAAATCTCCCAGTGTAAGTTTGGCCCATACACAAGGAGGGGGTATTTTATGTTGCGGCTAGAACCAAAATTGATGATCTAGGAATATCTATGTAACCTATGTAGATAGGAATAAAGACACACATAGTTCATGAATGAATGGGAGGTAAAAAAATGACCCCCAACATGGGGATCTACTCAAGCATGAATCAAAATGTTATGCGGTTTTACATCAGCAACATGGATGTGAACCATGCGGTTTCATATCATAAAACAAGGATGTTGTAGTAAAGTTTTATAGATTGTGACTAGGACTTTATGGTTCTTGCATTTTAGGGTTATATGATAAGGACCAATATGAAGTTTAAATTCATTCATAAACAACTATTGATTTCTATAGATTTCAGTTCTCAAAGATTTGAGTAATAGTTGAGGAAAGAATCCTTTTTGGACAAGTAAGAAACATAACCAATGTGAATAGATGTCACCCATAGGCTTGAAACTTAATATATATGGGTCCTACATCATTGGTTTCATGCAAGGAGAAGGTGTGGTCCGTGACTCCAGGGGCTCTATCATTTTGGTGCTCACTGCTCACATTGGTTGTGGTACTACCTTACAAGCAGAGGCTCTTTCCTTGCTCTATGGTCTCAACCTTTTCTGATATGGGGAATCACTATTTCAAAAGAAGAAATAGATTCATTGATCCTCTTAAACTCATTGCATGGTTCTGTTTTTATACCCTGTTCTATCATCTATACCATCAAGAAGTTTTGAGGCCTGCTCTCCAATGACACTCGATTGAGACACACATGGTGTGAGGTCAATAAGGTGGATGATCATCTTACATCTATTGTGGCTCAAGGATATATAGTTTTTTTCTTTTATAGCTTGAACCTTTTGAATCCTGTGGGAGTTTAATCATATTAGAGGTGATTCCCTCAGGTTACATTATTTTCGCCCCCTATGTTTTTTCTCTATTTTTTGATTCCTTGTTTATTTCTTCTCCTTTTAATAAAAATAAACAAATCATGATGATGATGTGAAGAGAGGCCTCAGGGGACCATAGATGGTGAAACCCATCTTATGAAGGGGTGTGAATTTATACTTGGCCTAATATGTGAGATCTGGGTGTCACTATGTATCCTTTTTATATAGGAATCAAGACAAAAATACTTCTATGGTGTGTCATGGTGAGAAACCAACATCGTAAGCATGACATCCTCTCTAATGAGGACCCATGGAATCACATTATTTGAAATCATGTGAGGGAAATTTAACCATAAACTTAAAATCCTTGTGTTAAGGAAGTTAGGATGTAAATATTTTCTCTCTAGATATAAGTGACAAACCATACAACAAAAGAGGCCTTAGGGGTCAAAGGTTGACCAAAATGATTTTTTGAATATATAGATTTGAGGATAGATCATAGATATATGTCTAGGAATTGCTACATATTATGTGTATACAGGCATCAAGTAATAATTAGTTCTAGAAATAAAGTATGGTGAGAGACCAACAACCAAGGTTGGGATCTTATCAAGTACATACTGAAATTTTATTTAGTTTTACATCATTCAATGGGGATGTCAACCATGCAGTTTTACATCATTAGATAAAGGAGAAGGTTTTTTCATCCCATATCTATCATATGAGGTATCTTGATTTTATATGGGGTATCTAAATGTTTATTTTCAGATATATTGGACTATGGGGAGGAACGAGAATCCCAATGAGGTTTTCATGACATGAAATAATAACAACCTGATGTGAAAGGAGGGACAAAGGGACGCTATGCCACACAAAAATTGAAAAACTGTACCCTGGGTTAATATCATGATAATGGGGAAGGAAAGGCCTCATAGTGAGATATTTAAGGTGTTGGGAACAAGATAATATATATGGGCATCATTATGTATTCCATGATTATGGCAATCAAGCCACATGTAGTTCTGAAACACGACATGGTTGGACACTGAAAACATAAGGGGATTACCCTCTTGGATGAGGATATTGAATCCTCTCATATTAGGACATGATGCATCCCTAAATTTATATAGGTTAAGGTTATAGTTTAACATCATGTACTGAGGAAATTAGTTTTGGTCATTCCATATTTATCATATCAGGCATCCTAATGTCATATGGGGTGGGTCTTATAGTTTAACATCATGTGTTTAGGATGTTGATTGGGTAATATACCTAAAGAGGAGGCCCATAAGAGAATTTGGGGGTGATAACATCATAAGTGAAAAATGTTTTTGCGATGAATCTTTGACTGGTCTCAATGGAATAAGGTTTAGGCATTACTACGTATCCCATGAGGATGGGAATCAAGCCATGAATAGTTCTGAAATTATGGTGTGGTATGAGAACCGTACCCAAGGTTCTGATCAGCTCATGTATAGACTAAAATGTAATGTAGTTTTATATAATTCAATGAGGATGTGAACCATGTAGTTTCACATCATGCAGATAAGGCATTTTTTTATATTTTGATGTATTTTGACTAGGAAATTATGAGTTGTGCCTTTTAGGGTTGTTCTATAAGGATCCAAATGTAGTTTAAAGTCATATAGAAAGGACTATGAACTAGTTCCATTGGATTCTAGGCCACCAACCATTGTTTGTAGGATGACTAGTGTGGATTTATGAGGTAGAGGGCCTATCAACCAACCTCCATGGTTTGGATGGTACTATTGTGGTGGTACTCCAAGATGAGCATGTTTGAGACACAATATTGGAGACTCTAGGTTGGATATAGTGTCCTTTGAGTGGATGAGGAACCAGAAACAAATGAAAAAACTTGAGTTGGTTTAAAGTATTCCATTGGATTGGATTTAAGGTATTTCTTAACAAAAGTTCCCAAAATACACAAGACCACCAAAAAAAAGAATACCCATTAAATAATCATCTTAATAAATGAACAAAATCATTATTAATTGTTTTGGACCCATGTTTTGGACCTATTTTGTTCTATGTGAAGGGGCCTGACATGTGGGAAACACAGTCATCTTGGTTAAAGATTCATGTTTCATTCACCATATTTTTGTTCCCACTGTGCTTTCATACAATCATTCATTTCAAGTTGATTCGAACCTGCTTTCCAAATGTAAGTGGACACATGGATTTCTCCATTTAGATATTTGAAGATGTATCAGCTAATATGATGGTATTTCATGCTCATGACATCTGTTTGAGGGGAATTATTTCCTACTCTAGTACTCCCTTATAAATTTAATATGTATTTTTAAATCCTTTATTAAATCCCATGTACGGAATAGGTCATATCTATGTTGATAATTATTAGAATCATTTGATTATAGAATCATTTGTATGTATATGAGGTTATTAATTGATGGATACATCTGAATATATCCAATGTTCTCCATTGATTGTACCCTTTTGTAAACATATTAGATATTATTGTGTCTCTTATTGTTTCAATGTTATTTTTAGGCCACAAAGTTGGGTTATTGATACTTTAACATCGTCTGAGAAGACAGAATATGTTTTTATGGTGGGATTAGGCCATGAGATGGGATTCTTATGTATCCTCGTGAGAAGAATAAAAACACACATAGTTTAATGTCACTTAACAAAATACATCATACCTTTTATGGTTGTGAAATGAGGATCAAACCATGCAGTTTATCATCATGAAACTAGGATGTCTAGGAGAAAGGTTTCAGCTAAATATTGGTGTGGGGATTATACCAAATCACCCTGATGGACATGGAAGAGATACAATCTCCCATGTGGGGGATGATCTTATTAGGAATGAATCCCAGTAAGCATTGTGATGAAAGGGGATCGGAAGAAATATAGCCCTCCGAGTTGAATATGATAGACTGTGGATAAGGCCCAAAGAACATTAGGGTAAATTTGGGGTGTTGGTTTTGAACCATGGGAAGGCTTCCTAAGTATCAAATTTGGTTGGGAATTAAATCCCACATAGTTCAAAATGTTGGGTCTTACACAAATGGAGGATGTCGAAGGTTCTGCCTCATTGGGAATATGGCCCTTTGAGGTAGAGATGACATGTTTGGGGCTTATATAGGATAGGACAGCATTAGTATGGTTGGGGATTTTACTAAATATGATGAGGCCTAGGGTTTGGTTGGGACTTATACCAAATAGGAGGAAGTGCATGGTTTGGTTGAGACTTACACCAAATAGAAGGAGGCCCATTGGAAGGATAGATGATGTTTCATAAAGAAAATCTCCCCCTGAGGTAGGCAGTTGATCATGATGATAAAGTGATCATTTCTAACCTATAAAACCATGTGAGTCATGATCAGTGTGAGAAACAAGAGGAAGTTGAAGATGTGAAAAAACAAAAAAATATATCCTTCATCCACTAGTGGATGAGACTCGCGTGATGGGAGAGAGAAAGGGATTTGAATGTGCATGACTCCTATATTTTTGTAACTAGGATAGCCACATATGGCTACCTATTTAGATACATCCCATAAGAAAGGCTCAGGGATTACTCTTGGAGGGACTCCCTTCTCCCAATTCTAGATAAGATAGGAGAATAAACCACTAACCCTCATAAGGAAAAAATCATTATCCCCTCCCTTATCATCTGAAATAGTGAGGTACCTAGAATTACCTCCAAGGTTGGTATCCTCATTATAATTGGACTGTATGATCGAGAACATTATGAGGATCCCCATTGTTAGGTAGGTTACTAATAGGACCACATTTCCCACAATAATATATGATCGAGAGGGAACACTAGTGTGCCATATAATCTGATCATACTTATTGGGTGGATTTAGAAGATTCCTTGGAATGGTGGTTCATAAAGGGGCCCACTTAGGTCTTATTTATTCACAAAATGTGCTTCATGAAGGGGTGATCTTAGGTCCTAACACATGGCAGGTGGTAATTCACAAAGGGGAGCACTTGGGTCCTAAAGTTTCACATGATAGGTTGGTATAAAGGGTTGCTTGAATAGTTCACAAAGGGGTCTAGATAAGTCCGAACACTATTTTAAAGGGAATAGAGGATGAAGGAAACCATCTAGCATACTATTTTCTATATAGGATGAAGCCTGCAATGATTTCATCTGCATGAGGTTCATGGAACGGGGGTCTGTAAAGGGGTTCTCTATGAAGTTTTTAGTCTAAAAAGGACTCTTTTCTATACATACCACTTCTTATGTCCCATGGAATGATTCTTATGCACTATTTTACTTCATGATATGATGTAAATGATTTCCTACTAAAATTAGTTTCTCATACTATCTCTTTCACATTGTATCTCTCACGCCATAATTTCATCCTCAGAAAAAATTTACCCAAAAATACCTCCTTTCATTAGTCAATGTGTGGGGGTTTTATATGGGTATGGATTTAACCTCTCATCTGCCACCCACGACGGATGCAGGCAACCTCCATACCCATCTCACAAAGGAATTTTAATTTCTACCCCCAAAAAAAATTCATATGCGGGGGGGGGGGGGGCCTTAAAAATGAGCCTCACCTTGAAAAGAACAATTTTTTTAGGGAGACTTCAAAAAGATGTCTCTACCCACAAAGTGAAAAATCGTTTTTGGGGGTGAATGAAAAACATTCCACACCCTGTAAAGAGAAAAATCGTTTTTGGGGTAGGGTTGGGGTGAAAAAGAGACCTTACCCAAAAAGTGAAAAATCATTTATAGGGGCTGAAAATGGAACCTCTCCTCAAAAAGAGAATTCTATTTGTGGGGGGAGCTGAAATATATGTTTTTCCCTAGAAAGTGAAAATTCATTTTCTATGGTCCTAAAAAGTATTCCCCACTATACAAAGATATTTTTTTATGGGGGGGGGGGGGTTAAAGAGACTCCTCACCCAATATATAGAATTTATTTTTTAAGGGGTTGGAATCAAACCTCACCCCACAATGTGATTTTTTCTTGTAGAAGGCTTCAAAAATACCACCACATATAAAGAGAATTTATTTTGATTAGGGGGCTTGGAAATTATTCCTCTACTCATAAACTCATTTCATTTTCAGAGATGCTATGTCAAGTCACTTATGTGAGGATGTTATATGAATCAGTGACTTGAATAGCTAGAATGCACTTTTCAACTTCATTGCATCTTCTAGTACATTACCAATTTAATAGCGCTATTTTATTTTATTCCATCGATTCCAAAATGCCTAAAATCCTTATAATCTTCCATGAAACATTTTTCAGACCAAAAACCCACAATGACTTGGAACTGGAACTCAATTATATTCATTTATTTCAATATTTTACTTTCCTTCCATTGAAATAAATCTCTTCACATGATGAACTTGATCTATTCAAGGGATGAAATGACATATGATGGTGTCACATCCTGGAAGGTTTCAAACTCTCAATTAATTTTTTCCATCAACCTTGATTATAGGAGGTTGTGGGATATATATTTTTAGGAATTTAGTGTTTCAAAATCACTTAATAAAATAATAGTAACCTAAGAGTGAGATTTCGTAATTATGTTACCAAAATAAATTTAAAAATAATAATAAGAATAATGGAACCCATAAACTAAACCAAAATTTCCATGTTCATTCTTAAATGTCTTTCATTGCCTATTATTATATTTTATAATTTCAATTATTTTCTCAAATTACATATTTTTCATAAAATAATAAATATCACAAAAATAAGTAGTTCTTTGGTGAATTAGAATGATTAGTTTAATAATTATGAAGCTTCTCAAGTGACAAGACCATGGTCATCCACTTTTCTATACTAGGAAACATTTAGAAATTTCCTTTTTCCACACCCCAAGATAAGAATGAATCATATATTCCTGTATTTATTAACATATAAAAGGCTTCCTAAGAAGGGATACAATTAAACATTTTTCATTATTTATCTTCTAAGAATTAGTAAAGCCTCTGTCTATGTCCATTATAATGTTTTATCACTTTAATATTCTTATAGGTAGTGGTTTCGCAACCCCTTGTTGAAGATTTAATCAATACATAACTTTTTAGAATTCCTAGAATCTTTTTGTGTAGTCTAAAATTTATTTCTCTTTTCTACCCAAATATAATTGTTCTCAATTATCCATTTACATCTAAGTAAAAAAATTACTAAATTTTAAATATTAACATAATATAAAAACCCCTTTTTATCACAGCTACTGATGGTACACATTTTCTCTTAACACACCCAAAATAAATTTCTTCTATATTAAAATCTTTCAACATTCAATATTCTCTTTCTATAGTCATATTTTTATGAACCTTTTCCTATTATTTCATTGGATTATAGAGATTTTTTTAAATTACTTATAAAATGTATATTATTTCCCCATCATCCTTTACTTCCAATCCGATCAGTACTAGATGCTCAAGGATTAGAATATTGTCCACCCTTGTCACTAATAAGACTCTTTGATCATTCTAATTCAATGAATCTACTACCTTGTAATATTTTTCATGATTATATTATATAAAAACCTATTGATCTTGAGTAGTGTTAAATATATAATTGTGATTATATTAAGTTATATTTATGTGAGAATATTTTTAAAACTATTTTTATTTATATATATTTCACAAGTTTCACCATAAAGGTAGTGTATTCAAATCTTCAATGCATAGATTTTATAATCCAAATCCAAATATTGTTTTGAAAAAATAAATTTATGGGATTTTAATTTTTATAATTCATAGGATACAAAACTTTCTTTCTCTATAAATGCTCACCTGAGTACATTCATTTTACATCACTATAAATAAAAATTCCTTCTTTTCTTATTGATGTCATCAGTACTGATAAAATAATAAATTAAATCATCGTCAAATTAAAAATTTATTCACATTATTTTGACCATTTATATTAGTTACCATAACCTATTAAATAAATTGGTAATTAGTAATAACTTTCAACAATTTTTGAATAATATCATTCTTAGAATATGAATATTTTTATTTCAAATATAAGGATTAGAATATTCTATAAACACTATGGTCCTTGACTTATCAACATATCTACCATACTTAGAGAAAATAGTACTTTTGAAAGCATTATATTGAAGATAAAATTGTTATTTTAAGAACATATTGTTTACTCATTTTCTCTCAGAGTTTCAAATACAATTCTTAAATCACTATCATGATTCTCATTACTCTTAAAGAATATCAGGATATCGTTGACAATTACAATGTCATATTTCTCACTATATTAATTGAAAACTTTATATTCATAATGTTTGTGAATATAAAGAAATAATTGGTCAACCAAAATAGCATAAAAATGAATTTATATTTTTCATAATAGTATTTATTGATTTATTCATATTGTATGCATTCATCACATTTATATTATGGATCCCTAATTGAAGATAAATTATTTATAAATATATATCAACATGAATTTATTTATAAAAGTCATAAATACATTGATATATGTACACATTTATTATAGTGATACTACTGATCTCCAAATATATAATTCCCAACCATAGTGACCCTTAATTATTTAATAATATGGTAGGATTAACCCATGGTTATATAATTGGCCAAGTAGATCTGTTATATAATCACTATTTTATATGGTTGTTTATTTCTTGAAAATATTTTAGATGTGTATGGTAAGGTGTCTTGGATATGGTTGTTTCATTAGGAATATGATTAAAATAGAATTATAATTTTCTCTCATGAATAAAACATGTTTATTCATTAGAAAATATATGTATATATAATTAGGTGTGATGGGTACATCATTTATCTTCATATAAACCTTATCCTCTATGACTAGATCAAAATATACATCCTCATCTAGGATATGAATTAAATGAGTCATATTATATTGTTTATTGATAGTAAATGGGTGACTAAATCCTCATTTTAAACTAAAATATTTAATAAATTTATGAAAAATAGTTACCTATTTATATGAATAGTTATGTTGAGATTCATAATTGGAAATATATTTGAAAACAAATATAACATTAATGTTTTCCATGGGTGTGAGAAATTAATTTATAACAAGGGAGTAACCATTTGTCACAGTACGAATATCCAAATATAATTAATTATGGTAAATAAGGTCTTGTTCATCATTTTAATTGGTAATTTCATTCTTATTATATCATGAGTTTCCTCAATAAAAATTTAAAACATAGAAGAGTTAAAATAATGTATGGAACCAAATTAAAATAATTTATTATAAAGATTTTACTACATAATAATAAAAACTACACAAATATCAATTTAAGTACTAATTTTACTATTTCACATCAGATTCTCAACCATGATAACATGGATTCTTTTATGGTAAATTCCCTTGATTTAAGAAGAACAGATTTGAATTATATTCCATTTCATTAATTTTGAATAATTTTAGTTTTTTTGTATACTTTTTTCCTTTCATTCATGAAATTTTTGGCCATGTTATCAATAATTAATTATTTCATTCAAACCTCTTAGATATTCCCCAAGATGCGTCTTCACATAATTTTGGCAAGTGGGAAACTCTATTATCCCTTTCTAATATATTATAGTCAAATTTTTAAAATATAATTTTACTATTTTATTATTTTTTATATTTACTTTAGTTATGTATAGAATTTAAAATTATTTTCTAAACATGATAATTATTTTAATAATATCCTTATATATGGAAAACTTTTGTGAGTCTAAATATCATTAATAGAATAGTCTTAAAAATAAAGGAGTAAATCCATTTCACTCATTGGATTTAATATATAATTTTTATAATTCCACACTAATATTTCAAATTTATCTTTACAGTTAAAAAAATATCCACTTCTATTTATCATAGATTGAATAATTCATTTCCATAAAAAAATATCTGATCATCAGGTAATTTTTATCTATAAACATAGAGTTTAAATTATCACACCCTATGATTGTTACTAATTTATAATTACTATTGTTTTAATTAAAAAGAACCATTTATAAGAATACACCCCAATTTATATAATTTTAATATAGGATTCCACCTTTCTGTGAATTTTAATGTTGTGAAAAAAATTTCCATGGACATAATCTATTGTTCTGTAATAAATAGATCATGGTCCCACTAAATTATATAGTTCATTTCCTAATAAAGTGATCATTTTTAGTTATAACATATTAAGTTCAATTGTGTTTCTCAATATGGGAAATGTTAGTTTATACAAAACATGATAATTTTTGTGTACATTAATAATTTTATCACCTGTAATTATAGTTTCATTACCATTTCCCCTCTATAATTTTCTACACATATTGTGGGTTTTCACAGGTTTTTACATTTCTTTTTTTTGAAATTTTTTAAACAGAAAAATAAACACATCATTTATTATATGAAATTGTGATAGTATATATTACACATATTAATATAATAAATTCATATATCATAAATTATTTTATATTAATTTATTTTATATTTTTCATAGAATTTCATAAGTGTTCATTGAAATGTGTTTTACTTCAATCTATTCATTTCTTAATCTAGTTCCTATTTATTTTAAAATCATGATATGATATAAAAAATAACTCCCCTAACACAAGTCACGTTTATATGTTAAATAATTATTATATATAAATATAATATATAAGAGTTTATACCAAAGATGTAATGCCTAAAAGTTCTTATGAACAAGATACAAACATAATTATTACATTGACATTGCAAAACATAAAAAACATGGTTATCAAAATTATATAATACATTTTATTCCATATTAATGTTCTTCATAGAATAAAATACATAATATTATTTTTAATTACATAGGGAAATGGATAAACATAAGAAATAGAATACAAGAAAACATATGTAATCAATAATGTATAAAGGATACAACATACATCCTAATGATATGGAATAAAACATTGTAGTAGTAAATAGTCAACATAAAGACATGTGAAAAAATACATGTTCATGTAATAAAAAATATATAATATTGTAAACTATAATGATTATATATCATAATGATAATAATGTATAATATTAGACATCCTAATCATATTTTCAAGTACTTTTGTAAGGACATCACATAAAAAGGGTATGAAAGATCCGATTAACCTATGTCATGGTTTTCTAAAAATAATTATCCATGCAGTGAGGGGATATATAATACATGAACACAAAAATCACATAATTTTTCCAATGTATTCCATTATATAATTAAATATATTGTATAAAGAATCATAATTTTCAATAGTGAAAAGATAAAATACATCGAATAATATACAATAAGGATTGAATTTTCAAAGTATTTTGTTATAGAATCAGGTAATATATTAATATAAAAATAATGTTCCATATTAAATAAATTTATTTGAATATCTAGCCAAATTTTATCTAATTATAATGATATATTATGAGGTGATGACAATATAGAGTATACGGTAGTCAGTCATGTAACAAAAGGGTCATATAAAAGGAAAATAAATATAACAATAAAATATATCTCTATAGAAGGAAAATTAAAGAAAAAGATTCCATTGGGGACATAGTGGAGAATAACTAGGATATATTATATTTTTATCGAAATCAAAAAAAATCTAATTGATCCCTCTCTTATATTGAATTATCCTTATAAAGATCAAGTCTCTCATATCTCTATATAGATATAAATAAATATTATTGTGAATAATGAATTTTCTTATATATAATGTTTATATAATTTTAATGGGTATCACATTGAAATAATAACTCAAATAGATAGTTCCTCAACTTATATACTATAGTTCACAAATATAAAATTTATTATAAAAGACTTACTACTATTAGAGCCTATATTTCTTAAGATATGAGAATGATAAAATAATTAATTTTATTATTTGATTATTTTAAATTATAATTAGTGGATGAAATAATTATTTGATGAATAATTTATTTAGTTATGTGATGTTTTGAAAAGTTTTTTAGATTATTTAGTGAAAAAGGGAAAACTTATTCCATAATAATTATGGGAATGTGATGGTTATATTATATAAGTATTGAAGAGTTTTAGTGGATTATAATACATAAAATATTTATATAGTGTTATTAATTAATTTTTTAGTTTGATTACTAGGGACCAAATTGGATTTATTAGGAAAAACAATTAAAGGAAAATTTTCCATAATGGGAATTCATTGCAATAAAAGAGTTAAGGTGTAACATACCACCCCTCCTAATTGTATTGATTCAAGGAAGAATTGATACTTGGCCTTAAGCAACATCCCCAAGGTGCCAAAGATTGATAATAAAGTCCAAGGGATTCAATATAGTAGGGGATGATTTTCCCTTATAAAAATAAAATATCCTGAATAAACATGTCATAGAAACATAACTACTACATGATGCATTATAAAAAAGTAAAATATCTCACAAATTACCTTTTTATAAAAATAAAACTACAAATAATACCATAATGGAAGACTACGCATATCAAAGTATATAATATAAGACAAGTAAAAAAAAGACTCCAAAACAAAACTCCAAGCTCCAAAATGCTTCATGCTCCAACTCCACAAAACATACTAAAGCATCATGAAGTAATGCTAAAGAAATGAGATGATTTTATTTTACATGTGTCTCAGAATACAAAATCTACAAAAATACCAAAGTGCCAAAGTAGGGGGTGAGTAATGAAACTCAATAGACTTTCCCCAAATGACTTACCTATCTAAGACACTATGATAGAACAAGTTAGATATTTTATATAAAAAATATATATATAAACATTCAAATAGTTTAACAATTTCCAAAAATCCAAATAAATCCACAAATAAATATTTTACCCAAATAAATATATTTCTAAGTAAAGAAACCAACAAGTCATTGCCAATTTTTCCCATGTCTTATTGGCATAACCCATTCCTTTTTACCTAAACATACACACCCATTCTCTTCTCACACACAACTCATCCACCCAAACGTGGTGTTACCATTGATGGTGGAACTTCACATTCTTACCCCATTGACATTTTACTATGGTACTTCATGACTACATTCCAACTCTTTGATGGTGTACTTCAAACCACTAACCATGCCCATTCTAACTCATTCTTAACCATTTAATCCAAACAATACCAAACCAACATTTTCTCAAACCATTATACCTAACATGTTTCAAAACCAAACCAACAATTTATACCAAACAACACTTCAACAAAACATGCCAAAATCATTTCAATAAAATAATCATTTTTATTGAAAATAAAATTAAGCCAACAACCATGCCAAACAATATTTTAACCAAACATGACAAAATAATTCCAATAAAATAAGACTTTTATTGAAAAAATTTCATGAAACATTACCATATATCAACCCAGGAAATCGATTTTAAAATCATCGTTATAAAATCCAACAACAAAAACAATTCACAACAATATCCCAATTTCCCCAAAATCTACAAATCATCACCCAAGGGGTTTAAACCAAGATTCTCAAATCAATTTGACAATCAATTTCAAGAAAAACAACCAATTTGAAATTAAATACTTCATTTTATTCCAAGAGGAGTTGATATTGAATCCACTTAACTCGATGGTTTTTACAAAATGAACAAACAACACAAATCTCTCAACAATCTAGGTCAAAACTCCACAAACCCACCTTATATACCTCTCTCTAACATCAAGAAATATATATATCACTATGATTGGAAACAAAATTCCTAGATCTGTACACAATAGAACTAGATCTATGAAATTAGGAAAGAGAGAATAGTAGATATAAGAGAAACCAAGAAAAATACCACAAAGGATACTTACTAAGAAAGTTACTACTTCAAATTACCAAGAAAACACTTCGAATCACTTATGGAGTATTGAGGAGATGTTACCTAAACTTTGGGAGGATGAAATCCTTAGTGAGGGTCAAAATGGGGCCAAAATGAGGGGTTTGGGTTAAAATCATGTGAGATACATTTTTTAAAAACCCTATTTTTAAACTTTGCATGATAAGATGCACAGTTAGTAAAACTATGTGCTAATAGTGTGCCAGCCACTACCTTAATGGTGACCCTCACATGGCTGGATGGTATGGTTAGGAAACCTATGTGAAATATCATTGTCCCATGTTGCACGAATTACCTTGGGTGGTTGCATGGTTTGGTCAACTGTGTTCTAACCATGCACTAACCCAAATCCCACTACCTCAACTTTCACGATATTTTAGAGGATTTTCATAGTTTTCACTAATTGTTCTCAAACCATGCGACCTTAGAAAAACCCCAAAACCTTCCAAAACCTTCCAAACTCTTTAAAAGTTTACCCAACCACTTTATATACATAAAAAAGCATAAATAAATCATTACATACTAGAAAATGAGGGTTCTACATTCTCCCCACCATTGGCCTTTCTATCCTAGGAAAGTAGAAAACCACCACTTTCCCAATCTAATTCAATACATTGATTATCCATTTATTTCTCCTGTTCCCATGTATCTTTATGAATATGACCATGTTTCAACAAACCTCACACTAGATGAATTCTCTTTCCACATAATACTTTTTCTTTACTATCTACAATCTGTACTAGAACATGAACCAATAAAACATATGGCTCTATCACAATGTGATCCCATCAAATCACAAGGTCAAGATCTAGCTGATACTTCTTCAACTGTGATACATGAAATACATTATGCACCTCATGGAACCATGGTGGAAAATTCAACCAATAATCCACCTCTTCAACCCATTAAAGTATCACAAAAGGGCCTATATATCTTGGAAATAACTTCACTTACTTTCCAAGACGATGATGTCCAAGCCTAGGATAGATTCTCAAGAACATTTTATCACCCACCTCGAATGAAAATGTCCATAGACGATGATCCTATTATGATTTATGAAAAATCTGAGTTGTCTCTATTCTCTTCCTGGTCAAATTAATTTTATATATAGTCTCTTGGACAAGGCTCAGCCCAACCATCAGAGTCTCACCTGTTTCCACCCAAAAAAGTGGAGAATGACATGGATGCCCATAAAATAGGTCAAAAGGAGCCATATGTATCGAGGCCTGATAAAGTTTATTATAAAAGAAATACACGAAGGGTTTTTTATGCTCTCATTATCCACAAAAAATCATGACACAATCCCACAACATGTCTTCCAATGTTTGTATCTTCCTCTTGGACTTCCCATCTGTTTGAGGATGATATGTCAAACTCATAGTTAACTAAGTCCTAAAGGCTTATTGAAAGGATTTCTATAAATGAGACATGAACTTGGATATATATATAATACAATCAAAACTAGAACACCATTCCTCTTTAAAACCTCATAGATATAGATTTTGGACAGGTCCTCCACTGTATGAGATTAACGAATAGGGATGAAATAGTACGACTTTGTGAGACAATCCACTATCACCCATATGGAATCATTCTTTTGAACTTTTATTGGGAGACCAATACAAAATCCATATCTATATTCTCATATTTTCATGAAGGTATAGGTAAATACTACAATATATATATGGTGGTTTCTAATGATCTTCCTTGACTTGATAATAAGTCAATTATTTCAATACAAACTTATCCACCTTCCTTTTCATACCCACCAACCAAAACTGAACTTTCAATCCCCTATACATCTTATAAATTCTAGGATGAACCGTCCTTATTGAATTATGGTATACACTATGAAGTTTTTTTTTGAAAAGACACAGGTACAACCATTCTATTCATAAGACACAAAATTTAATTCTCCCATAGTTTCTATCCATCAGTGGTCTCCCCGCCATTGAGTTTTGACCTCATAGAAACACACTCAAAATCAAAGTCATGTGCCTCTTCAAGAATTTTAATAAAATCAAGAACAAAGGAGACTGGAAATAAAATTACTAAATCAACTATGTCTTCACATTCCAAACACATGTTGGTTATGACCGTGTAGACGCTGAAAAAAAGGTCTGTAACTCCTCAAGGAAGTTTCGAACTGATGAAGAGAAGTCATATTCAGACTCAGAGGCCCGGTCCGAAGGTCCCGGAAGCATTGCACGAAAAATTGGGTGAAGTGCGTGGAAAAAATGTCCCGCGTGAAAGGCAACCTGGGATTCATGAAAAATCCCAACGCCGGCGCGAAATACTTTCACGCCCGCATCCTGCGTGGTTGATATTTCGTGCCGCCGCCTCTGTCGCACAATTATTTTGCACAACCCTGTATTTCATGCCCCTGGATGCCTATAAATAGAAGGTGACCCCTTCGGTTTCATGGGGGAGGAATCTGAATCATCTCCCGTGCGTGCAATTGCGCGCGCAATATGGTCTTGAGTCATGGTTCTTTTCTGCGCCAAGTCGCCCCGGGATCCGCCTTTGCGCAAGATCCCTCTGTCTTAGACTAAAGTTCATCCCCTTCGGGGTCCGCCCCTTACGCTCAATTCCTTCGTTTGCGCGCAGGCCGGCCAAGTCGCTCTCAATCCTTCCTTTGTGCGCGCACCCCTTCCCTTGCGCGCAATTCCTTATTTTGCGTGCAATCCCTTCCTTTGCGTGCCGACTAGGCCGTTTTCGCACGCATCCCTGAATTGCACGTTGACTCGGTGTTTTCCGTGCAGCAGCCTAAATTGCGTGTATGCCTGCCCTATTGCGTTAAGGCCTCCCTTATTGCACGCAGCCTATCCTATGTGTCGCTCCTATTACGCGCAACAATATACAGGCTCGCACCCGCTGGTCCATACCGCGGGGGCTGCGTCCCCACACCCCCACTCGAGGTCAGTGTCAGGCCGGTCTTTTCGCTACCATCACAGACCCCCATGAAAAATGGAGAGTCACATCGTGAACTTCTCGATCCGGGATGTCGGGATTTTCCATTGCGCACCCACCTTCCACCTAGGGAATACCATGATTTGAGATAATCCTCTGCACACTGCGAAACACCTTGAGTTGACATATTCCTCTTGGTTCGTTTCCTATGTCGTGAGTTGAGATTATCATCATAAATTACCCTGAGAATAATGCCCTATCATTCAATAATAGGATGCCTCTTGTTCCAAATAAGAGATGCCTTATGCTCCAAGCATGAGAGGCCAGTAGTCCTATCTACATGACTATAAACTGTAGTAAACCCTGTGCTCCAAACATAGGATGACTCTTGTTCCAAATAATAGATTCCTTGTGCGCCAAGCATACGATGCCTAATTCCATGATTATAGTGGCATAGTTTCAAGAGTGTTGGAATCTGTTCAAACATTCCATCACTCCACCCCACGCTTTTCATGTCCTTCATTCAGATCTGCATCCACTTCCAAGTCTGGAGGGACCCCCTAACGGTATGGATGATTGAACTGTGGTCCGGCTGCTGTAACAATATGGATGACAGACCTTTGGTTTGCCTGTTGTCACAGTATGGATGATTGACCTATGGTCCGCCAGCTTTCCTAGGCCAATGCCCCGAAAGACTTTGGGTGAAACTTTGAGTCATGTCCTGTGTTTCGAACACGGTCAGTAGTCGACCCCTCATTTGTTTGTCCCCATTCTAGGATAACGTGACAGGATGCTATGTTGCGAACACAGTCAGCAGTTATCCTCTATTTCCATGTTTCTCTCATTGCATTCCGAATGTCGGTCATGTGATTCACACTTTTTATATCCCCTTGTTCGGTCCAATTCAAACGCCCTTGGCATTATCCCGCTTGTGCACTAGTGCGTAGGTGTATACCTCAACCCACCAGTGAGTTGGGATTCCCTCATTGCTAGACATGAGGAAGACATTATGGGCTGCTTCCATGCGTAAGCCCCGTCCATCGTTGTCGCTCCTTAGTGTCACCTGGGCAGCTTCCTTGTGTAAGCCCCATCCACCGTAGCCATGCTAACGTAGACCCCTCGATGGTTCGCCCTGTGGCCCCCCTTCACTAAGGCCTTGCCGATGCCTTCCCTCCCACAAGGGGTAGAGGGAATTGTGCATGTAAGCCCTAGGGGTGTGGAGAGAACCCACCTCTTCTAAGCTGCAGGACGTTAAACTGCTAAGCACCTCGTCTTTAACACATGACGTTAAACTGTGGTCTGACCCCGTGCTTCGCACGCAGGGTCCCCCCGGCTCGGGCATTCTTTATGCCCACTCGTCTCCATAGGAATGGAATCTTCCTTTCATGGAATGAGATCATCCTTGTCGAAGTGGCTTTTGTCCACGGGGGAAGGGCTGCCTCAGAGCATAAGCCCCTAGCCTTTCTTATGGAAGGTTTCACCCATGCACCTCCATACTCCCCCCTTCCAAGGCCAGTGGAGTCTCTTCCCCACTGCGCTTTGTCGCACCACGGGCCTCCATCCTGGAGTAAGCCCCGACACCAAGGGCCGCTAACCATTCGTAAGCCCCCGTTTCCTCTTTGGGCCGCTCAATGCGTAATCCCCTTTCCACTTCTCACGGATGCACCCTTTGCGACGTGATCGTCTGGTCCCTGCTACCTCTTGTTTCTCACACCGAGCATGACTCACGTTGGCTTAAAGCACGCATTGACCATGACATCCTCTTATGGGCCGCCTCATAGCATAATCCCCATCCCAGCGAACTACGTGGACTTTGATCTGTGCTAACGCATGGTACGTAGGAAGCCTCCATGTGGTTCAAGCCCACAACCTAGTCATTTTGACCTCTCCACATCGGTTCCCCGACCACCATGGGCCGCCTCAGAGCATAAGCCCCATATCCACTCCGGGCCACCTCAAAGCGTAAGCCCCAAATACCCTCGTCCCGCATGACGTTAAACTGTATGCCCTAAACTATGTGAACATTGATCTGTGCTAACTCATGGTACATAGGAAGCCTCCACGAGGTTCAAGCCCATCACTCAGTTGTTCCGACCCCTCCGCGTCGGTTCACTAGCACCATTATGGGCCACCTCAAAGCGTAAGCCCCGTATTCCCCCTCTTGGGCTGCCTCAGAGCGTAATCCCCATGTCTCACACCCACGTCGCATCCTGACTTCCCCCTCGAGCCCACGTGCCTTGGGAAGCTCATGCCCTAGCCCAGAGATCTTACTTCCTCCAGGCTCCAATCTATGCGTTCAATCTCAAGGTTCACCTCTTCAGGTGTCTCACTGTATCACCGAACTATGCAGACTTTGATTACCTTCCATGGGGATACGTAGAAAGCCTCCACGAGGTTCAAGCCCATCACTCCATCATCTATCCTGATCCTTACCCGGGCCGCCACATCCCGGTGAGATCATGCCACCCCATCCCACTCCATGGTATCCGGGAAGCTGCCCACGTGCTGGCCCCAGCATCAATGTTCCCCTAGGGGGGTCCTTCAATTTGATCCACTCTCAGTGTTTCGATCAGTCTGATTCATCTTCGCAAGACGTTAAACTAGCGACATACCCCGTGTTAGACATGGGAAGCTGAGGAAACCCTCAGATGGTACACAATTCCACGCGTTCGATGTGGGATGCCTCGGGCTTCCGTGCCCTCGAGAAGACCTGTGATAAGGGACAGAAGATAGACATGCCAATCCCTAGCATCAATACATGCCAACGACACCCCAACGTGACCATTCTCATCACCGAAGGTTTCTGCCCCGACAAGACCCCTTGGAGCGTCTTGACGGAAGTAGCGTAATTAAATGGCATCCATGCAGATATGGCACCGGGAACGAGCTTCACGAACCCGTCTTAAATCTATGAGGGAGACCCGGACTAGGTGACGAGCTCCGAGGAGGAATCCACGAAAGGAAGAACTGACATCCCATCATCCCAGTTTCGATCAAGGAGTAGACATCCCTAAACAAGGAACGGATGCTGCCCGCCTTTGGAAAGTGGGAATGTGGGGCAACAAGCTGCGTGTCCTCCCATGCGTGACGGACGCACGCACGCGCCCCAGCGTAAAAGCGTCGGAAACAGACCGACATCAACTACCACCAATCTGAAGCTTCTTTTTCTACTTGTTCAAATGAATTTCTTCTTAATGCATCCACCAAAGAATTGCCTTCACTCGATGTATACATCAAGTCAAAGTAAAACATACAGTGATACTCCATCCATCTCCTTTTTCTTAAATTCAAATATATTTTTGAGAAAACATGCTTTAGACACTTAAGATCAGTAAACACTATGAATTTCTCACTAAAGAGATAGTGACACATGTTTTCAAAGCATAAACTACAACAAACAATTCCAAATAATGTTTTGGGTAATTATTCTCATGTAACCTCAAATTCTATGAGACATATGAAACTAATTGATCCCCTTGCATGAGAACACACCCCAACCTTGATCTCGATGAATTACAATACACCATATACCTTTTTCTAGGTTCTGTCAAAACCAATATTGGTAATGATGTAAGGTGACCCTTAAGCTCTTCAAAAGACTTTTGACATTCCTCATTCCATTGAAATAGAACATTATTCCTTGTGAAATCTATCATTTGTGAAGCTAATCATGATAATTCATGAATAAATCATCATTAATACCTAGCTATACTAAATAAACTTCATATCTCAAGAACATTATTTTGAATTTACCAAGAGATAACATCCTATATCTTCTCTGAATCCACTAAAACACCTTTCTCAAAAATAACAAGGCCAATGAAACATAACTCTTGTATCCAAAGCTCACATTTTGATAATTTGTCATACAACCAATGATCTCTCAAGATTCAAAAAAAATTTCCAAGTGTTTCTCAAGCTCAACCATTCCCCTTGAATACACCAATACATCATCTATAGACACGGCCACAAAGGAATACAGATATCTCTGAAATACCAGATTCATTAATTCCATAAATACCAATGGTTAATTATTAAGACTGAAATACATCACCAAATACTCTTAATGGACATATATACTTCTAAAAATTTATTTTTAGAATGTCCTCCTTTTGAACCCGCAATTGGTGATATCTTGATCGCAAGTCAATTTTGGAGGACCATTGAGCTCCTCTCAATTGATAGAATATATAATCAATGTGTGGAAGTGGATACCAAATATTTATCAAAAATTGGTTAAGCTTATGATAATCCACACGTAAACGGTTAGTTCCACCCACCTTTTTGAAAAACAAGATTAGTGTTGCCCATATAGACGTTCTAGTCCAAATAAGCCCTTTGTTTTATAGCTCTTCAATATTCTCCTTCAATTCCATCAATCTTATTGGTTCCATCTAGTAATATGGAATAGAAATATGACTTTTCCCTAGAAGGAGATCAATCGTAAACTCCACTTTTCTTATGGGTGGAAACCCTGAGAAATATTTGAGAAAGACATCCAGAAACTAATCAAAAACTACCAAAAAACGAATCTTCTTGATCTCTTACATCGATGAAATTCACATCAATCACTGAGAAGTCCTATGTAAACTCAACTCCATCAATGTTTATAAAACATTATGTACATATAAATGCTCGACACTCTCTTTGACCAAGAGGAGTTTAAATTTTCAAAACAAAAGGCATCATTCCCACATTTAAACCCAAAAAATCAACAGTATGAGAAGAAATGATGGAATGAGACACACCAACATAAAAAAATCATGCAAGAGGGTATAATTAAAAATAATCATACCTTTCAACATCGATGGTCCAGATTGGTCATTCACGATAACCTGCTCAGCTCCAAATATCTTCTTACTCACTATACTTTGCTCTTTATTACCCTACTAAAATTTTCCTTGTATAAGAGTCATGATATTCCTAGAATCACCATAGATAAATTTTTTCTACTGATGAGGGGTGTTATGTTTTCCTCTTCTCATCGAGTCATAATATTCCTAGAACCCCTAAGAAGTGTTATGAACACCTGACCTTAGAGCATTGGAATAATAACACCAAATATGTCCCATTTGGTTGAAATTATGACATGATCTAGGTCATGTCATACAATATCACTTCATTTGTCTTAGAGAATCACATTGGGAACATCATGGTTTTCTATTAGGTTTAAGAGGAAGATTCACCGATCCTACTGACTGATTCTGATCTATACTCCCACCTTAGAAATAAGTGTACCTATTTCTCTTACTCCCCGTGTTAGAGTTACCACTATTTTCCATAGGTATCAACATACTTCTCCCACCTGTATCACTTGATATGTCCCCTTTATCCATTACTTATTTGTTTACCATCTCCATATAATACTTTATATAGAGCATCACAATATTCGAATGAAATTCCTACCTCAGCCCATATTAAAAAATGCATAGCTTCAAAGACACACTAGTGGAAACCTCAAGTGAAAATCAGACTAAATTCATGAATTTAGCTTCATATTCTATTATAGAGAAGTTCTCATACTTCATGCTAAATAAATAATTCATTCACTAGATTCTGAATGTGCGAGGATATAATTTCTTGTTAAAAAATTATTCAAAATCCTCTCATGTCATGCCTTGGTCCACTTTATCCGAGACTAGTAACTATAACCCTCGACATGAAATATCTTCCAACATGTATGTCTCTAACTTGAATTTCATCTACATCAGTGTACCTAGGAAATCAAAGATATAATTCATCCTATTCATCCAAACCTCTTCCTTATCTTATTCTGAATCACCTCGAATGATGGGTGGATTCTACTTTTAAACTGAATCAAATGGTCTACATGTCTTGGTTTATATTTTGGGTTTCCACTATCCACAACTTTAAAATATTAAACTATGCTCTAAACTAGCTATTGTTCACATTTGGTTTAGGTTCAACCATATTTCCCATAGCTTACTCTGGTTGGTTTCTATGACACATATCTGGTGGCATTTTCTATTTACATAAGAAACACCATAAGTCTCATACTCAACCAACTGAAGGCTTAACAATTTCATATTCTATCACATTGAAACTGTCACAACTATGATTTCAATAATTAAACATTACATGTCCAATTATCTTTGAAAAAATATACCCTGTTTTTGAAAATCAACTCCTTCTCAAAATACCACAACCTTTATCCTTTCAAAATCGTACATTTGAAAAAATTTCTAGATTTTTAAAAAACCATAACAATCATACCCCAATAATAAATCATTAATCAAAATAAAATATTAAATCCTAGTGGTAATTAATTCCTATAATTCATGTCATACTTGTATCATTGGATAAAACCATGAAAATTAGATTTTAGTTCTTGTAATTGTATCTAAAACACTTATGTACCCAACTTTATGGTAACATGAAGTTCATCATAAAAATGTTATCTATGTCTTTTTATGCTATAAATTTCAATTCCCAATAATCCTAATATTTTATACTATCCCAACTCAAGGAATAAACTAATAATTAATGCCAACTCTATGACCAACTACAGATTCCAAAGGACCGAAAAAAATGATACCACTTTTAACATCACGCCCCTCCTCATTAGCTTCAGTCGAGGTATAAGTGGAACTTTGTCTTAAGAGAAATCCCCAAGATTACTAAGGATAGCAATAAATACCAAGGGATTTAATATAGTTGAAGAAATATTTTACCTTCAAAAAATAAAACATCCCAACCAAACACGTCATATCAATATAACCACTACATTATGCATTATAAAATATTACAAAAACTCAAGAAATTACCATTGATATTAAAATCAAACTACAAAGAGTAACATAATGAAAGACTGCACATATCAAAGTAAACAATGGAATACAAGTCATCAAAAAATCCAAAATCCAATATACTCCATGATCTTACTACAAAAAACATCCCAAATCATTACAAAGTATTTCTAAAAAAATGAGATTTTTTTCATTTACCTATGTCTTGGAATAAAACATATGAAAAGTCCTGAAAGTTACAAAGTAGGGGGTGAGTAATGAAACTCAGAAAGCTTTCTCCAAATGACTTCTCTACTCACACCACTAGGATAAAATAAGTTATCTCATTTATGTAAACAATTTATATAAATAAATTTAAAAAATTCAACAATTTTCAACAAGCTGAACACAGTCATAAAAATAGTTTACTCTAATAAACACATTTCAAAGGAAATCAACCAATAAGTCATTACCCATTTTTTCCATTTCATATTAGAACAGCCCATTCCTTTCACCTAACCAAACACACCCATTATCAACACATACAAAATTCAACCACCCAAGTTTTATGTTACCATTGATGGTGGAATTCACATCCTTACCCCATCCACTTTTTATTATGGTATTTTATGACCACATTTCAACTAACTGATGGTGGTACTTCACGACCACTAACCATATCCCTTCAAACTAATGGTTTACCATTTAATCCAAACAATTCCAAACTAACATTTTCCAAAACTATGCTACACAACAAGTGTCAAAACAAAAATAATCATTTATTACAAACAACACTTCAACCAAACATGTCAAAACCATTTCAATAAAATAATCTTTTTTACTGAAAAAAAAAGTAATCTAACAACCATACTATACAATATTTCAAACAAACATGAAAAAATAATTATAATAAAACAATAATTTTATTTAAAAAAATTCAAGAAACATTTATATGAATAAACACAGGAAACCGATTTTAAAATCATTATTTTAAAATCCAACAAGAAATCATTTTGTACAACAATATCCCAATTTCCCCAAAATGCAAAAATAATCACCAAAAGGGTTTTAAAAAGAATCACACATCAATTTCACAATAAAATTCAATAAAAAACAAATTTAAAATTAATTCTTGCAAGTTATATCAAGATGAGTCGAGAGTAAAGAAACCTACCTCAAGGGTTTTGATGAAATGGACAAATATCACAAAGTGCACACCAATCCGAGTTAAAACTCTAGAAATGCTCATTATATCCCTTCCCCTAACATAAAAAAAATCCAAATATCACTATTATTGGGAACAATAACCTTATATCTATCCTCAATGGAACTATATTTAAGAATATGGGAGAGAGAGAATAGTATATGTAAGATAAACCAAGAAAACTCCCACAAAGAAGACTTATCAAGGAAAATCCATCTTCAAAGCACCAAGAAAACCCTTAAAATCACTTCTAGAATGATGTGGGGAGGTTCCCTAGAATTTGGGTGGAATAATACCGAGTGAGGGTTGATATGGTTCCAAAAAGAGGGTTTCATGGTTAAAATCATATGATATCTGTGTTTTAAAAACCCACTTTTTAAACTATGTACGGTTAGCCACACGGTTAGAAAAATCGTGCACTAGCCACTACCTCAAGGGTGTCCCTCACACGATTGGACCACATGGTTAAGAAAAATTGTGTTCCAACCATGTAAAATCCCATTGTCCCATGTTACATGGTTTACCTGGGGTGGATTCACAGTTTGGCTAACAAGGTTCCATCCAAAAACCCATTATCTCAACTTGCACGGTTTCATATAGGAGTTTCACGGTTTTCACTTACTGTGATCAAACTGTATGCCCTTATAAAAGCCCCAAAAACGTTCCAAAAACCATAAAAACTCTTCCAAATTTTACTAAACTACTTTATATATTAAAAATCATAAATAAAGGGTCACAAACCAAAAAACCGGGGGTTCTACATAAGGATGTCCAACATTGATTGTAGATTACACCGTAGTGAAAACCATGATTTTATGAAGAGGATGTTATTTTATGGAATTGCTATAAACTAATAAAAACACCAAAGGTGGTTATGTCATCAAGGATTAAAGTAAGACACATTGGTTTTATCCATTATTTCATAGAAAATAATTTTTATAGAATCATAAAATTTGACAGTCATGGTTTTCTGGATATGGGAGATTATATACCCCAAATCTTCAAGTGACAAGGTATTTAAAGAGTGATACACTATAACTATGAAAAAATAACCAAGGAAACCCCTAATAAGGGATAATAATCTTGGTTTTTTCATGGACTAATGGTCATTTCTTATCCCTAAAGGCTGACAACTAGTTCATAGGCATCAAAATATTATTAGTGGCAATGATTTCACTCGACAAATCATAGAAGGACACAACACTTTCCCATATACATGATAACTACATATTTTCAATTATAAAACAAACAACTTGAATAGTTTTAATAAATGAACAAAAAAAGGAATAATAAAACATCTTATAATAACCACAATAAATATTATAGTAGAATTATTATACACTAAAAGAAAGAAAATTGAATACCAACATGGAATGATAATAGTGATAAATAAAAATATTAACATGAAATGAAGAATTACAATACTCATATCCTCATATTAATAAAACTTACACCTATATGATATCATCACCATAATATATCTGAAAACCCATGACTAAACACTTCATCTGGGTGGAACATGGAAATAACCTATATTGGACATAGGTGTGAGAAAAGGTTTCCAATACACAAGCTCCCCACACCCCATATATAACCTGTTAAAAATAAATCATTTTTCATATAATAAGAAATGATAAATATAATAATTTTTTAAAATTTTATACCAAAAAATGTCACATAATATAGTCCATTTAATTTATTTTACCCAAAGGAATATTTTTTCCTCTTTAGGCATAAACAAGTCATAAATTTTTTTTAAGTAATAATGTGTAAAAATATAGGGATACAAGTTTCTAAACTCTTATATTATATAAATTCATATTTTAATTTAAAATAGAATAATACACCTTTAAAAAATTCAATATCTACTAATAATTAAACTTGTGATATAGATTTATGCTTTTGAAATGAAGATTGTTCCTATAGGTAATAGATTATAACATAATAACTCACTATGAAGAAATAATATGGGAAAATAGATCAATATATTGGAACAAGATATAAAACCAATATCAAATTCCAATAAAATAAATTATGTAACAAAATGAATGAAGTAATAATAGAATATCAATACTAATAATGAAACTAAATTTAAATATAAGTCGCATCTCATCAAGAAAAATGAAGGTAGTCAACTAATTGTAAATTGTATAAGTGTTTCTCAATCAAAGTAAAATAAGTCAATAATATCATTGGAGAACCCCTATAGGATATTATGGTTAACATTACCTAATGAAAAACTTCAGTAGATATCTATAAAAATGGATAATAATTACTTCATTGGTTAATGTAGGATATAATTGAACTTAATTCACTTCTTATATAGTCAAGCCCAACTAGTGTGGGAGACCTTTACCGAATTTAGGATTTCCTACTTACGTTTCCAAGGTTTCCCAGAACTATTTCATAAGAGGGTGGGGTAACTTTTATTACATATCAATAATAAATGTAACAATCTATAAAAAATAAAATCTTCAACCCACCCAAACATTTCCATTTTCAGTAAGAATTAGTAATCTTTATACATGGTTCCAACTAAGTTTATAGAAATTTAATTTAGAAAAAAAATAATATAACATTATTTATTTGGAAACAAAATTATATAAAAAAACATAAAAATAATTTCAAAACATTATAACCTTATATAAATATCTCCTGACCACATCCAAGATCAATTATTAGGAAAAAAATATTTATAAAAAAATGATTAATTCCTAAGGAGACATTAAGGAAACCATGTTTAGACTTAATTGGAAACCATTTACTTAGAAATTTATTTTTTTATAAAGGGATTTTAAATTTTTTTATTTAGAATGTGGCTCACATAAAAAGGGATTTGAAAACACATAATATTGAAACAAAATTTTTATAATTACATAGTAACCAGAAGAGAATCTACAACATTTAGGTAAGGATAATTAATTACTTGTGTCAAAACTCTAGAGAGATAAAATATTTCAGTAAAAGTAATATTCAATTAAGGTTTTATATTTAAAAAAATATTCATGGAGCCTCCTACATCAACTGATGATCTATAAAAAATTATAAGATTATGAATACATCCTTATAGTCTAAGAGAACCAAAATTAACCATAAACAACCATAAATTAATTAACATGAAAATAAAAAGTTAAACAATACAATGACATAATTATATCCAAAATCACTAGATGGAATAAAATTTTCAAAAAAGGTAAAATAATGTGTGTTAAGCTCCCAAAACACTCACCAAACTAATCCACTATAAATCCCTATTAATTAGACCAAAATTGATGTCTAATTTCACCAGAATTTTCCAAATCCCAAAATAAATTACCTACAATACATATCTTGATACAAAAGAAGAATAAAGTCACACATATTCCCTTATGGATCTTCCTTTTCAATACAACACCAAAATCACTAAGAATAAAAGTGATAACACAATTCCTTAATGGAATCAACTCCCCAAAATCCTAATTGAGAAACCAAAATAAGAAAAAAAACTATTAAGAATAACAATAAATTGGAGAGAAGTAAGGCTTACAAAGGTTTGATGTGAAGAAACCACTCCAAAAGACCCATATCAAAGGATAAAAATGGGAATGAATGGGATATCTATTGAGTAATTTATCTTTTTATTTCATGTTAAATAGTAGAGTGTGACTTGAATTGGTTCTAAATATGGAGCAAAAATTACCCAAATACCAATAAAATAGCCTAAAAACACATGGATTATGGTGTAAACTCCCACTTTTCACCATGACTCACCTTATCTATATACTAGGATGCACACTGACCATTAATATTTTTTATTTAGTCCATATACCATGAAAAAAGAACCACTTATGTGGTATATGGTTGATCTCCCCTCCACCCACCCTTACGGTGTGAGTATTTTTCTCTATCGCAAGACTTAAACCCAACAAAAGTCCTTTTTATTATCCAGTATTTCTATATTGTGGGTATTCCCAGCAACCATCAACCATGGTTTAGTGCCTTGTGTCTATGTTGTAGAGTTATTTTATTTATGAGTTGTAACTGCTAATAACATATGACTTTGTATGGGTGGTATTCCATTTGACTAACATCCCTAAAAAATCTGAAAACCCTCTAAAACATGATATAAACACTCATCCCATGACCCAAATATAATGATTAAAATTATACTGGAATTTAACTGATTTTAATATCTCATATAATTAAAATCTACCCACTATGAAATATTTTTTCCTTATAATGTTTAGTAAACAACCAACACCTTAAGACCAACCAAGAAACCATCCTCAAAAAAACAAAAACAAGTGGGTTTATCCCCTCCATAAAACAATTCACCTCACCCAAAAACTAAATATCAACCAATATAAAAAAAAATTGATAAAATGCATTAAATAAGAAGAATCTAATGATAAAAGAACAAATTCCAATAACAAAATTATCTTAATACTAGTGCATATCATAAAATAACATACTCTTGAAAACATAAACCACCTTTAAACCCAAATTTTTTTTTTCTGAACTAACGAAAAAATGAACAGAGAATAGAAGTCTCATCCCTAGAAATATTATTTTATTCAGTTTAGAAAAAAAAACATATCATAGCCTATATAAATCACTTAAAAATCACAATATTCATTATTTACCACTTTTTACTATAAATCAACATTCTCAATAATATAAACCAAAAAAATTATTCAATACAAAAAAATTAATTTTTGTTATAAATATTAATCTAAAGTGATGATTTTATACACTTTTTTATTTACTACCAATATCACCAAATCCATTTTTGAAGAAAAGAAAACTTTGGAAAAAGTTTAATTCATGATTTAACACATCAGTGTCAAAATTTACTTAATGAAACCATGTATAATGATAAAAGTAATCCTATTAAACACACCCAAAAAATAAAACATATGATATTCATAATTTAAAATGATCATGTTCATAAAATAGAATAGTAACCCCCATTACAATTTATTTTCCATTGAAATGTTTTTTTTAGAAAAATTTATTTTTCAAACATTTAAGTGATATATGAACCGCTCTATTTTATAACCTCTCACCAAAAACCAAGAACATCATATTTGAAAACCCAAAAATGAATTTAATTGATCATATCATATAATGAGTATATGTTGAAAATATTTTTTCAAAATAAATATAATGTATGGATTTTTAAAAATATCTTACACTATTTTTAATACACAACCATCATACTAATTAAAGTTTCAATTTTTACCATGATTCATTCATTTAAATTACAATTCCACTATAAAACATGTCTTATATAGATATATATTTATTAAAATATAATTAATAAATTTTAAATCATTGAAATAATATAAAAGAATACATTTTATTTCATCAAAATCAATCAAATTTTTCTATAAGTAATTCACATAGAAAGGAAATCTCCATTTCTTTTAAACTCAATTCCAAGGATTCTGGATTAAAAGAAAAGTAAAAAATCTATAAAACATGAATTAAATATGAAAAATGGAAAAATAACAACACCTTATCAAAATCATAGCAACATATATCACACATATAACCAACTCCTAGAATGGAAAGGGAATATTGAAAAATAAAAATCATGGAAAATACATAATTTTATAAGATACATGGTTTATGTTTACCATTTTTAGCCTAAATATTATTCCCATGTTGTTCATTGGATCCTCTTCCAACTTATTTGAAAGCTAGAATGGTACCTATAAGGAAGGATGAATCAATTCAGAAATTAAAACTGCACATTTAGAACTACCCTTGAAAACTCAAGTCATAATATGAAAGGTGGTAATTAATCACCTACTCATGAACTACATTCTATATTCTAAAAATCCAATTTTTTTCTACCTTGATTCCCAAATTAAAATAAAATAAATTTGGGCTTTAATACCATTTTGTCCGGAACCAACCAAAGTTACCAAAAATTCAAGCACTTGAGCAGGTTTGACATGGATCGAAGGGGATTAAAAATCACCAAGGGTTGGAAATTAGTGTTTGGTTATCATAAGAATATAAGTTTCAATAATTTGTCTTGGTAAAGGAATAAAGGATAGAATAATTCCCCTGAAAATCTAACATGACCACTCTATACATCAAATGATCACATAAAAATAATAAATAATTTTATAAAAATAAAAAATCAAACAATTCCTAACAATGATACTAGAATAACCAAAATAAACATGATTAAATAATTAATATAAACTAAAAAAATCAAAATAAAATTCTAGCATAGAATTACACATGTTCCAAATAAAAACAATAACATGATTTGAAGACTATAAATACCCATCATTTTGTGTCTGAAAAATGTCCCACTACCTGTCATGATCACTATACTCGATGAAAAAAAGACTAACCATAATATTAAATTGTAACATGAGATAAACCTATAATTTATATATGCATGAGAATAAATTACTAGTATGTTACCTGCCCACAACCCAAACATATACTATTTAAAATAAATTATTTTAATGGTACATTGAAAATATAACAAAAAAATTATATTTTCCTCTTTTAATCCAAAATACACCACATAAAAACACCTATTGAATTTAATTTAATTAGAGAATTAATTTTTCTTATTTAAATATATAAAATTCTTAAAATATTGGAAGAATATTTGGGTGAAAAAAATAGAGATAAAAGTTTCAAAACCCTTCTTTTATTAAACAATAATGATTTAAAATATAATATTATAAACCAACTTTTAATACATATTTTTAAGATACCATGAGATAGATAGTAGTGATGCAAATTTATGATTTTGAAAATAAGAAAATTCCATGATATGGTATATTCTGACATAATAATTATCATTAGAGAAATAAGTAGATGAAAAAAGATTAATACACAAAAATAAGAGGTAACAGAAATGGAATATCCAAATAAAAAAATTATAGTACCTAAAATGAATAATTAATAACAACACATTGAAAAATAGAAAAAAAATGTAAATATAAATAATATATACATTGGTAATATTACGTAAAATGACTATGTGTAAATAATGAAAATATTCCCTAATAAAAGAAAAAGGAATAATTAATATCATAGGAGATCCCATATGCAAAACTATGGTTATGATCTCCTAATGAATAACATATCCAACAATCCAGTATGATAGTTAATAATTACATCACTAGGAAATAGGGATGCATTTGAAATTACTTAATTAGTTAATATTTTACGCCTAAATTATGGGGAGGTACCTTTCCCTATATTTTCTACCTAATCACGTGGGGTTTTACAAAAATATAGACATAGAGTAATAGGGTAACATTTTTCACATAAATATCACATTTAAATAAAAAATAAGGTATCTAAAAGAAACTACTCATCCCATCCCCCACATTATACTTTTTATAAAGAAACCATATTCATTATACAAGGTACCAACTATTCCTTGGGAAAAATCTTTTAGAAATAAAAATGACTATAAAATTATTTATTTAGTAAAGAAACTATAAAATAAAGCTTAAAAATTCATTAAAAACATTTCAATAATTTTAAATTCAATCCAACTGCATCAAAGAACAATTATCAAGAAAAAAATATGCATCAGAAAAATCATAAAAGAATAATGAAACATCAAGGAAACTGAACCTATATTTAGTTGGAACCCATTTATTCAAAATTAAAGTTTTCTTTTTGGAAATAACATTAAAAATATTAAACACATGAATCAGATATAAATTGATTATAACAATCATGATTTTAAAACCCCATTCTTGAAAACACATGGAAACCATAATAGAATATACTAAATCTATGTAAGGATAATTAATGACTTATGGAATAACCCTTAAAATATTAGAATAATGTTCAAAATATTTAAGGAATCATGGTTTTATATTTAAAAATATTTTAAGATAGAAACATACTTCAAATGATAACCTTCACTCTAATATTGAGGCTATGGAGACATCCTTTAAATCTATGAGAAACTAACTCAACTATAAACACCCTTAAAATAACAATCCATACATTCAAAAACAAAACCCCATTACAGAATTATCAAACCCAAAATCACTGGATACAATAATAGTATTAAAAAATGAACCATGAGGTGCAGTAAGGTACCATAACACTTCTATAAATAATACCCCCAAATTCAGTAATTATTTTCCACAATCCAATAGATAATTTTACCTAAAGTGACAAAAACACTAAAAAACATCCCCACCATACATACCTCAATGAAAAAAAAATTAAGTCATTAATATTCCCTTCCAGAACCTATTCTATAAGTCACAACCAAAAACCCTAAGAAGAGGATAAATTATATAATGTATTTTTGTAATCAGTTACATAAAACCCTAGTCAGTTAAAAAATATTATAAAAGAAACCAAGTAGATAGAATAAGGAATATGAGGGAAGGATGTCTTACCATGGATTAACACAATGATACAACTATAAAATTATCTTTTTGAAGGGTATCCAGTGGAAGTGATGAGATATATGAATAGTTCCCTCCCCATTAATTATATTCAAAATGGATGAGGGAGACTCAATTATGGTTTCATATGTAGACACCAGAAAATTAACCTGAAGTCCCTAAAACATACCTATATCATATGGTCCACATCATGGCCTCCCCTATTGCAATTTGACTAACTTCCCACACATATAAAGCCAAACCTTGACCCATGACCATTGTGGTGTGGTCCATGGACCATGATACAAATACATACAAAGAGTTATAAGGTATACCTCCCCTCCATCCACCCTTGGGGCTTGGATTTTCAGTTTCACCTAATGACATATGCCCTACATAAGCCCTATGATGCAACTGCTATTACTACACCATGGTCCTTCCCATCCCTATAAAACTAATGTTTAATACCTAATTTCTATTCTTTTTATCCCTTTGATCTATATGATACATTCTACAACACAACAAGACTTTATATTTGTGTTCTTACACTAAAATTACCTGCATAAAACATTCTAAAAATCGTATAAATCACAATCAAAATTATAATTATAATACCTAAATCCAAAGAATTTAAATTCACTCATAATTTTTAAAACCATGAGGTCCTTTTTTATTGTAAAAATTATAATACTTTATATTTTTATTTGGTATAATAATCTATTTTAAATAATTAAATAATATCCAAATATATAATAATATGATGGATTTGTGAAATAATTAATTCATTCAATATGAATGATCTTAATGACCAATTAAAAGGCTACATGTGAAAAAATATGTTAGTGTTTTTTGTAAGAGTTATATTGATTATATGGATTGAATTGAAATAAAAAGAATGGATATAAAATAATTAGAAAAAAATAAAAGATGTAAAACATATATATAATTGTAAGGAAAATATTATGGTAATGATGAATAACAATCATGTTATTATGGATATGGATCTACTCACATGATTGGAGTGATATAGGAAAAATTTTATTACTATTTTTTATATTCATTTAATTTTATTCCCTCACATTTATTAATAAATGTTTAATATTCTAGTCATAGATATTAATTTCATAATATTTTTTGATTATTAATATCTTTGGAAAATATTATGATTGCAATTTATTTATAAATCCATTATAATAAAATTAATTGTTTAATTCTCTTCATCCTTTCATTTTTATAGGAAAAGGTTTGTTGAGTGATTTCATAAATCTATGTATAAGTAAAGTATATTTTTTACATTATGTATAAGATTAAATGAGTAATTAAATTAGATATTAAAGTGTAACCATCACCTATGTAAGAATAAATAAAATGGAACCCTCATACACTAGATTAAAAATGTATTTAGTCAAGTTATGTAATAACAACTAGAAGTGAAATATAATGAAATATTGAATTTGAAAACCTATGTAAGTATAATATGAACTTATATATGAATAAATAGATAACATTTTATGTTTTTTACTTTTCTAAGGAAATTAAAACGTGATAATGAAAAGCCATGATATAATAATGGTTGAATTTAATGTACTATATAAAAATAATATATAATTATATAAGAGTAACAAAAATCCCACATTAGATTAAATCCTTTTTAAAATAGATTGCAAAAAAATATTACATTTTATAAAATTAAGCTACATAGGGATTGTAAAATATCGTGTAAGAGTAAATTACTCTTTAATCAATTAATTTAAGAATACAAATCCTTACTACACCTTGGTAAAAATTTTAATATTAAAATAATACTGAAGCTTCTAATAACTGATGAATGGTTAATATAAGTTATATACCTAAAGATAATCTCTATATGATGTTGATAACATTCAAGGATAAGGGTACCATCAAGACTATTATATGTAACTATTTAAAATAAATGAGTGCTGAATATTCTTATATACCCATAGTCAATAGGAATTAAAATGAAAACATAGAAGTTTGGAATTAATAGGATGTGTTTAAGTAATTAATTATGCTCTATATAGTATGAATCATGTTTTTTAGAGACATTTATAAAACTAAGGAAGAGTTATAAAATGGCCATGTAATTTTTATTTGGATATTGTTTCCCATTTAGTGTATTTTTTTGTTCAAATACACATCCATGTTTGTATATTACCCTCATCATAGACTGATTCGATTAGGGAGGAGAGCCTCTATAAAGAATGAGTCAAAATATATTTATTATAAATTTTCTTTTATCTATTGATCATATTTTAAAGTATTTGAATACTTTATTATATATGAATGTGTTTAGTTTTATATTTTTGTAATTTTTTTCTTCTCAGGTTGATAAAAAATTTTCTCTATCACCTTAATTGTTTATATATGTAATAGAATAGGTTGGGTTTTATGGGGAAGTTCTTTGAAATTTCTAGTAGATGTGTGGAAGAAATAAACATTATTTAAATTTCATTAAATAAATATCTAAAAATTGGTATTTTATGAAGTGATTAATTATGAGTTTATAATTAAGGTATTATGGTGATAGTTAATTATATTACCATGAATAAATGAAAAAAATATCTTTTTCTATGTTTTATTCTTAGTTGAGACTCACATTTCCTAGTAACTTGAATGTAACAACCCAAGTTTTAGGTAAATTACCCTTGTTGTATTTTTTTATAATCTTTCAGTTTAGTTCTGGGAGTTCCACTAGGTTTTGAAGGGGTTTGGATGGATTTATTCATTATTTTATGGTTATGTTGTCTATAATGAGGCTTTACTTCAGGCCTTTGGGTTCGGCAATGTGAAGGGATTAGCTATGATATAGGGTCCTATGAGAAGTGATTTCAAAGACACTACCTTTATGTGTAGGGTTGTTCCATGGAGCATGGTTACAATGTAGATTCATTTGGCTCTGTGTTATTGGGAAGTCCTATGGAGTAGGATTGTTGTGTGCTACACTATGGAAGGTATGGCTACACCGTAGCCCCCTAAGGGGAAATATTATTGGTTCTTCAAATTTTTCACCCCTATAGTATACCAGTTAATATATGAAATAATCATTTGGTTTCACCTAGGTGAATAATACTAATTCATATCTTCCTTTCCTGAAAAATAGGATCTACAATGTATCCTACAACATGTTTCCCATATAGGTTTAACTGGGAAGCTTGCACCGGAGCCTGTATGGACTGGGTTATGGTCTAGTGGGGAACTACATCATGGAACCTTTTCTATGTCCTAGTTTGATGGTTCCCATACCATCCTACATTGAATTTTATTTTGTATTTAATATCTAAAACCCTGATTAGACTTTTTATCTCTAGTGGTATCAAACTCTACATCTTCCCTAAGATTAATAGACCACTACCTTCAATCTATAAGTAAATTTTGGAAGAATCAAAGTTTATTGGAGATCCAGATTCATCGGTAAGTTCTTTTTACCTATCACACTTCTCTGTTATTCCTAGATGAACTATTATCCTCTCTCTTAGAACCATACATATAGTCTGTTATAGAAAGATCTATGTGTTGTGACATAAATCATAATGATATCTCATTAGATCTATTTAAAATAAGTTTTTGAGAACTTATATATATAATTGTAGCATCTTTCTTCATTTTCATCATCCTTTTAGAGATAATTGGCTTTTCTCTCTTCTCCATTATTCTATAACTTTAAGGACTATTTCAGATTAAAATTTTTTCTTGTGATTTTTGTGAAAACCATATTTTATACTTGTAGGAAACCACTTTTTGGTTATATATTTCGAATTTTTTAGGGGGGAATTTGATGTCATTAAGATAGTCCTCTTTGTTTATGGTTTTAAAACTATAGTTTTAAATTTATAGTATTGTTTTAATTCACACAATTTATTTCATGAAATTTTTTCATGAAAGAATTATTTTTATTTGAAATGGAATTTAGCATACATGATTTGTGTGAGTTTGTTTTTTGATGTGACCTTATAGAAGGGGTGTGTGTTATTGGGGCACATTTATATTGGTCACTTTATGATGACTAGGTGGATTTATGAGAGACTTATCATGAGTATGAACTTTTCGCATAGCATTCTAGAGTGTTTGTTTATATAAACATAGGAATTGGTATGTCAAATGATGGGAAATGTGTTTAAAGACTTATTTATTATTTTCCATTTAAATTGTTTATGTTTTTGATATAAACAATTTAAAATACTTCAAAACTATTTTATATAAATGTGCTAATAATTTTTTTCCTAATGGAAAGCGTTTGGAAGTCTTTGGGGAATTTCTATTTAGTTTTTAATCACCCCCTTATTGAGAAATTCGAAGACTTCATAGATATTATCTATAAATATATAAGAAAGGGAAAGGTTTCATAATTCTCTAGTGATGGACCTTGATACAATGTGAAATGAAAGTGCAGTTAGAGGTTATACATAGTATGCAATATACTTGTGATGATATCACTTGGATGTGTTTTGTTTTTTCATATTTCATTCCTTGTCAATTGTTGTATTTGTTTCTATTATCACTCTACCATTATTGTTTTCTTGTTTTCTGTACTCTATATTGTATTACTTTTAATTATACATAATATATGATTATTTTATGTGTATTGTTCAATGTTGACATGTTCCTTTATCATTTAAGGTAAAAATATCCTCCAATGTTTTACTAAGCCTTTGAAATTTATTACCAGCCTATGGTGTATTGGGGATTTCACCTAATGCTAGTAGCATCTCCACCTCCCCTCAATCCAATGAGTTGGCGTGGGATGTTAAAAATGGAATGATTCTTGGTTGGTATTTTTTTATTTTCAGAATGGATGTAATGAGATAGTAAAGTCAGAACATAAAATGTATAGCTTAAAAAGGCATATCTTGCCTTTCTATACAGAAATTCATGTTACCAGTGTAGTATGGGTACATAATTTTTTTAACAAACTTCTAGGTGAGTTTTCACCTCATCATCATTCATTTAGATGATGATTGTATCATATCATTCATTTGTGTTGAGACATACCACTAAGATTGAATTGTTTATTTTTTATTTTATGAATTATAAAAAAAATTAAATTATATCAATGAATATATTTTGTAAAGTTTGGTTTTTATATCTGTTGATATGGTAATTTGGAATTTACAATCCTTTAGTTATGGTTAAGTTATACTAGATTAAGTTTTTTTTAGATTATAGAGATTGGTACCAGGTTAATATTGTTGGAATCAACAAGAAGAGGTAGTAGAAAATGTTGTTTCACCTGATCCACAAGTGAACCAACAATTTATCTAGAGAATTGTTCAATATTTTCAATCCTTGGATAGGGTAAAATGAAATGACAAGCCACAATAGGTGGATCACTCTGTCCAATTTTTGAAATAGAATTCACCCACCATTAGGGGGGATTTTTATCCTAAAAAGGTAGAGGTTTGGATGAATTGGATGAATTTAATCTTTTATTTCCTTTTAATACTAGTCGAGGTGAATTCCATGTTAGAAGGGTATATGATTGAGGATCTGGCATGCCAACAGTCAAATTTAGTTATTCCAGATAAAGTTGGACAAGACATTATGTGGGAGGATTTTAAATAAATTTCAACAAGAAATTATATCCTAAAACAATTCAGATCTCTAGAATAAAATATTTTTTAGATTGATGTAAGAGAATAAATAATTTATAGAATATGAAAATAAGATTATAAACACAGTTCTCTTTTCACCAAAGTTACTACAAATAATTCCCTAAAAGAATGTATCTTTGAGTTGGGGATATGAACAAAAGTTCGCTCAAAGATTTTCATCTATTGTATTATAGACTATACAAATATGGTAAATAGATCGAATATGGTTGAAAGGTAAATCTCTAGAAAATAAGTTAGAGGGATCATATTTTTTCCATGGGAAGTTGTGGGAACTTTGATGCTAGGAATAAGTGGAAGAGGGTCACTTACTTCCAAATTGGTAGTATACCTCGTAATCAAACCATGGGATTAGTCAACTTCACTCCTCAAACTTAAAGTAAGTAGTGTTATTTATAAATTCATTCCTCTTAATATATCAAGTGAGATTTAACAAGATCGCCTTGAGCATGTTATAACTATAACCATATTAGACATATTATGTTCTATTATCATAGTTCTGAAAAGCCTAGTCTCAGGATTATATCTTAAGTCATGAAAAATACTATTCTTGGACTATTATATCCCACTAGAATAGAACTCATCCTTATAACCTACTGATTCAATGAGTTTCTAAAAGCACCATCACTCCTCATGAAATAAAATCTTAACTTGGAAATAAAGATCATGGAAAGACAATTAAGCAATTTTTTTGTACTAAGTGGGTGCTCAAGGATGATTAAGCAGATCCTTCAATGGTGGTGTTTATGATTATTTTTAATTATACTCTTATCCAAGACATGTTTGACATAGTCATGTTCCACTCTTTTATTTCTTCTTATGTAATTTATCTTATGGGTTTTTATGTTGAGATGATGTCTTGTGATTTTGAAACATCAGTCTCTTCTTGGCCAATGAGAGTTAAATTATTTTACGTGTGAAATATGTATGATGAATATTGATTGGGTTAAATTTATTTTATGGATATATATTCTTAACATGAAAAGATTTGGATTGATTTTGGAAAGGTATTAGATGACATATTTAAAATCCCACAACAATTATTATTCCTATCAAGGTAGTTTTAAAATGTTTAATGGAATTAAGCATCACTTTAAGAGAGATTGGTATAAAAATGAAACTAGATCAAGACCTTTGGTACTAGTGATTAGATAATTATCTTATTAGTTGGTATCATTTAACTTGGTATCTATTGATTCATTTGAACCCAGTGTTTTTACAAATATCTTTTTACCAATTCCCTAATGTTTTCTATGATAATTTCTCATCTTTACCATCAGAATGAGAAGTGAAATTTTTGATTGATCTCCTATGAGGGAACAGTCCTATTTCACTTATGTATTATAGGATGGCCCTGATAGATTTATGAGAATTGAATAAACAATAAGATAATTTTGAAAGTAAATGGTTCTTCCAACCTAGTATATCTCCTTTTTAGTACTAAATATTTTCTTAAAGAAGGCGGACAAAACTCTTCAAATTTGTGTCTTTTATAAAAATATTAACCAAGTTATAATGAAGAACTGTTATACTCAACAATGAATCAATGATTTTTTTGATCAATTGATGGTATCTGAGTGGTTATTGAAAATTTATTTACAATATAGGTATCTTCAACTTCATGTTGGGATACAAAATATTCTGAAAACAACTTTTAGGAGTCATTATAGCCATTATATGTATGTGGTTATTCCCTTTGTTCTTAAGAATTCATTATTATTGTTTATGGAATTGATGAATAAAATATTTTAAAGGTATCATGACTTATTTTTAGTGGTGTTCATCAATGATATTCTATTTTATTTTTAGGATAATACCAATCATGAACAAAACTTGTCCATAGTGTTGAATATCTTATAGGATAATCACCTATATTCCAAGATTAAAAAGTGTGATTTATGGATATAATAGGTAATTTTTCTTGCTCATTTAATTTTACAAAATTGAGTTTCAATAGATCATGAAAATATATAAGTTTTAACCACTTGTAAATCACTAAAAAATGTTTTTCAGATATGAATATTTCTTGGCTTACCAGTATACTACAAATGCTTTGTTTACGATTTATTATGTCTCGCCTCACTATTGGAAGATTTGATGAAACTTTTTGTTTCTTTTTAATGGAATTATGAGTGATAAAAATCCTTTAAATAACATGAAGGTAAACTTAAATTATCACCTACCCTCTCATTACAAAAAAAGGGACAATGATATGTGGTTTATTATGATGTATTGGTATATGGGCTGCATTGTGTTCTCATGTAGGGAGATCATGTTATTTCTTATGGCTCATGACTATTATGGGTTAATTGAAAAAACTACCCAATGAATGATTTTTAATTGGATGTGGTTTTTAATTCCTTAATTATTTGTTGTCATTATCTTTTTGGTGATAAATTTATGGTGTTTATGGATCATAAAATCTTGAAGTAGATTTTCTCTCAAAATGAGTTGAATATAAGACAATAAATATGGATGGAATAACTTCAAATATATAAATTTAACTTAATGTATACACCAGGTAATGGAAATTATATAGATTATTTCTTGAGTATGAATTCATATGCTCATTTGGATAAATAATCTTTAGATCAATGAAAACTTATGTTAGTTATAGTTGATATGCCTATGGATTGTACTAAACAAGAAAATTTTCTAGTTTTATTTCTTATTTTATCTCCTTATTGATTTGGTTGAGTTAGGTATAGATGCTTAAAAATGGGATCTTGAATGTATAAAAATGAGGAGAAAACTCAATGATTGGGTGACCATTGAGGGATTAAAGATAGATGTAAAATCTGTGTTATGGTTTAAGTATTATATTTCTATTTCATTAAATTATTTGGAACAACTTATTATTTCCTTCCATCATTTGATATGGGATGTTAATCATTGTATTTAAAATATTTATAATGTAATGAAATAATATTTTTCATTGGTTTTCATGAAAAAAGTAGTGGATTTGTTTGTCTCAAGATTCCACACCTCTCAACAGGTCAAGGAATAGCATCAATGACCATCCAGTATGTTTCACTCCTTATTTGTACTAGTGTGGAAATGGGAGAAGATAATGACATATTTTTTCATAGTTATAATAAAATCCATTTGAAAACCCGATTTTATATAGGTCAATGTGGATAGACTCAAAATTTTGGACCGCTTCATTCATATTCATGAATCAATTATAGTGGAAGACTTGTTCAAACTATATATTTGGGAAATTATAATGTCTAATGAAATACTAGTATTAATTGTGTATGACTGAGACCCTATGTTTATAACTCGTTTTTTGAAGTCTTTTAAAAAATACCTTGGAACCTATTTGACCATGATAATGGATTATTATCCTCAAAGGGATGGATAATCTTAATGGATAATCCAAACATTGTATAACATGCTTATTGATAGTTTGATGGATTTTAGTGGCTCATGGGAGAAAAATATTCTATTAATGGAGTTCTCATACAATAATAGTTAACATTTATTAATAAATATAGCTCACTTCAAATCTTTCTAATTTCATCCTTTTCTTCCACACTTTTTTTGGGTGGAAACATTTGATACTTCACTTATCAGACCTAACCATGTGCATGAAATATCATAAAAAGTTAAACTGATCAAAAAGGGATTAGAGACATCTCAGAGTCAATAGAATTTGTATGCAGATCACCGACATCGACTCTTATCATTTTATGTGGAAGATTATATTTTCTTTATAATATCTCAATGGCTTGGGAATCACTATTTTGGTAATAAATTAATGGTTTCAACATGATACATTATCCCTTTTGAGATACTTGAACATGTGGGTGATGTGCCTTATCTATTTTATTTACTACAGATATTCAACTCTATGTAGAATGTGTTTCATATATCTCAATTTAAGAACTACCAGCTTGATCCTAACCATGTGATTTGGTAGGACCATGTTGATCTTAAACCATATTCTACATTGATTCATTTAGTATGGTTATTATGGTTGCATGGTCAGATTTAGGAAGACATATGGGAGTGTGAAAAGGTAATATAGAATCAATGACCTAATTTATTCTAGAACAACACTATTATTTTAATTTCCATATAAGGAAAGACAAAATTTGGGGAGAATATAACACCCCCATTTTTAGATATGTTACCATTGTTTTTTATATTTTGATTTTTATAATACATGGTTTTAGTTTTGGGAGTTCTAGTGGGTTATGAAATGGTTTTATAGGGAGTTTGTCCTTATTGTGAAGTCTATGTTATGGATAATGGGGCTATAACAAAGGCCTTTTGTTATAGTAGTGTGGAGGGATCATATGTATCATTTGGTCCTGGCAGCGAAGATTTTGAATCCATAAAATTTTTTGGAAGGTCTTTATTATGGAGAATAACTATTATGTAGCCCAACTAAGTATTGTTTTATGGAGAATTAATATTGCATAGGATGGTAGAGTGATGTTATATATAAGGGATGACTGCACTGTAGTAAACCAAGGGTAAATTTCAGTTGTTCTTCTAATTTGGAACCCCTTGCGGTGTAATGGTAAAGCTTTAGTATAATACATTGGATGAACTATAGTGAATGAAACCATGTTGTAGTTTCCTTGTCTAATGAATAGGATCTACATTGTATCATATGATGTGTTTCTTAGAATGATTTTACTTGGTATCATACACTATATCCTATATTGTCTACAATGTGGTCTAGTGGGAACAATGTGATGGTCCCTTGGCTACACCATGGTTTATTGGTTATCAACCCAGAACTCTTTGTATTTTAATTGGGAATTAATCCTTGAAACCTTGATTACTCTTCTAATCATCTAGGGTGTCAAATTAATCTTCCTCCATTATCTTGTGATAAAATATTATTTGATCCAAAAGTGAAATTTGGATGAATCAAAGTGCGTTTGAATTCTAGAATCATCAGTAAATCCTTTTTCTCCATCACTCTTCTTTATTCTTCCCTGAATTGCCTTTCTCATCCCTCATGGAACCATATATCTAGACTATTATGGATAAATATATGTTTTGTGACATAACTCGTGATGATATCTCATTGTATATATTTAAAATAATGTGTTTTGAACTCAAATCTAAAAGTTTAGTTCCATTATTTTTTTGTCAACCATTGAAAGGGAAGTGAATTCACTCTCATCTACACAGTTCTAAAGCATGAAAAAATAGATTTGATTAAATTTTTTCCTTTTAATAATAATGAAAATGATATATTTGGGGGAGTTTGGATTGAAATTAGAAGGAGTAGTGAACTCTCGGTTCTCTCTTTTAGATTTTCTGACCTAGGTGATGATGGCATCTGCTTCGGTCCCTCTCATACTAGAGGGGGAAGAAATTCCTCTGTCTTCCTCAGGGGATTAAAATCATACTTTTATTCTTTTTTATAATCTCAAATATCATCCTCTTTTCTTGAATTTTGTGCTCATCCCTAAACTCTAATATTTGTTTGATGGGTTCCCTTAACTCCTAATCTCGACTTAGGAGTTCACAGATGCATATGTGCTTCTAAATTTGAATTTGGTGTGTGTATTCAAACAAAATCTTTCTTTGGTTGATTACTTTGGTTGGTTTTTATTTGGATTTTTTTTACAATAATAGTCAAATTTTTTCCTTCTCAACAACTGGTATATAATGATTAGTTTTGTGTCACATGGTGATTCGATCTTGCTTGGTCTAGAGCACCCTGAATCTGCAATGGATCCATATTCTACCTATTCATATGGTATTAATATTTTCACGTGAATCATTATGATATGACCATGTCACTATGTATTGTTTCCTAGAACATATTCTTCCATTCTAAAAACTTTTTGATCACCCAACTATTAGTAAATATGGCTAGATAAATTTTTTTCTCTCACAGTAGAACAAACTGATTTTTCCACCCTATGTACACAAGAATTTGTGTTGAAGTAAATTTTTCAAAACCATCAGTATTATGTGTGTGGATTTTAGTTGGTGAATATTTTATCTTCCAGAAATCATTGTTCTTCGAGACTTGGATGGATTTATTCTCTTATTATAAGCGTTTGGGACACTTGATGTCATTATGTTGGCATAGTAACATGAATCAGTTTGGGGAATCTAATTCTATCATTATCCATAAGATCTATGCTAGAATGTATATCTATACATGTCTTGGAGACAATATTTGGGATTTAACTTATGGTTTAGGCTTTATGGTTTAGACTCCTACTGATGATACCTGCAAATCATTTTTTCCCATTTTAAGAAGATGGTTTAAGGGTTCCCGGTACCCCAACCTACAGCCACAAAAAGACAAAAAACACAAACCAAAAAGACTTACACATCATAATAACCAGATTCATCTCTGCATCCCAAGCAGGATTCTTCTTCTCCAGTGGTCGATTCCCATTCTGGATGCCTCCAAAAACTTCCACTATGAACCCGACTCTTGAGATAATAAAGAACAGATTGATCTGGGTATTCCTTCTTGACCACACTCACCTTTTTAAAAGCCATAGTCACCTCGTTGTTTCTCTTTGATGAAGATCTAGTCTGCATCGGTCTCAGAAGAGAGGAGTAGTCCTTCCTTGGTCTTCTTCTTGGGGTAGCAGATGAAGGGTCATCAGTTGTAGCCAAAATCTGATTCCCACTTTTAACAACATCACTGAATGAACGGCCGACTGGACCTATCTCATTCTCTTTCCCTCCCCCAGAATTCTCCCTTCCAACTCTGGCTCGCACCCTCAAAGCATCATCATTAAACTCCGAGTTATTCTCCGGTCTCTAGACTGGCATTTGACACTCCATCAAAGGGGGGCGCCTATCCTCAGTAGTATCACTTTCTATAACTGATTCAACATTATCCCCCATCCTCTGGTCCTTACTCTCCACCAAAGGGCCACGCCTTGCCCCATTGTGATTGTGTTCCACAATCATGCTCCCTGCTTCATGGCCCAAACATCCATCTTGCACTCATACTGGTTATACCACTTTAGGGTTAGGGGGCTTGAGGGGATTCTTGTGATAGGTCCTCCAAACTAAAAAATTGTCCTCCCAAAGCCTTAATATTATGTTGAAGTAGTGATAAATAGAAATAGAACTCCCTGTTAGGAGATTTTGAAGGTAAAAAATTAGTAATGAAACTATATATACATTCCCTTGGAGGCAATAGGCTAGATACCCCAACCTCAAAGGAGGGTTGGGTGAATGCTATGAATAGGAAATATCCCAAAAATACCACTCTAACTATAAAGTTGACCAACCATTTTGAAGGTATGGATGAAAAATTCTTGGTTCAAGAGCATGGGGAATGGAATTTGGTGACAACCGAAGGAAATGGTATAGTGTTCTCATAGGTTAACATATAAATTCTTAAAATAGAGTAGAGTGATATTGATACAAGGTTCCATTGAGTTAGTGTCTGGTGATGATATATCTAGATGATCCTCAATGGACCATGAAGATGGAATAAAGGTTATATTAATTCAAATTACAAGTAGAAATAACGGTAGGAATGAAATTTAGGAATCATAGAGTTTCATTGTATATAAGTAAAATAAATATAAAGGTAGAAATAATAACTCTCGCCTACTAAAACCAATGTATACAGGTTCTTCTTTGAAGATTGGGTCCTGCATGGTGCCAGATTCTAATACAACAATGTATGAGAATTTCAATAAGAAGAATAATACTTATCATTTTGATAATAAAATGTTTATGTTTAGTGAATATAAGTATCAAGGTAAGGTGGGTGATAATATTGATGTTCTTGATTAGGTGTAAGAATTATCTGTGTCTACGGGTGAACCTAACAACTTTTCCAAACCCAATATGTAGGAATTAGATGTTTCCAATGCTATGAATAATGTTGAAGGAAAGGAAGAAGAACATAAATAAAATTCTTTAGAGCACATTCTGCACTATAAGGTTGAAATAATTAAGGAGGTTTTCATAGTACAATATTCAAAGGTGGATGTCAATAGAATGTATGAGATATTTCTATGAGTTGATACCCTTGAGGTGCAATGGACTTGTATAAAAAAACATGATCATATTTTGATAAGATACTTCAATGAAAGGAAGATAAATCTAGATGAGTATCTTCTGACATGGGAAAATATTGCCTACCATTTTGAATACCTCATCATGGATGATCTGAATAAAAAGTTAACCACATTAAAATGGAATTATATAGTGTGAAAGCCTCCAATAATTTTAAAATTTTATTTGAATGATCTTTTGATTTCCTATGTGGTTTGAAGATCCTTTGTCCTAAATATTATTATGGTTTAAAATTATCCCAAAAAATATATATTTGAAATAAAAATTTATTTATCAGTCAGAAATATTCATGGAAACCTTTTTTGGTTCTCAAAGGAAACCCCTTTTGGTTATAGCAAAGTAAATTTTTGGGAATTTTTATAGATTTTTAATATCCTCTTTGTTTATTATTTTGAAATGATAGTTTTAAAATTATGTTTCTATTTTTATTCAAAAAATTTGTTTCATGAAATATTTTCATGATATAATTAGTTTTATATGAAATATAATTAGTCATGCATGGTTGGAATGAGTTTATTTGTGGACATAACCCTATAGATGGTGTGTGTTCCATTGGGGAACCTATATATTGGTCACCTTTTGATGACTTGGTGGATTGATGAGAGACCTCTCATGATTATATAAATTTCACCTAACATTTATGAGTGTGTGTGTGTGTGTGGAATAATTTTAATGGGTATACCAAATGATGAGAAATGAATTTAAATACTTTTTTATTTATTTTAATGTATTTTTTTATGTTTTTGATAAATATTATTTAAAAATATTTAGAACTATTTTATACTAATTTGATAACATGATTTATACTAATGGAGTGTGTTGGTAAGTCTTCAGGTAATTCCTACTGAGTTTATTCTCAACCCATCATTGGGAACTTCAGTGAATTTTTAGATGTTATCTATCAAACACTAGAAAGTAAAATGTATCATATATCTCTAATCATGCACCTTGATACCATGGGTAGGGAAAGCGGAGTTTTATCATGGAGCCATTCAGGATTTACATGTGAAGATATAACATGGGTGTCTTTGGTTCTTTTTGTATTTTATTCTTTATCAGTTTTTATCATTATTTTAGTTGTCATAATGATATTATTGTTTTGTTGGTTTTTTTACTCTGGGTTATATTGTATTTAATCATTCATCATATTGATGGATTGGATGGTTTTTTTAAATATTGATATTTTTATTCACCATTAAATGGTAAATCATCCTCAATGTTTTTCTAATCTGTTTTCATTTATTTCTAACCATTGGTGTCATGGGGATGTCACCTTAGGCTAGTAGAATCTCTTCCTCCCCTTAAGTCAATAAATTACTATTGGATGTTACATTTAGGTTGTAGGTATATGATTATGGAATCTCCTATGATCAATAAGAAAATTAATTATTGATCATTTAATGACTATAATAGTATAATATAGGGTAATTTTACTCCCAAATCATTCTACTTGTTATTTGACTATTTTTTATTATCCATTGGTCATGTGTTTCCATAAAAATCAAATGGAAATCACTAGTATACACTAATTGAAATTTATAAATATATAATACATAAATGTATTGAAATATATGAATTTGAACCCCTCTCTAAAGTCAATCTGAGGCCACTATTATAATAAAATTTAAAATTATGTTAAATTATATATTTACACCAAATTATGGTGTGAGACAATGTAACATAACTAATAGGGTTGTGGTACCCTATTAATAATAAAATCATTGAAAAAATAGTATGACAAAATATTAGAGAGGTAATCTCATTAATTTTCATCCTGAAATAGAATTAAATTGTTTATAAAGAGTAACATATATGGGATATTTTATGAATCAAAATTATAAATTTGGAAACATTTCCTTAACATATTGAAGTGAAATTGGTAGTGTTCACTCTAAATAATCAATTTAAATCATTTATAAAAAAACTTGATCAAACAATGAGGGAAATTTTTTCACCTTATTTAATCTACCATAATAATTAGAATGTGTACTCTATATTGAAATATTAGTTTGATCATAAAACTATACTAATGAAATTATTTAAATAATTTCATGGCCCCATAGGTAAAGATACAAAAAAACACATCAACAGGTTCACCAAGGTGTGTTGAATATTGATTCCAAGTGTATTAGCTAAAGATAAAGTGAATTTGATAGGATTTACATTCACTCTTGAATGAGTATCCAAAGAGTGGATATAAAAAATGAAACCTAATGAAGGAAAAGTGGGATGAACTTCAAAGAATCATTCTCAAAATATTATAATGATCCTTAAGAAGAACCAACTTATGAAATAACATCTATGGAATTACCCATTCTCTATAGAAACATTATATTAGTAGTTCCAATGATTCAAGAATAAATTTTACATATCCCCACATCAAGATATCAAGGAACATCACCTTATAGATTTATTTTATCAAGGACTAGTTGATTATAATAATAATATACTTTATACATCATTTGAAAGAGATTTATTGAAAAATATCATATTGAATCAAATGTTCATATTGAGAATATAATTTAAAATTAATAATAATTTGTCCCAAGATGCACTAGAATAAGAATAATCCAAAACTTAACATCTACAGAATTTCTATAACATGAATATAAAAAATATTAACTAACCAGATTTTCTAGATGGATATATTTTTATAAATAAATTCATCAATAAAACCCACATAAATTTTGTGGATTTTAATCATATCTATAAAATTTAACTGACCATTTTTATAGGTATATAAAACAAAAAATTATGTTATTTATTACCACAATAAAACATTTCAAAATCCCCTAATTATCCCTGATTGGAAATAGAAATTTTACAATAAATATGGATTTGGAACCAACAAAATCCATTAAAATATCCATTTCAATAACAATTTTTATAGCCTCTATATTTCTAACAATTATTAAATCAAGTACACAACAAAAATTTCAAACAATATTAATTTTGACAAAAAAAAATACTATGAAAATCCCTCAGTGATTTAGAAATAAAAAATTCAAAACAAATTGAACACAAACATTGAGAAGTTGAAAAATAATTTGAATAAATTGAGAAACATAATAGAAAATATTTTGGAAATAATGACTAAATTTCATAGAAAATTAATAACTTAAAATTACTTATTTTTAAAAAGAAATTTTATCTTGATAAAAACACAGAGAAGAAATGGTGTTTAATTTAGTAAAATAAACCTAAATGGTTGTGTCTAATGACACTGATGATAAAAAATTAGGGAAGAAAATTTGGAAATAAATGATGGAGAACCTAAAAAGAACTTCAAAACACTAAAGGAATAAAAAGGAACCAAATATTTGTTTCCCCCAAGAATGGTGTGATCAAATAAAATTAAAGTGGAAGAAATTCAGTAGGAAATATTTAACAAAATTTAAACTTTTAATATCAAAATAAATTTTTTGTAATCTCTAAAATAGATACCAAAAGATGCTAAATTACATAAGTAATTATCCAAAGTCAATATAAGGAACTAATAGAATGAGAGAGTGATAATTGAGAGGACTTTATCATCTTTGATCATATAATAATATCAATCCAAATGTTCTATCTAAGAATATGTTTTTTATTCCTTGTACAATATAAGAAATGTATTTCATTGGTAACTTATGTTATATTGTATCTTTAATTAATGTTATACCAAATTTTATGTTTTTAAATTTTTATATTTGAGAATTAAATAAATCAATAGTGGTTGTTAAATTAGTGACCAAGTTGTTGCATTTACAACAATATTTCAAGAATATGTATTGGTAAGAGTTCAAAATTTGATTTTCCCATTTTTCTTCTATGTACCAAAAATTGAAAAAGTGAACAACATCGTAATAACCCCTCATACTAGGTATAAATTTATTAAGGATAACATGAAAAATAAATAATTTCAACAAAGGAACTATCATAATGGAATTTCTAGAGAATATTATGCATTTCAATATATTTTATTCCATCAAACACCCCCAATATGAATACTTATTTTTACAGATAAATAGGAAATTTAATATAACCAACATGTAAAAGTATATTTTTTTAAATAAATATTGATATGGGATAATATATTGAGATTTAAAAAAAGTGAAAACATGAGCTGCGTGAAGAAAAGGTAGAACAATCAAAGAAGGTGATAAATTATGAATTCTATGATACATTATATTTTTTTAATGGTTGAGAATTAAATAAGTTACCTCAAATGTATAAAATTCAAACCCCTAGAGTAAGAAACCCATTCTTGTTTACATCATTAATTTATCCACTAAACCTATAATTACAATCATTGCCAATATAATTTAATATGTGTTTTTAATAGATGAGTTTTCAATACTTATTAAAGGAAGCCTATCAAATGTACAGGGACAAAAAATTATAAATTTTTTCAGAGATAACATGAAATCCAAAGGGATTTTTCTATACTATTAAAATATACATAATAGAAAAATTAGGGTGCCCAAATTTCTACTTGAATATGATACAAAATTTATTAGAAGGAACAATGGAGACACTGTCCAATAATTATAAAACTGATTAAGAGGGGAATAGGAAACTTGTTAGTAGTAGTCATAATAAAAATATAAAATTCACAATGGGTTAGTTTAATTGACATTATTCCCAAATATATAGTTTTAAAAAGTATTAATGTCTATAAAAATGGTCTTATCACTTTCAGAGTCCAAAATAGTTGGAGAGTGTACATTAATTACATGATACTAAATCATTTATCAAGAAAATGATACTTATTAATTCAACTCATTGACTAAATTTATGAAATATTATTATAGAATGCAAATTATAATTTTTAGGATTTTTTTAGGATATATTAAATATTACATTTTAACAGATGTCCAAGTGAAAAGAGCAATATCTTATTGTTATATAACCATTGAATATTAGAGGATTCCATTTGGATTTTTCAATTCTTCTGGAACTTTTTGAATGTGCATGTTATTTTTTATTCAATATTTCATAGATTTTTTTCATGATGAAATAATTGTTTTTGGAACATTATTTGACCATTTCCAAAAAAACATTAGATATTCCATTTTTGTCATGAACCAAGTCAGGCATCCATCCAACCCGACACCCGACCTGATCCATGGCATGGCCCGAAGGGATTTCTCGATCCCCATGGGCTAGAAAAAACGTTCATGAGTATCAACAATACATCATGGGAAATATTTCACCCATTTTTATAATCATAAATAACCATAAAATCAATAAGTAACTGAATAATCATAACTGAACATGACATAAAAATTTTCTGATTCAATGATTACAACATCAAAAAAAGACCAAACGTACTACAATAGAAAGGGGAATAACAAAACTATCTTAATAATAATCTATGTAAAAATAGGGGAATCATCTTAAAGATAACACCAACATCTATAGGGGTAAGACCACTAGCAACCTAAACTGCTATCATGGTACATCATTCCTTTACCAAAGTCAAACATAACCAAGTCTGAATACACCCAATGGTGTATACAGGTTGTGAGAAAAATCCCAGTAGGATGTTAAAAAATAAAGTATATTACATTACAAAACATTATAAGACAAATTAACATGAATTTTTTACAAAATAAAAGAATTAAAACATTTTTATATAAAACATTTTAAAGGAAAACAAGATTTTATTTTGAAGTAACCAACCAAGTGTACCGTATGCCAACGGTATGTGAAATGTCACAAAGAGCACTAAGTCATGGTAAAACCTCTAGTAACTAGATAAAATGGGACACTAGGTATATTTTATCTTAGTGAAACGTGGTATATAAACCACAACCAATAATGTACTTGTGCACGATCCACTAGGAGGGAACATCCCACGGGCCTAGTGGTCTCCAATCATCATCATAATTTTGTTAGTGTTCTAATTTTCAACCCTTCTAGATGAATTTGAGAAAATCCACTTTCAAGTCAACTAGAATACTAGTAATATTCCTCCAACCTAGATACCAAGGTTTCCCTTCATCCTCAATTTTCATTCCACATATATCCTAAGGATCACAACATTTACATATACACATTCCAATCAATATAAACACACTTGATAAATCACATTTTTCATAACCAAAATCACTTTAAAATATGGACGCACAAAAAACCATTTAAAAATGTTTTTAAAACCACTTAAACATTATATCAAACACCTTTATGGAGAAAATAAAATAGTAGACAAAAAATGCACATGGAATATAACCCGTTTCTTTTGGAGACCCATTTATAAAAATAAACGCACCATGAATCCTTTTAAAAACAAATTTTAAACCAAAAAAACCATATAACAAAACCAAGAAGAAAATAAGGCATATAAAATTCACCAAATAATTTGTTAGCATGGAACCACCTACCTCAAGTGTAGAAATTTTAGGTTTATAGTTCAAAACCACAACTTCACCTCAATAGAACCTATAAATGCAATATTATACCATAAACATCAATATCAAACCCCAAAAATCAAGATATGGCCCTAAATATGTCACCCAACCCACTGGAGATATGAAACCCCAAGATTGAGGAAGAGAAACCCTATAAAATAGGGAGAAATCAAGAAAAGATAGACTTACATGGAGTACCTTGAAGATTTCCCACCAAATACCCCACCAAAATAGAAGACCAGGGGAGAAAGGAGGAGGGTTTAAGGAAACTAGGGATAGAAATACAAATTGGGGAAGAAATTGGGTGATTTGGGGTAATATCCTAAAATTATATATCTAGTATTTTAAAAAATTAATGGCTTGGATAGGCTTCATGGGTTACACACACAGTTTTTCAAACCATGCGGCAACCGAACACCCATTACTATCCAAGTAGGACATGCCACATACTTATCCCACATGGTTTTAAAAAAAATTATAACCGTGAAACTAGACACTATCCAAAAACACCACTTGGATGCACAGTTACTTGGGAAGGGCCACACAGTTTTCCAAACCATGTACCAACCTTGCACCACCTACTGTTTTCCCAAAATTTATCATTTTTTATAAAAAAAAACAAGGAAACACCAATTGGAAAATATAGAAAAAAATAAATAGAAAAATACATCAAAATGAAATCACGGGTGTGATAATTCTTCCCACCATGAAAACTTCCCACCCCCAGAAAGTAAACTCAAATATTGATTGGAGAATAAATATGATTACTCTTGCTCAACCCACAACTTCCACTCCCATGTCTCGTGTTCATCATTATCATGTTTCCAGAGAAATTATACTTGTATAATGGACATCCCATGAAGCACTTTCTCCTGAAAATCCACAATCCCTATTAGCCAATTAAACACACAAAAGTCGGTCTCCAACTCCAATTCTTATCAATTTAACACATGAGAAAGATCTGGGTTGTACTTATTTAGATGAGAAACATGGAATACTTCATGAATCGATGTAAAATGAGAAGGGAAAACCAACTTATATTCTACCTTACCAATCCTCTTGAAAATCTCTAGAGTTCTAGCATACCATGTAATTAGCTTCCCTTACCCAAATAGCGATGACCCAAGCGAGGTGTCACTTTCAAAAACACTAACTCACCCACAGAAAATTATAGATTTCGGCGCCTCTGATCAGCATAAGATTTTAGAGACTTTGAGCTTTCAATAAATGTATCTTGGTCAACTTTACCTTCTAATATTTCAATTGCACAATGACCATACCCAATAATGAGGTCCCACCCACCTCATCCCAACATAAAGTTTACTGACATGGCCAACCATAAAGTGCCTCAAAGGGAGACATTAAAATAGAGGATTGGTAACTATTGTTATATGAAAACTAAATAAATCCCCAATGGCTATCTCATGAACCATCAAAGTCTAACTCACATTACAAATCATGTCTTTTAGAATCTAATTCGCCTACTCTATCTGACCATCTGTGTGAGGGTTTATGCCATGCCTAACTTGATTTGCAACCCCATTTCCTTATGAAGGCCTTCCCAAAACCGAGAGGTTAAATGAGGGTCCTAGAATGATAAAGGGTTAAATGACTAAATGATATGACTCATGTCAACATGGTTCATCTTTATTTTCAGGAGCTTGCCTGATTAAAACTTCATAGTTAAGCATGATTGGACTGAATTAGTGATCAGGATGGATGATCTTATAGTAAGTTCACAAGGTGTGTGTGAGTGAGGAAAAAGTACACTAGAAAGAACATGTGTTGGTGTATAGGAAAATCATTAATCAGATGACCTGTTCAGGCATGTGGGTGGGCCTAGGGAGGGGAGCACATGTCCGTGGGGAAACCGGTGGTACCTGGAGGTCCATGAACCAATGGCCATGTTTATATGGGGTGCATGAGCTATCAGTAGATCCTAGTTATTACATTGGTATCCAAGCAGTAACCCAGCCTTAAGTGTGGTGCACTACTTGGATTGAGATGTAGGGTCCAAAATGTGGATGTTCTGCTCTAAAGGGGGCATTACTATAATACCTCAGAAAGATAAAGGGTTAAACAACTAAATGACTCATGTCAACAAGATGGACCTTTCTATTTGGGATCCTACCTGATAAGAAACCTAGGTTAAGCATTCTTGGCCTAGATCTGTGTTATGGAAGTGTGACCTACTAGGAAGTTTCTCAGGGTTTGTGTGAGAGAAGAAAAAAGCACTCTAGAAAGAACATATATTGTTGTGTGGGGACAGTAATTAGTTAGATGACCCATTTGGGCATGTGGGTGGGCTCCGAGGATGGGACCACATGTCCGCAGGGCAACTAGTGGTACCTGGAAGTCTAGGACCTAAAGACCAAGTTAAGGTGAGTGAATTTACTATCATAGGGGCCCAGTTGTTACAATTTTCAACTTTTACTGAAATTTTTCTCTTTTAAATTTTTTTAAAATTTCATTTTATGGTTAAAAGTGAAATAGTTTTTGATATGAAATCCCATAAAATTTTATTGATGTTGTTAAAACCCAAATTAAAATACTCACAAAAATACCCTATCCCACTGATATAAACCATATAAGATCATTCAGGGGGAGTATAAGTTTATATAATTGTTTTATCAAATATTATGTCATGGTTTATTAACCAAAATCTAAATTTCATCAAAAGTATATTTAAATTGTCTTTGATGAAAAATGTAAGAGGTGATTTTATGAGATAAAAATCAACTAGATAACACCCACTTTGATCCACCCACCATGATAATACTACCCCTTTAGGATTATATTTGATTCCTCGAATGGTGCTGTATATGAAATGAATTTAAAAATAAATGATGGGAATACTAATGTAATTTAATATGATTCAAAGGCCATTGTTTTGACTCAGAATAGTAATATAACACTTAAAAAACAGTTTCTAGAATTTTTTAACATGTTAGATAAATTTAGATTCCATTTACATGAAAAAATATAAAAAATTTACTTAATCATGGAGTACATAGATATCTTATAAATAATAAACAAGAAGTCCTAAGATTATTGTGATGTAGGTTTCTCCTATAAGAGTTTTACTATCAAGGAGTTGACCTGACTTATGTGGATGTGTCTTTGAGGAAGATATTTTTTAAGTTTCAATGTCAGGGATTGGGTAAGTTTGAGTGGAGAATATATGATCTAGTTTTACAGAACTAGTTGGTAGATCATGAGATTATATTCAGTCTAATATATGGTAGAGAATATTACCATGTTTTTTTGGCTTTAAAAAAGATTCAAGGAGTGGAACGATAGTGGTGGATTTTTCATCATGGATAAAGGAAAGAGTTTGAGGACTTTTGGGATTATTTTCAATGTAATCTTGATGTTGTTTTCTTGTAAATGATAATGAGAAAAAATAATATGTTGAAGTTTCTATCCCTTGATGAGGGGATCATAAGAAAGTAGGACTTCATTATTAACTTCATCATCCCCCTTCACTTCACCACTAGTCATTTTTTCTAATAAGGATTCTATGGAGAGATTCATTGGTTTATTGTGCCCCATCATTCAATATGAAATCACCCAATTTTTATTTCCTATGATTTTTGGAAGTAGAGAAGATGAATGAGGTTATTAATAGTATTCATGCACTACTAGGATTATCTGGGGAGGGGATTCATCAGGGATCCTTGAGTAGAAGAGCCTTCAATGGGTGTTCTAGGATTTTGAGGAAGTCAAAGTTTTATTCATGAGAGATTCATACTTAATAGTTTCCATTCTAATTCTCTATGGAATGTAGATCTTGTGCATCTATAGGTAGGTTTATGAAAGTACACTTTCTTTGTGGTGGAAATGTTCATCAATAATTTAGTGTTTGATAATCCTTAGGGACAAATAATTTATGGGAAGTTATCTTCTATTTCATCCTCAGTATCATTTTCCTTGGAGGGCTTATACCCTGCATGGAAACTAGGTATTTACTTCACAAAGGAGATATAAATATGATTGAGGATATACCCATGATTTCCCCAACACTTAGGCACATTTGGATGATAATTCTCATGTATTTTTCCATAATCTTTGGGGAAATTGAGTTTAGAATCAATAGTTACATTCTATAGAGATTCCAGTGGAAGAAAATACAATAATTTTCCAGGGTACAATCTATAATTCACCTAATAAGGATTTTTTATCTCATTCTGATGATTTAAACTACTTTATTTCACCCACCATGGTCAATTACATGTGACTATAAGTGGAATGTATTTGAGTTACCCTAGTATTGACAACCAGTTAGAGGACAAAGAGGTTTTCTTGATATCTACATTGGTTTTATGGTAAGTATGGGTTAACATAAGTAATTTGGGGGATTATTATTACATTATATATATCCCTATGGTGTCATCATTGGCATAGACTATTTATATTTTATGTGTACGATCGACAATTATTTTTAGAGGAGAGTTTGGTTCCTTTATATGGAAGGGTGGTGTATGGTTTTCATTAGATAAAGGGACTATCAGATAGTTTATAGATTTTTACATCTATTATCATATAATATATATTTACAATCATCTAATTTGTTTAAGTTGTATGTGGTAGTGTTTGTCAGAGTTATCAGGGTGTTTTTGGATGTGTTTTATAAATTGTTTTTATCATACCCCATCGATCTGATATCAAGTTTGAGATAGAGTTACAATATTATGCCTCTCTCATCAAGAGAACTTAGAATTGTATGGATCCATATCAGCTATAATATTTAAGGATAATATATAAAATTTTATGTAGAATAGTTTTATAAGGACCATTGTATCTATGTGGGGTTCTCTAGTGTTATTCTCTAAGTAACTATATAGTGATCTGAGATTGTGTATACGATATCAGTAGATGAACTATGTGATAATAAAGAATCATTAAACCCTCTCAAGGATATATGATTTATATAGATAGGTGAAGGGATATTACAAGCTTTTAATTATTAACTTGTTGTCTAGATATTATTTCATGAAGGTAAAATATGAGTAAATCTCAAAGACTAGTTACCATTTTTTTATTAGCACGTCATATTCATGGTTATATCATTTAGAGTAATGAATACCCTATATATATTCATAGGACTCATGGAAATCATGTTCAATGAGATCTTAGATTATATCATGGATTTTTTCATTGACTAAAAGTCTCATATACTTGAATTTAGAGGAGGAAAATTCAATGAATCCCAAGGTTGTTTTAAAATCCCATCAATAGCACCATTTATAAGGAATGATTTATAATTGTATGTTTTAGATGTGTGAGGTGCATTTTTATCGTCATATGGTTTACTTTTGGAGAGTGTTAGTAGATACATCAATAGTTGATGTGGTAGTTTCTTTAGAAACAACCAAGAATGTTATAGAGGTTCATAGTTTCCTTGGTCGTGCGGCTACTATTGTCCAAGATAATGAATGACTTAATAACTTAAGGTGGGTGAATTGATTTCTTAAAGATTCTTAAAAAATATTCCACCCTATTCAAAGTATGTCTATTCAATTTTACTCCTTAAGAGTATATGTAGCAGAAATGAAAAACCCATAGAATGGAAATTAAACACTAAGATTTATAGTGGTTCAAGGAACAAAAATTCTCTATCCCACTCAGCAAATGCTCTACTCCATGAGCTTAGTAATTTTCACTAAATATTCCTTTTGACGTGGGCACCCAACTACTTACAAGAATCTGTAACTTATTACAATGGTCGAATAGATTTCAACCAGGATATCCCTTTACAAGACCTATCTATGGTCATACACACTCTTATACTAAGTTCATGCAAGATAGAATGAGATAAAATATCTAAGAAACTTTTTTGGCACATAGTTGCAAGTAGGAAATGATAGTAGATGAAGTTTTTTCCTAATATAATGATAGAAATCATAGTCTAGAATGGGATTATAATTAGTGAAATTGATAGAAATAATAATTTTAGAAATTTATGTATTAATTCTCAATATATATAGATCTCCACCATTAGACAAAGACAAATAACTTTTATTTCTTCTTTCAATTATCTTCAATAATTTTTGTGTTGTTTATAATAGTTTCTTTTATATTATATTTAAACTTGATCACTATATGACTCTCACAGTTGAATAAACCATGAAAAAATACTTATAGTATAATATAATATGAGTATGCATCCACACTTTCCAAATACACAATTTCTTTTGTGGTCATGAAGTTAGAGATCTTATTGTTCTTGGAATTTTATAATTGATGGTAATTCTTATATAGTCTGATATTTCCTTAAAAAGATAACCTTATTTTGATGTACTAAAAATGTATAAAATGGCTTATCAATATATTATAAAATTAATCATGATATTTTATAATATCATGTATTTGTAGGATATCAGAAAAACATATTGTTCATCATAGGATAACTTTTTAAAGATAAAGAATCTTATCATTATAATATTATCAATATTCAACGTAACATAAGATAATTCTCTTTCATAAGATAAAGCATTAACATGATGTAGAATTAACTTTTATTTAACTTCTTATATCTATGAATATTCTTATCATAAGAATAAAGACATTTAATATTTTTATTCTGACTAAAATATCTTCCTTTAGTGACTCAGTCAAACATCATAAAATAATGTCTTACTTGATACTTTATGATTCTGAATAACTAAAGATGTTTTTTGTATTTTTCAGGATAAAATACTTGCATATATTGAGAAAATAAATTTATCACACAAAGTAATATAATATTAAACACTTAAAAAACTTTCTATCATAAAATTTGGGATTTTTTGAATCATAATAACACAAAACATGGAGATATATTAGAACAATATACTCTTCAGAACAATTCCTCCATTTTAATGATCAAAAAACACATGCAATGGAAAACTAAAAATTTTACATATTATATTTTAACTTTTTATAAAGGTTGATGTTTCTTTTTCTTCTCTTTGTAAAAGTATTTTCCTTTTTTTCTCCCCATTTATTTAAATAAGAAACAACTTTTAAATACAAGTAAAATTTTGTATTTTCCTTTTCTTATCCCGTTTTTCTGATATAAAAAAGAGTTGTAATAAGAAAAAAAATTAATTTCACAAAAATATATGCTAATGGAATAGAGTTTTGGAAGTAAATAGAGTTTATAATGAAAAATTGAAATATAATTATAAGAAGATAATAGACCTAAATATTGAAAAGAAATTTTTATCTAGGAACATTAACTTCCTAAAAATAAAGGATTAACAATGATAAACATCACCAAAAATGTATTAATAATATTAAGGAAATAAGATTATTTGATAAAAACCATAAGTTAAGATATCATGGTCATACCAAAGAAATATTAAGATAAACAGACTCGGATGTTCAAATTCCATAAAAGGTGATATAATTCAAATGTTATAAGAATTCCCAACCACCAGAAAACCAATTTCATGAACTTGAAAGGGATGAGTATCAAATTATTTTCTAAAATAAATTTTAGTAGGTAGTTTCTTGAAATATATGGTTTGTTCATGAGGTAATCAAGATGAAGGAAGAGGGGAATCAGTTTTTGTGCCAACAAAATTGCCAAATTTTAGTATGGATGCTCCAAGATCGGTGAGATCACCACAATAAAACCTAACTAGTGTCAACTGAATTTTGAGAGCATATTATTGTGACCTTAACAAATCATAGTTATCTACACAAGTAAAGGGAAATTTAATGGATGGTATAGGTGGGAATAAATATGTATATTTAACAAACCTTTGAAATTACCTTTGATAATTCTCTGATGGATCAAAGATTTCTTTAAGATGTTGAGTAGAATATGGGTAACACTTAACAATATGAGTTCCATGAAATCCTCTCCCACACATTTGAAAAAGAGAGTCAGCACAAGCATCAATCCTTTATATTATTTCATTCTTGGAATAATCTAGAACACTTGTAATTCCATTCCACTCCCTCTAAGAAAATGTTACAATAATGTTTTGAAGATCTACTTTCTTATCATAGTTTCAGATTAGATTCCTCCAATCTTCAAACAGATTTTATGAAATTACTATAATAAAAACAACTTATTTTTACTTTTGAAGGATCAATTATTACTAATGATTCTTCAAAGGAATAAACTTTTATTTTATCATCATCCGAGAAAATATGCTTAATATTGTTCATCATTGGTTCATGTAAGTCTTCAAATTTCTAATCTATTTCTCCACAATTGTTTGACAGAGTTCTATCCAAATTTATTAGAAAATTAAGGATGAAGATTATATCCTTTATTAATTGAAGAGTTCTTTCTTGTGTTTCTTCCAAATTCTGGTTAAGCATTGAATTAATCTCTTTTGTTGATCTATCAAAAGATTCAACATCTTCCTTCATTATAACTAGTAGCCTCTTGACTTCATCTATGGCGATTCTCTAGATATTTTCACACATCGATTTTGTAACAAATTCATATTGAAGGTATTAAAAAACTACTATTACTAAGTCTATAGATTGAGATATCTCCATTATCCTTCATAGAACATATGAACTATAAGTACTTCCAACAAGGGTTTATTATAAACACTTCTCTAAAATAAATTGAACCAACCATATTACTTCATGAACATCAGCTTTTGATTCCATCTGATCACATATAGTTCTTACATCTCAATTTTATTCAGACATATGGGATTTTAGGGTCTCAAAATCATATGGAAATATTGAAAGGATCTACTGAGGTCTTTCATAAATAGTACTTTTAGTTTATTTAATTTCTTCTTTTTGAGATTCTTTAGAAATAGGGGAAACCCTTTCCTATTGAACTTCAACATTCTCTTCTTCAATTGGTTTATTATCAGCTACATTTGGTACTACATCCTCATGATGCGATTCTTGTGAATATATTATTTGGATTCTTCCTTTATCTATTATCTCCATATATTGGGAGTGAGACTTAACTAGAAGAGGAGACATTCTTGGCCTTATAGAGATTATATTATGTTGGACAATTGAGAAGATCTTAGTGATATTTGTGGCTATCCTTTCATTAAAATTTGGACTGGTAGAGAGGAAGGAGTAGGAGGAGTGATATCATGAAAAATAGATTGTGGTATTGATAGAATACCAATACAAACTCTTATTCTTATATTATGATTTTTTTTATCCCAACTTTTTCTAGTCTCATAATGATGAGACGATTCTTCAAGCACTATTAGTGTCTCAGGAAAACTAGAATGCTCCCCCTGAGTTTGAGTAGGGTTTGCTTCAGGTATCAAGGAAAAAGGAATCAACATTATTAATGAGGAGTCCCAATACAATCCACTTTTCCTTAATACACTTTCATTTACGTTTGTTAAAAATTAACATGGCGTTGCATCATTTTTATCCTAACCAACTCCATCATTTTGAAGAAATAGAGTTAAGATTCCTCCATATGGGTATATGTTTATATTCTTATTTTGTACATGGAACATATATCATTAGGTATATCATTCTAGTTTCATAGTATTTTCTAGCATAAAAAAATAAAACAAGGAAACATCGTGAAAATGAGTTTTTTCAAAATCACCATTCTGTTGAGAAATCCCTGACTGGATAAACATGACCAAAATATTTCTTTCTAGATCTGAGTTATTCAATTTATTTTTCTCAAATATAGTGGTTCTAAAAATTGATTTCATGATCTCTAGAGGTTTAACGACATCCATTGAAGGTATATAGGTATGGAAGAATGGGTATCCTTTATAAGGAACATTCAATGCTTCATCCATCTTGAATGGTGTTAGAGACAAATATTTCTGGTTGACGGTTGTAGTGACTAGGTCCTCATCATTGTTGAAGTGGAAAACATTAGACTCATAGAACTCAAAAACTTTATTATTGAAAAATAATGAGGTTTTCGATGCATTAAAATCATACTCCCATCCTTAATGGTTGAAAACTTTCTTCAATAGCATGTATGTTCTGTCTAGCCATATGAATTCAATGAATCTTCCACTTAAAAATTTTCTTGATATCCTTTGACATTTAATCCTTCTAATAAAGAACCATCAACTCCTTTCATTTTTTCTATTAACATAGTGTTTTATGGATTGTATGGTTTGAAGGATATGGAAACAAGTGTTTTAGTAAGGATAAATATAGTTTAAAGGTTTTTTGATTCATTTCACTTGTAGAGTTGATAATTAATATTTTTTGTTTTTGGTAATTGAGTGGTTGTGTATTAATATATAGGGTAATTTTTACTAATAGTATATGGCATGGCCTACTTGATATGACCAATACTTAAAAAGGGTATCACATTAGTAGATTTAAATAAGTTAAATAATATATTTACTATAAATGCAAGAAATAAATTACAGAATATTATTTAGTAAAATTAAACATACCTAATTATTATTTGGTGAAATCGAATCTGAAAATAGGTAGAGGTTTAGTAAAAAATTTCTATTTTTTCTATACAAACAAATTCTAAAGATATATCATCTTTCTATGCATGATCTATTAAGAAATGATGTATTAAATCAATGTTCCTTGTTCTTCAATGATTTATTGGATTCTTTGAGATGTTCATAGGACTAGTGCTATCAAATATTATTAGAACACAATTAAAGCTAAATAAAAAACCATTAAGTTGTGTCTCATCTATAGATCATGTGCTCAATAAATTCTTGTGACAAATATTCATCGTTAGCAGTCGATGGTGCTATAGAATGTTACTTCTTAATTGAATAAAACATGAGAGATTTACAAATATAATGATATATTCCTGAGGTTCTTTTCTTATCTAATATACATACATCAAAATCTTCATTCGAGTATGAAATTAAATTAAAATAATAGGTTTTTGGAAAAATAAGAGAAAGATTTATGGTTCATTTTAGATATTTGAAAATTCTTTTTGCAGCAATTAAATAAGATTATTTTGGATAAGATTGAAATATTTAAGAAAGATATACTAAAAATATAATGTCTGGTCTACTTGAATTAAGGTACAAAAAACTTCCAATGATTCCTCTAATCATCCTATTTTCAACTAGTTTTCCAGTTTCATCTAAGTCAAGTTTGATATTGGAACATATAGGTGTTGAGTAAGTCTTACTTTTTTCAAGTCCAAACTTATTAAGTAATTCATGTATGCATTTTGTTTTATTTAAAAAAAATTGGAATTATTTTTGATAAATTTGTAATCTTAAAAAATAATTGAGTTCTCCAATCATGTTAATTTTAAATTATTTTTTCATATTTTTTTAAAATTCATTGCACATTTTTTATTTTTTGATAAAAAAATAACATTATATACATATATTTTTACTAGAAAAATATCAAAGAAATGTGTTTTCTTAAATAGAATAGGATATTCTATTCCTACTATAAAACCATTCAATAAATGATAATAACTTTATCTTTCATACCACACCCTTGGAGCTTGTTTAATTCCACATAGATCCTTGGTAATTTAAAATAATTTTTTTAAATGAGGGTATTCAAAAATAGGATATTTTTCTTTGTAAACTTCCTCCATTAAAAAACCCATTTAAAAAGGAATATTTTACATCCATTTGGTATAATTTTAAATTCATATATAATGTTTATGAGATAATGATTCTAATATCTTATAATCTAGCTATGGTAGAAAAAGTTTATTCACGATATATTTCTTCTTCTTGATTGTATCCTTTGGAAACTAGTCTCACTTTATTTCTATTTATTATACCATGATCATCTTTCCTGTTTCTAAAAAACCATTTGGTTCCAATTAAAGGATAATTTTAGGGTCTTTCAACTAATTCCCACACTTTATTTCTTTTAAATTGATTTAGATCTTCTTTTATTTCTATGAACAAACTTTCATCAGATATGGATTCTTCTACATGTTTTTGTTCCTATTGGGATAAAAGGTAGAGAATTATTCTATATTTCATATGTTTCTTATAGTTCTTACTCTTTCATATAGGTTTCCTATAACTATTTATAAAGGATAGTCTTTATAGTTTCTTGGTAATCTAGGTAACAAACTTTATGGTTTAATGGTTTCTATCCTTATTGGAATTTGTTTAAAGTAATCAAGTTCCAAATAATCATCCTTATTGTTATGAAAGAGAGGTTTCAATCTCAAATTTTTGACTGAATAATTTTGATCGTTAATTTGAATCATTCTGTGACCAAAGGGATCAAATTAATAAAATTTCACATGAAATAATTCTTCAAAATTCCTTAACCTTTTATTGAAATCTTTATAATATTTGAAAGTAGTAGAATAGACTAGGAATACACCTTTATCTTCCTTTGGATCAAACTTTCCAATATTATCCTTGGTGTTCAAGATGTAAAACTTACATCTAAATACTTTTAAGTATCCTACCATAGGATTTCTATTATTCTAAATCCCATATGGTTTTTTTATTAAAATAGTCCTTATTATTACACTTTTAATGATATAACATGTTGTATTAACAAACTCATCCTAGAAATCCACGGGTATGTTATATTCACATAACATAGTCCTAGTAATTTCTTGCAAGGTCCTACTCCTTCCTTAGACAACACCATTTTGTTGAGGTTTCCTAGTGTCATAGAATGTATATTTAATCACTTTGAGAAATAAGAGTTAAATTTATGATTCTCAAATCCTCCTCCATGATCACTTCTTAGAGACACAATTTTGACATCATTTTATTTTTTCCCAAGTTTACAAAAATCAATAAAAAATAAAAGGATTCAATTTTAAGTCTTAAAAAGTAAACCCACATAAATCTCAAAAAAAATCATCGACTAACACATAAAAAAATGACGTACAAGAAACACTTCTAGTTCTATTTGGTCCAAACATATCCATATGTATAATATCAAGAGGTTTAGAAGTAGTAAGTTATTTAATTGGTTTGAAAGATGAATTTTTTTTCTTTCCCACTTGGCATGAATCACATGGTTTCTTTATTTTTAATTCAAGATCAATCAAGTTAGAAATAAAATTATTTTAAAAAAAAATCTAAAGGAATTAACATTGTAATGTACAATCCTTCAATTCCAAAACAATGATTCATAAATTTTATAATTTAAACAATTTACATTTTGTATACACATCAAGTTAAGATCTAATGTGTAAACATTGTTTCTTTTTGGTGCTTTAAATTTGAGACATTTGTCTTTAAAAAATAAGTAGTAATTATTATAAAAATCAATAGAAGATCTATCATCACAAATTTAAGAGATACTTATTATTTTATGCTCCAAGTTTTCAACATAAAGTACTTTTTTGAGAAGAATAAACTAAGGATTTCCAACTAATACAATGCTAATTGTCTTTCTTTTTTTATTCTCACCAAATGTGACATATCCTCTATCTAATTTGGATATATAATTATAGTTGGAGTAATCTCTACTCATATTACTTAAACAACCACTTTCCATAAACCATTTTGTTCTGCTATTCGTATGACCAATTCCCTCATCCGATTATACCATAAATCATATATTGGCCTTTTTATTTGTAGCATAAGCTTATGATTCTGATGACATGAATTCTCTAGAATATTTAGAATAACTACATGTGGAATTCATATTTTTCACGGATTTCTTATATCAAGTATCTGTGAAATATTTATTTACTATCTTCTTTTCATCTTTGATTTTCAGATAGTTAGGATTAATGTGTCCCACATTTTTGTATTCATAACATATCAAATCTTTAAAATTGTCATTATAATTTCAATTCTTGTAAAAGAATATTCTGAATCCCCATATCTTACTGTATAATTTTTTGAACATTTGAGTGAATTGAGAGAGCTCAATATTTGGCTCTGATTTACTTGAGAGGCCTTCTTCTTCAGATGCTTTAAATATTTGTATACTTTTTCTTTTTTTCATCATTATAAGTAGATACATTCATTGTATCATTTTTCCTTTTGATAATTTTTTTCTCTTCACTTATAGTTTCCATTTCAGATTCATACATCATAAGATTTTTTATAAGATATTTTATCTTGAAATATTTTACTTCTATATTTTTTTATAACTATTGATATTCCACTCCAAGTTGGTGGTAATACTCTGAGAACTTTCACTGCTTATTTTGGATCAGAGATATGAATTCATAGAGAATCAATGAAATTCACAATCTCAGCAAGTATTTCATTTAGTTGAGTAATTATTTCTCCTTAAATAATTTTGAATGTATTGAACTTAATCCTAGTTGTATCATATCTAAGAGCTTTCACATTTTTAGTACCTTCATATGAAACTACAATGGTGGGCCACATTTTATGTGCTTTCTAACATTGATAAATTCTATAAAACTCACCTAGTATTAACCCATGGATAATAGCATTCATAGACTTGTATTTTAGATCAAAATTATCTTCAACTGCAACATCCCAATTTTTAAGTTCTAACTTAGGAATTTCATTAGGCTTAACTACTTTGAGATATACATTCACACAATGATTCTTTAGGTAAATGATCATGATATCTTTATAGAAACCATAGTTTTCACCATTTAAGTACATAGCTCTAACCATTGACACACCTTATTAGTTATCATCCATTTGATGATAGATTTTTGGACTTAAAATTTTGACAGTTGGGAACTCAAGTCACTTTCTCTTATACAAATTTTTATCCCAGATAATTTCTGACTCAATAACTCATGATTGGGGGTGTATTGAGTACTTAAAAGATTCTTGAAAAATAGTCCACCCTCTTCAAATTATGTACGCTAAATTTTCCTCCTTAGGAGTATATGAAACAGAAATTTAAAACATGTAGGAAGGAATGTAAACAAATAGATTTATAGTGGTTTGAGGGACAAAAATCCCCTAGTCCACTCCACCAATGCTCTACTCCATGAGCTTGGTAATTTTCACTAAATATCCCTTTTATCGGGGTATCTTAGTTGATTTCAAGAAGTTTTCACTTAGTAAAAATTTCCATGATCTTTTAACTATGATAAACCTTTAAAATACTAATCCATGGTCTTACACACTCTTGTACTGGATGGAAGAAAGATAGAATGAGATATAATATTTAAGAAACATTTGTGGCATATAGTTGCAAGTATTAACTGACAGTAAATGAGGATTTATCCTAAGACAATGACAAAATTCAAGGTCCATATTAGGATGATCTTCATTGAAATTGATAGAAATGATAAGTGTGGAACATGATGTATTGATTCCCAATATGTATAGATTTCTGGTTTTATGCAAAGGAAAAAAATTATTTATTATTTCTATTCTCTTCTCTCTCTTTTTTGTGTTGTTGCTAAATTTTCCTTTTATATGATCTATAAAATTGATCATAGAATGAATCTAATAGTCAATTGATCCATGCAACAATCCTGATAATATATTCTAATAATATTATGTATGCACACTTTCCAAATATATAATTTCTTTTTTGGTTGTGATGTTATATATATTCTGTCATGACCCGTCCTCGGGGCCCGTGCCATGACTACCCCAAGCCCTCCTTCCATAGGCCAGGGGCTGGAGACTAGCAACAAAGGCGTAAATCCCGATAACTAGGAAGACATTTCCTTTATAAAAGTAAACAAAACACCATAGAGTACAAGCAGAAGAAAAACACTAAGTACAAAAGAAAGTGTTGAAAAGTAAATGGGCCAGAATACAAACCCAAATGGAAGTACAACTAAAACTGAACAAGTAAAATATAAAAAGACAACAGCTAGAAGAACGGAAGCGGCTCTTGGGTCGTCCTCCTCGGATCCTACCTGAAGGGTAGGTACAGACAGTGCAGCTCCTGGATCATCCACCACGGATCCTACCTGAAGGGTATGTACAGAAAGCGCATCTCCTCAACGCTCTCGCCCGTCGACCTCCTCCGTGTGTCGTCTCGTCGCGAAGTCCACCTCCGGATACTGACTCGTCGTGTAGTCCACCTCCGGGTACGGTCCAATCCTCGAACACTCAGCCTCCGTCAGCACTGCTCGTCGTCTGCAACCAACACAACGAGGTACGGGCATATCCCGTGCAGAGGTGAGTATAACGATACACATTAGGGACCCCGAGACCCTCAAGGTCTCACTAAAACCAACAAGGATAACCACAAAGAAGATCTCAACAGATAACCTCTACTTAGGTATATGCCCATACATATACCTAAGTTATCAAGTAACCCATCTAAATCATGAGGAAACACAAGGATCATGAAATCAACGGATAACCACTACCCAGGTATATTCCCATACGTATACCTAAGTTATCAAGTGACCCATCTCAATCATGAGGTAACACAAAGGTCAAAAGTCTCAGCTCAAACCAGGATTTTCATTATCGAAACCGTAACTGCTGAAGAGCCCCGTCTCTAGAGTGTACAGTGGTCCTGTCACGACTCTGAGGTACTGCTCACTAACCTAAGACTGCTGAGGTACTCCTCCTGTCGAGTACCGCGGGTCAGCCACCCAAACACAGTAGTGCTTCCCGCTGGGGTATGTCACCCAAACACAGTAGTGCACACCCCCTAGTAGCCTGATGAGGTACTCTACGGACGAGTACCGTGGGTCTGCACTGTCACACAGGTAGTGCTCTGTCCGCCATGGGTCTGCACCTCACAAAGTAGTGCTCCGTCCACTGGGCTAGTCGACTCACTCCAAGTCGAGTCGGTCAAGCAGTCGTCAGGTCTCAGCCGGCTACACGGTCTCCGTACTCCGCACGCTTGTCTCTGGGAGGTTCCGCTCCACGAGCTATTGGTCGATACTCCAAGTATCTCAAAGTCCCACGAAGAAGTATCTCAAAGGACCGCCTCGTCATGGGGGTCTCAACGCAATAGACGGTACGTCAATCGGACGCCCGAACTCTTGTAGGGTATACTCATAGGGACCGTTTCTCAACGAGATCACCAACGTCGTTGACGGTTCATCAAACGGACGTCTGGTCTGAAAGATAACAGCTTTTCCGTTCCAAGGGCCCGATTGGATCTCGGGTACAATCCAACACGGCCACTATCCAACAGCAACCAAAACTCGGGTGAAATATTCCAAAAGTTCCGTCTCATCAAGAGGAATTCAACGAGACAGACGGCGCGTCAATCGAACGCCCAGTCTGTGAGTTATTGGCTTTTTCGTTCTAGGGGCCCGGTTGGTTTCGTGAGCGAACCAACCCGACCACACTCCGACGACATCCAAACCTTGAGCGGAGTAATCCAAAATATCCATCTCACTTAGAGGAATCTATCAAAGTCGAGAGCATGTCAATCGGACGTCCGGAGCTCAAGATATAAGCGTTTCCGCTCCGAGGGCCCGGTTGGTTTTGTATCCGAACCAACCCGGTCGAACCCAAAGTGTTCCGAAACTTTGAGTGCGATATACTGAAATGACCATCTCGATCCAAGGATCGCATCTCAACGGACGGTGCGTCGATCAGAGACCCGTAGCAAAAGTTATGGGCGTCCGACCGGAAAAGGTTCGGTAAGAATGGGCCCGGTCCGACCCGGCCCGATACCCCCGGGGTCGACCCGAACCGGGTCTGGTTCCAGCCCGCTCGGGCGCGGTCCGGCCCGGCCTGGCGGACCGGCCAGGCGGCCGGCCCGGCCTGGGCACAGTGCGCCCAGCGCGCTGGCCAGGCGCTCGGCCAACGGCCGAGCCGTTGGGCAAAGGGGGGCGCCTGCCCCCCTGGTGTAACCGCGACCCCCCCATTAATGGGGGCCGTTTTGTAGGCCGGCCGGGGGTTTGAACCCCCGGCTGCTCACCTGTCCGACCGGCCCGCCCTGGCCGGCCGATTCCTGCCTCCACGGGACCGGCGATGGTCGGTCCCCTCCCTGCTTCGACACCGGCGGCCCAGAACCGGCCGCCGGTCACTCTACTCCGCCACGGCCCGGAACTGGCTGCGGTTTTGGTTCGTCCAGCACGGCGCGATGGCGCCGCGGCCCCACTCCAGCCGCGGTGTCTTCGGTTTTTCTCTGACGCGGTGCGACGGCGTCGCGTCCTTGTTCTACTTCACGGCGCGGCGCGACGGCGCCGCGCATTACATGTCGTACGATCCCGCGTGGTGCGACGGCACCACGCCATTCCGTCCCAACCAAATTAGAAACAACATTCAAATTGGAGGAGGGTCGGCCATGTTTGTGTGGTCCGGCCCCCTCTCGTTAAATGATAGCAACTGGTCGTAAATTCACGAAGGACAACAAAGTATAATTCACGAATGAAAATAATTAAATAAACCCCTACCTTGAGCGTAGCTAGAACGGGGATTCGCCGCGGAAAACGACATCGCGAGGTGAAGCTCCGTAAGTCTACGTAGAATGCCCGAGGAGGAAGTGGCATCTCCTTTTTGTTGAAATGGGAAGAAGATCGAAAGAGGGTGCGTTGTCGATCTTCGGAAACACACCGGCTGCGAAGAGGAGAAGAGACGGCAGGTCGATCTCTTCTTACGGTGACGGCGTTCTTCATCGAAGTCTTGGTGTTCTTCATGACGAAGATGAAGAGCTCTCTCCTCAATTGTCCACACACAACATCCAACCAAAATAAAATAAGGCTCACCCTTATTTTATTAACTTAAGCCACAATTCAAAAATTCAAAACTTAAATTAAATAATTGAATTGGGTGTTGGCATACTTAATGAGAGGAGAGGTAAAGTCACCCAATTAATGGGAAGTTTAAAAGTTATAAGATTTACACAACTTAAGTGGGGGGTTAAGAGGATTTAGAGAGTTAAGGGATTTGAAAAGGTGGGGGATCGTGTGGTCCCCACGTCACCTTTAATCCACTCAAGAAAAACTAACAAACAGTGGGTCCCACCCTAACTCCTACACTTAGGTTCTAACTCATGGAAGGGGAAATAAAATTCTTAATGAAAATTTTATTTCACTAACACTTAATCCACAAATTAAAACAACTCATAACGAGCAAATGCAACTCCAGGAAAGGCGTTCCTGAGCAATTATCGGTGCTACGGTTCCATCGGTGCCCTCGGAATTCGATTCCGAGCAGCGGTTCAAAAGTTAGAAATTCACGCTCGTTCGTTCACTGAACGTACCGAAGCTAAACTTCGGATAGAAATTCCGGGCACACCGGGCCTCGGAATCAAGCGCCGTCTGAAACTGCGTTCTTGTAAAATTCCAAAGAAAATTAAGAAAAAAAATTCCTTGAAATTTCCGGGTCTTTACATTACTCCCACCTCAGGGATTTACGTCCCCGTAAAGCTTCAACACAAACTAGGGTCACAAAAGCGGTATTGAGAACACACCTGAGTCTTCCGCTCCCATGTGCTTACCTAGAGATTCCGTACTGCCAAAGAAAGCACACCCGAGGAATTGACCGTCCTCGTAGGATCCGCTCATGTCGATCCTCGATCCCTACTGGAACCTCCGTGGAAGTAACCGCATTGCCATCGTCCTTCTCCTCATGGTCGATGATATGTGAAGGGTCGAGCGCGTATCTCCTCAGTTGAGATAACTGGAAAACGCCGTGCACCTGGTGCAACTGAGGTGGATGGGTCAAGCGGTAAACCACCTCGCCTACCTAGATGAGGACCTAGAAAGGTCCGTTGAACCTCATAGATAACTTGTCGCCCTGGCCACATCTCCGTAAACCTCGTCGAGGTGAGACTCGTATAAGGACGTGATCATCATCCTCGAACTCTAGAGGTCTCCAATTACTATTAGAACTGAAACTCAAACGACTGCTTCCATGAGGGTATGGTTGACCGACTCAAGAGTGATCGGTCGCACCCTCTTGTGAAAGTGTTTATCCTATGCTGCCTGGGGTTCCCTTTTCGTCGACCAAGGAAAACCCATCCCGACGTTTGCCTAAAACCGTCAATTTGAGTATGAACAGTTGTTGCCCATTCCATACTCAAACTAACGTCATAAGGCCTCGACGCTGCCACAAAGAGATTCCAACCGAAACTCTCACCTCGAGGGTCTGACCACACCGTCGGCGTAAGTGTGATTATCAAGTCTCCTCCCAAGGTATCTCCATACATGAGGGTCAAGTCCACGGATTTCGGAAACTCTAGTTCTGGAACAAGATTTGCGAAAGCAAGGAATGGTTCATATCGACGTCTGTTACTACAGCAGCTAGTAGTGGACACAGACTATCCCTGAATCATTTTTAGAGCCATTAGGTCACACTCCTTGACCGCATTCAGTCGCACTCTTCCTCTTCCCTCCAACTCTCTGAGCCTGGCGGGGATAACTAAGGCAGGTGGTTGTATCATGTTAAGATATACACCACCTCATGCTACTCTTCTAGCTCTGCCTCCACGTCTTATGCTCCGCAGACTCATCTCTCCTTAAAGATTCCTCTTATTTAAACATTTAACACGCTCGAGTCTCTAAGACTGGAGTCGGTTTCCTGTTTCTTACTGCACTGTGCAGTCTTCATCCGCTCCTGGATGATCTGTACCTTCTTTGCATATGATCTGAAGGAGCTGCTAAAATTTCTCCTTTGCCGAAAAGAGAAACACGGTCTCATCCCCTGGATGAACCATGCCCATTTCCTAATATAGTCAATCCTGACATGAATGACGCATTCACGCCATGTATGACGTCGTAAGGCCTCGACGTAACTACTAAGAGATCCAACTGTCACTCTCGACTCCAAGGGTCGAGTCACACTGTTGGCATCAGTGTGAGGTCACTGAGTCTCCTCCAGTAGAAATCTTGAAAGTGAGGGTCAAGTCAATAGTTTTAACCAGCACCACTCAGTATCAACCAAACAAAAGGACAGGAAAGCAAACAAAGATAAGTGTCTTTTTATTATTGCAGCTCATAGTACAAAGACACGAATACAACAGCAACATGGAACTAGAATTACAAGGGAAGTATCCACTATTTCCGCTCCTGTCTACCTGCTCCCGGAGCTCTACTGCCTTGTCCACTGCTCGGCTGTTGCTCAAGCACCCGCCGCTGCTTCTGCCTTGGTGGCTCCTCCAAAGCCTGCGGATCAACTATACGAGGAGTCGGACAGTCACGTGCCAGGTGACCCTTTCCGCCGCAAGAGTAACATTGTCTGTTTCTGGAACGCCTAGCTCTATCCCCACCCCGGGTGCCCCGCACCACCGATCCTAAAACCCGAGATCACCCAACTGCTGGTCTGGTCCTCCTGGACCTCTGCATCATCTGTCTACTACCCACAGATGACTCGGCTACTGATCGAATAACATGCGGAAAAGGCAGCAGCTCCTGAACACGCTCGGGGTGTAGAGCTACTAGCACAAACTCCACCCTGAAGAAGGTCTCAAAGTCTTCCCATGTGAAGGTCATCCCGTCGCAAAACTGGAACAAGTGGCTCCACCACCTGCCTGCTGCTTCCTGAAGAAGGTTGGCAGCAAAGATCACCATGAAGTATACAGGCATCCCCACTAGCCTGAAGACTCTCACCACAGCCTCTAGCCAAACCTCAGCCGCCTGCGGGTCCATCTCTCCCCGTAACCTGGTTGGCCTCTGGCGCTGGAACTCGTGCAGCGCACTCAAGTGGCGTGCATCGCCTACTGCTGGGGCTGGTGGCATCGGTGGCCCAACGTATGGTAGTACCGCTGGTACCTCCGCTGGTGCCTCAACTGCAAGAGGGTCCTGTATCGAAGCCTCGTCGCTCGACAGGCTGTCACTACGTACATCCCTATGGGCTCTAGCTGGTCATCCGAGAAAAGGCATCCTGAAAGAAACAACGTGACACTGTCAAACGACTATACCTGGTGAGCTGACCTGGTTTGAGCTGTTTTTTTTTTAACTGGTGGAAACACACACGCAATCGGTGTTTTCATGCACAAAGTCAGAAATCAGTTGTCAGGGCCCTGGTGTATGGATACGTCGGCCGCCCACACCAACACTGGACTCCCTGAACTGAAAACCACACTCGGTACTCTTAACACTATTGCTTCACAGAAAGAAAATATCAGAGTTATAAGTTCTGCGGTAGAACTGACTCCTCTGATACCAATTTGTCACGACCCGTCCTCGGGGCCTGTGCCGTGACTACCCCAAGCCCGTCTTCCATAGGCCAGGGGCTGGCGACTAGCACCAAAGGCGTAAATCCCGATAACTGGGAAGGCATTGCCTTTATAAAAGTAAACAAAACACCATAGAGTAAAAGCGGAAGCAAAACACTAAGTACAAAAGAAAGTGTTGAAAAGTAAATGGGCCAGAATAAAAACCCAAATGGAAGTACAACTACAACTGAACAAGTACAACAGAAAAAGAAAACAGCTGGAAGAACGGAAGCGGCTCCTAGGTCGTCCTCCTCGGATCCTACCTGAAGGGTAGGTACAGACAGTGCATCTCCTAGATCGTCCACCACGGATCCTACCTGAAGGGTAGGTACAGATAGCGCATCTCCTCAACGCTCTCACCCGTCGACCTCCTCCGTGTGTCGTCTCGTCGCGAAGTCCACCTCTGGGTACTGACTCGTCGTGTATTCCACCACCGGGTACCGTCCAATCCTCAAACACTCGGCCTCCGTCAGCACTGCCCGTCGTCTGCAACCAACACAGCGAGGTGCAGGCATAGCCCGTGAAGGGGTGAGTATAACGATACTCATTAGGGACCCCGAGACCCTAAAGGTATCACTAAAACCAACAAGGATAACCACAAAGAAGATCTCAACAGATAACCTCTACTTAGGTATATGCCCATACATATACCTAAGTTATCAAGTAACCCATCTCAATCATGAGGAAACATAAGGATCATGAAATCAATGGATAACCACTACCCAGGTATATGCCCATACATATACCTAAGTTATCAGGTGACCCATCTCAATCATGAGGTAACACAAAGGTCAAAAGTCTCAGCTCAAACCAGGATTTTCATTATCGAAATCGTAATTGCTGAAGAGCCCCGTCTCTAGAGTGTACAGTGGTCCTATCACGACTCCGAGGTACTGCTCACTAACCTAAGACTGCTGAGGTACTCCTCCTGTCGAGTACCACGGGTCAGCCACCCAAACACAGTAGTGCTTCCCGCTAGGGTATGTCACCCAAACATAGTAGTGCACACCCCCTAGTAGCCTGCTGAGGTACTCTCCGGACGAGTACCGCGGGTCTGCACAGTCACATAGGTAGTTCTCCTTCCACCATGGGTCTGCACCTCACAAAGTAGTGCTCCGTCCACTGGGCTAGTCGACTCACTCCAAGTCGAGTCGGTCAAGCAGTCATCAGGTCTCAGACGGCTACACAGTCTCCGTACTCCACACGCTCATCTCTGGGAGGGTCCGCTCCACGAGCTACTGGTCGATACTCCAAGTATCTCAAAGTCCCATGAATAAGTATCTCAAAGGACCGCCTCATCATGGGGGTCTCAACGCAACAGACGGTGCGTCAATCGGACGCCCGGTCTGTCAGTTATTAGCCTTTTCGTCCCAGGGGCCCGGTTGGTTTTGTGAGCGAACCAACCCGGTCGTATCTCAACTGTACCCCGAACTCTCATAGGGTATACTCATAGCGACTGTTTCTCAACGATATCACCAACACCGCTGACGGTTCGTCAAACGGACGTCTGGTCTGAAAAATAACAGATTTTCCGTTCCAAGGGTCCGGTTGGATCTCGGGTACAATCTAACACGGCCACTATCCAACAGAAACCAAAACTCGGGCGAAGTATGCCAAAAGTTCCATCTCGTCAAGAGGAATTCAACGAGACAGACGGCGCGTCAATCGGACACCCGGTCTGTGAGTTATTGGCTTTTTCGTTCCAGGGGCCCGGTTGGTTTCGTGAGTGAACCAATCCGACTGCACTCCAACGACATCCAAACCTCGAGCGGAGTAAGCCAAAAGATACGTCTCACTTATAGGAATCCATCAAAGTCAACGGCACGTCAATCGGACGTCCGGAGCTCAAGATATAAGTGTTTCCGTTCCGAGGGCCCGGTTGGTTTCGTATCCGAACCAACCCGGCCGAACCCAAAGTGTTCCGAAACTTTGAGTGCGATATACCGAAACGACCATCTCGATCCAAGGATCTCATCGCAACTGACGGTGCGTCGATCAGAGACCCGTAGCACAAGTTATGGGTGTCCGACCAGAAAAGGTTCGGTAATAAGGGGTTCGGGCCCTGTAACACCCCGAGATTTTATGAAAAATATTCTTTTTAATTTCATTAATGTCTTGTTTTATATGCTACACCAAAAGGATCTTTCACAACACACATCTCTGACCTGGCTTGAATTACACGCAATCGCGACCTTCCACGATAGCGTGTGTTGTACGCAACACCAAGTTTCGCTAAACAACGATATGCTATTAAGATATTATTAAAACTAGCTGTTATGAATAGTAATAACCACTTTTTGAAATTTTGTAAATTTTATTTTTCAAAATGGACTTCATTTATGGATTCGGAGTATCGAATTTAGCCTAAGGTGAAATTTTGGTACTTTTCGGATAACTTTCATATTCTGATGAATAGTGAAAATTACTAAATTTTAATTAAAAACAACTTTTTTAATCGAAATAATTAATAGTGATAAATTATTAATTTGAGTGGTTTTAAAGTATATTTAGAATATATTTTTACAATTTAATACAATGTTGGTCATTGGATGTAATTTCACATTTAAACCAGTTATAAACAAGTGTCAATCTTTTGATAGTTATTATCTCTTAAAAACAAGCTATTTGTTGTGACAGCGGAAATTAATTATAAAATTAATTAATGCAACTTATATGTTGGGAATTTTGTAAAATAGAAATCATTTTTGAATTCGAAATATCAATTATAGCTTAGGGTGAAATTTTGGCATTTTTCTGAAAAACTTCAATTTTTGATGAATAGTGGAACCACTAAGTGGTAGGTTAAAAACTGAATTTTGCATAAAACTTAATTTTACCGCTTCTGTGAATGGAATTTTGAAAATCTGACAGACACAATTGATATCAGTAAGTAAAATGTGGTTCAATGAGATAAAAATAATTTTTTTGGTGAATAGTAACTTTTTACTTTTTTTACCGCGGTTAATAGTAAATAGGGTAACTAAGGGTAAATATGATATTACTATTACCCTAACACATGTCCTAATTCTATTGGATAAGTGTAATTTGACCAAAAACAAACTAAGGAATAAAATATGACCATTTAGGCCCACTTGGATTAGATTAGGACATTTAATATTAATTTATTTAAAGAAGGGTTAAAAGAGTTAAAATCAAAGTTTATTTACTAAAACATTTTTAATATGGGGTTATACATAAGATAAATTTGACTATAAATATTCATTAGAAATATAAAAAGATTTCCTACATAATGGTATTTTAATTGTAATTTTTAGACATTAAATAATTTAATTTATTTATGACACAACGATGATGCAGTAATTATCTTATTAATGAAATATTGACATAATTGATGTTATAAATACCCAAATAAATATAATTTTAGACTTTTTATGAATTCCACTAATTTTATAGGTTAATATGACATGTTATTGTTGATTTAATTAACTTTTTTCGAACGTATCATTCTGTAATGATTTTCACAAAAATCAATTACTAAATAGTGTCAAAATTGACATATAATAGTTTTTAAAACAAATATTATATTATTAACTGTTATTTTATTCCTAAAAATCTAATATTCGGCCAAATGACTTAGATAAGGATTTATATATTAATAATAAACAATTTGGGGTTCGTTTGGCATGTTATAGTAAGTTTATTAACCATATAGTGTAAGAAAACAAAAAGACACGGTAAAAGTTAAATTATTTAACTTAGAGTTAAATCTAATTGATAAGGTTAAAATAATAACCTAAACTTGTCTAAATAATATTGGTTGATAGGATTTCGACCCATCCCCACTTTAGCTTCGAAATAAGACCCTTTGGAACCATTATAAACCAATTTTGACTTTAATATAAAAAAATATTTTGAGATATTCCTAAGGTGCCCCTCTCCTCCCTTATAAAAGGACACCTCCTCCCCCTCCTCCTCACACCATTTTGAGCACTCAAGCTCGGCCAACCCCTGACAAAATCCCTTCTCCACTTCCCTATAATAATCCTAGAGGTCCTGGTCTTCTTCAAAGACCAATCTTAGTTCCCTAAGTGGAGGATTCAAAGAGGCGCTTCAAAGAAGAGGTAATTTAAGTTACCAATTCTTTCACCTTTATTTCTTCTTCGACTTCTTATTCTTAGGTTGTTTCATTATGAAGTAATAACATAAGTATCACTCATATACTGATATGTTATTATAAGTATGAAACAATCCTAATTCACCATCTATCCATCCTACGGAAAACGAAATCATCGCGCGTGCGTACGTACGGAATACCGTCTCCACGCCGTGGTGTAATCTGTTTTTCCACCAACACCTTACATGGATGGGTATTATGGTGTAAATAATAACTATACATAGTTATTATAACATCATAATGATTCTGATATATTTTATCATCCACTCCAATTCAATTCAATAATTATGGAAATGATATCATCGCTCGTGCGTACGTACGGACTACCGTCTCCACGACGCGATGAGATTCATTCTCAATGATTAACCATTCATGAATGATTATAAAGTATATATAATAAGTACTAATGAAATATATGACATAATAATGATACTGGATTTATGTAAATTTATATGTATGTCATCTACTTAATTCCATTCACTTCAATAAGGAAACGAAAACAGCGTTCATGCGTACGTACGGACTACCGTCTCCATGAACGGTGTATTTCATTCCATTTATCGATATATTATATATTCTGAATATATATTATATATAAATCATTTTTTACATTCTGGATATAAGTAATCATGATCCAAGTAATCATATTAATAATTACAAGTTAAAAACAGGAACGACAAATGAGACGATTTTACCCAAAACGCTACTTTAACATGAATTTACAAAAGAACAGGTAATATAAAGTCATAAGTGGACCATATATGATATAATAACAATGAATATGATTCTGGAATAAGTCAATAACATGATTTAAATCATTATACAGTAGGTTCGGACACTTACAGAGAAAGTCGGACCTAAGGTAAGGGAAAATATCACAATCTCATTTTTATCCGAGATTGTTTTTACTTTGGAATTTACTGAGGTGTATTTTATCATCTACATCCATGTTTCATCAATATTTAATATTATTTCCATCCACCTAAAATTGTTTAAATCCATTTTTACCCTTCGGTGAGTTTTTAGTAAAATAAATGAAAGGAATCTTTTGTCGTTTTTCGTACGAGGTACTTTTTGACTTTTCCGACAAAAGTACGAAGAATGTTTTTTTTAACTTATACGGCATGAATGGATTTTTAAAACATTATTTCCAAGAATCTTCCTTTACAATTTTTCAAGTTTATTTTAATCAACTTATTTTAGTTATAATTTTATGACATGTTATGAAATGAAAAGTGTTTTTGAAGTAGAAAGGATATTTTCCTCAAGAATGAAGTTCAAGTGTTTTATCAAAATTATTTTCCATCTAAGATAATAAAGGGTTATGTTTTTATCCCTATTATTACATTGATTTGATTATGTTGTGATGGAATTATTTTTATGAATTCCTTTATCTTATATGAATTGTTTTATGATGTCATGATGTTTAATATTCCCATTTGTATTACATGGGTTAAGCAATGATGTATGATTTATGATTTTGTGGCACACATAAGAATGGTATCATTATAAGATGGGTAGGACCTATATCTCCCTCCAATGCATTGGGTAAAGATTTTATATCTCATGAGATAGACATGGCTGGAATGGTAGGTTATACCAGTTCAGTGAAACAGGACTGAAACGAGGGTGACTTGGTTCAGAAAGGGACTTTGTCCACTAAGATAGTCTTGGCAATGAGTCTTGACTAACAAGAAATGATTCTATATGATTATGTGTGTATGCCACAAAGTTTAATGTTTTAAGTTATGATTATTGTGATTACATTTCACTACCATGAGTTATCCCAGGTTATGAAATTATGATCTCTTTTACAGGTTAAGATTTCCAGAAGTTATGTGCTTATGTATATGATGTGATTGATATTTCTTTTGTTTACCCTTACTGAGCATTTGATCTCACCCTTTTATGTTTACTTTTCCCCAGGATATAAAGAAAGGTTTAGGTATAAAAAAAAGAAGACCTTTATGGGAGATGTTGAAGATCTTTCACCAGGATTAGAAGATTATATTCTGAGTTTCCAAAGACACTAAACTATTACGATCCTTGTGTGTGTGTTTTTGTTATGTACTAAGTATTCCGCAAAAGTAATGTAATGTATATGTACGTTATGCTTCGGGTCTCTACAGTTGGTATCAGAGGAAATTTTTAGTCAACCTTTGGAAACTAGGATGCGAAAACGTTAGTGAGATCCCTAGAGATATTTCTAAGGTATGTCAAGGGATGTCCCTAAGGTTAAGTATACGTATAGGTTATAGTACTAGAATTATGCTAACTATCATAGAATTAAACCTAAGATGTTAGATATTGAAGGTACTCCCCCTTTATTATGTTGTTTTCCCCTAGCATGATTTTTGCCTCTCACACTATTCTTTTTGGGTTTTAGAAAATGGCTGGAAACAAGATGATTCACGATAATGGAGAATATGATGGACAATGGAATGATATTCTTTATAATGAAATGGGATTTGGAAGTCCAAACATCATTATTATGCCAAATCAGCAATCTCATAATATGATCAATAAAGTAAAATTTGGTAAGTTTCCTGACTCGGCTAATAAGAGAAAGATGGAGTTTCATGATGATCATAGAGGAAATAAAGTTCAATTTCCCCTATGTAAATCATGTGGGAAGAGGCATCAAGGAGAATGTTTCAAAGGAACTGGAAGATGCTTTGGGTGTGGAAAAGAAGGACACAAAGCAAGTAAGTGCAAAGGAAATGGTTCAGTTAACACCATGGATGAGGATAATGGTATTGCTACGACATCAACAATGGTTAAATGTTTTAAATGTGGAATGTACGGGCATTATGCAAACCAATGCCCTAAGGGAAAGTCTCGTGAAGAGAATCAGTATGGTCGTATGGGAAGTATTTATGTTGATTATGATGAAGAGACTACAAATGATATGTGAGATGAAATAATTGTTGATGCTCGGTCAATGGTTTAAGAAGGTAGTGGAATGATTACATGTTTATCAAGTGTAATGTTGTATAAGTAATCTCATGGTACTATGGAATAAAGAGACATCTAAGGATTGTTACACTATTGTCTTTCCTAAGTTTTTAAAGCGTATGATTAATGGTACTAGTAACCATGAAATGTTATTCAGATATTTTTTTGGAAAGTAGATGATATGCGCATAATGAAGGAATAATAAGATAATGAGGTATTTGATTGTATTCATGAGCTCATGACTAATATAAGGAGAAGGTTATATCATGGTTTGAGTATATAGAATTTTTGGATTTTGGTATGTGGAAAGAGTTAACTTTTAACTGCATTCATGTTTTCACTAAGGTTCAATGGGTATTCAAGAGAATACGTGATTAAGGCCTTTGAATGTTTGGAATGTGACCAACAAGACATATCTTATGATATATGGGGATCAACGACAGTATTAAATCTCTGGTAATCGTTTTCACTATATTATGAGAGTGGACTGCAGTATTATGGATAAGCCTAAAGATTAGAATGGATTATATTGGACATAAGTTAGTATTGTTTAAGGATAGAAGATTTTCTATATTATTGATGGGATGTTATAGTAATGTAGTTTTAGAAAAATGACAACCTGCAGGACGGGCGACAGCCCATCGCGTCGGACAAGGATGTGGGAATCAAACCCACAACCGAAGTGCGACTGGCCTTTATCGCCTACCACTGGCCTACAAGAAGTCCATGTTTAGTAGAAACTAGTTTTATTATATTAATCAGTATGATATATGAAGTATAAGTTCATTTTAGGAACCATATATCATTATTCTTACTATAGATGGACTTATGTATTTTTTGATAACTTTTCTAACCTTTTGAGACAGATCGAATGACCCATCATTCTATCACATGATCTGCTAACACATCACGAATGAAAAATTCAACTTCATTTCTTTAAGAGATGAAGTATAAATTGTCCAAAGAACGACAAACAGTGAGACTATACCAAAATCAAGAAAGTATTTCTTCTAATTCCAATTTCATCAACTTTAGGGAAATGATCTTGAAAACCAAAAATGTTGTCCTAGTGCTCTTATATCTAATTAATCAGATGTTACCTTAGATCGTCACAAATTTATGGATTTGTGATTGCTAGCTTTTCCATAGCCATGTTCTCTACCACTCTCCATCAGAACATGATGGTTAGATTTTTCTTCCATATCCATATTTTCACCTATGTGGAAACCCAGTGATTAGTTTATTTGGGTAACCGTTACGTTTCATACTTTTGTTTTTAAAGATTGGTTTTGGTATTCCTTTTTACGATGTGGGTTTCGATTAACGAAACTTTCGAATAGTAAACCATTTATAACCCCGACGAATTTCGAGGGCGAAATTCATTTTAAGGGGGGTAGAATGTAACACCCCAAGATTTTATGAAAAATATTCTTTTTAATTTCATTAATGTCTTGTGTTATACGCTACACCAAAAGGAGCTTTCAAAACACACATCTCTGACCTGGCTTGAATTACACACAATCGCGACCTTCCACGATAGCGTGTGTTGTACGCAACACCATGTTTCACTAAACACCGATATGCTATTAAGATATTATTAAAACTAGCCATTATGAATATTAATAACCAATTTTTGAAATTTTTTAAATTTTATTTTTGAAAATGGACTTCATTTATGGATTCGGAGTATCGAATTTAGCCTAAGGTGAAATTTTGGTACTTTTCGGATAACTTTCATATTCTGATGAATAGTGAAAATTACTAAATTTTAATTAAAAACAAATTTTTTAATCGAAATAATTAATAGTGATAAATTATTAATTTTAGTGGTTTTAAATTATATTTAGAATATATTTTTACAATTTAATACAATGTTGGTCATTGGATGTAATTTCACATTTAAACCAGTTATAAACAAGTGTCAATCTTTTGATAGTTATTATCTCTTAAAAACACGCTATTTGTTGTGACAGTGAAAATTAATTATAAAATTAATTAATGAAACTTATATTTTGGGAATTTTGTAAAATAGAAATCATTTTTGAATTCGGAATATCAATTATAGCTTAGGGTGAAATTTTGGCATTTTTCTGAAAAACTTCAATTTTTGATGAATAGTGAAACCACTAAGTGGTAGGTTAAAAACTGAATTTTGCATAAAACTTAATTTTACCGCTTCTGTGAATGGAATTTCGAAAATCCGACAGACACAGTTGATATCAGTAAGTAAAATGTGGTTCAATGAGATAAAAATAATTTTTTGGTGAATAGTAACTTTTTACTTTTTTTACCGCGGTTAATAGTAAATAGGGTAACTAAGGGTAAATATGATATTACTATTACCCTAACACATGTCCTAATTCTATTGGATAAGTTTAATTCGACCAAAAACAAACTTAGGAATAAAATATGACCATTTAGGCCCACTTGGATTAGATTAGGACATTTATTATTAATTTATTTAAAGAAGGGTTAAAAGAGTTAAAATCAAAGTTTATTTACTAAAACATTTTTAATATGGGGTTATACAGAAGATAAATTCGACTATAAATATTCATTAGAAATATAAAAAGATTTCTTACATAATGGTATTTTAATTGTAATTTTTAGACATTAAATAATTTAATTTATTTATGACACAACGATGATGCAGTAATTATCTTATTAATGAAATATTGACATAATTGATGTTATAAATACGCAAATAAATATAATTTTAGACTTTTTATGAATTACACTACTTTTATAGGATAATATTACATTTTATTGTTGATTTAATTAACTTTGTTTGAACTTATAATTCTGTTATGATTTTCACAAAAATGAATTACTAAATAGTGTCAAAATTGACATAAAATAGTTTTTAAAACAAATATTATATTATTAATTGTTATTTTATTCCTAAAAATCTAAGGTTCGGCCAAATGACTTAAATAATGATATATATATTAATAATAAACATTTTGGGGTTCTTTTGGCATGTTATAGTAAGTGTATTAACCATATAGTTTAAGAAAACAAAAAGACACGGTAAAAGTTAAATTATTTAACTTAGAGTTAAATCTAATTGATAAGGTTAAAATAATAACCTAAACTTGTCTAAATACGATTGGTTGATAGTATTTTGACCCATCCCCACTTTAGCTTCGAAATAAGACCCTTTGAAACCATTATAAACCGATTTTGACTTTAATATAAAAAAATATTTTGAGATATTCCTAAGGTGACCCTCTCCTCCCTTATAAAAGGACACATCCTCCCCCTCCTCCTCACACCAATTTGAGCACTCAAGCTCGTCCAACCCCTGACAAAATCCCTTCTCCACTTCCCTAGAATAATCCTAGAGGTCCTGGTCTTCTTCAAAGACCAATCTTAGTTCCCTAAGTGGAGGCTTCAAAGAGGCGCTTCAAAGAAGATGTAATTTCCGTTACCAATTCTTTCACCTTTATTTCTTCTTCCACTTCTTCTTCTTAGGTTGTTTCATTATGAAGTAATAACATCAGTATCACTCATATACTGATATGTTATTATAAGTATGAAACAATCCTAATTCATCATCTATCCATCCTACGGAAAACGAAATCACCGCGCATGCGTACGTACGGAATACCGTCTCCACGCCGTGGTGTAATCTGTTTTTTCACCAACACCTTACATGGATGGGTATTATGGTGTAAATAATAACTATACATAGTTATTATAACATCATAATTATTCTGATATATTGTATCATCCACTCCAATTCAATTCAATAATTATGGAAATGATATCATCGCTCGTGCGTACGGACGGACTACCGTCTCCACGATGCGATGAGATTCATTCTCAATGATTAACCATTCATGAATGATTATAAAGAATATATAATAATTACTAATGAAATATATGACATAATAATGATACTGGATTTATGTAAATTTATATGTATGTCATCTACTTAATTCCATTCACTTCAATAAGGAAACGAAAACAGTGTTCATGCGTACGTACGGACTACCGTCTCCATGAACGGTGTATTTCATTCCATTTATCGATATATTATATATTCTGAATATATATTATATATAAATCATGTTTTACATTCTGGATATAAGTAATCATGATCCAAGTAATCATATTAATAATTACAAGTTAAAAACACGAATGACAAATGAGGCGATTTTACCCAAAACGCTACTTTAACATGAATTTACAAAAGAACGGGTAATATAAAGTCATAAGTGGACCATATATGATATAATAACAATGAATATGATTCTGGAATAAGTAAATAACATGATTTAAATCATTATACAGGAGGTTCGGACACTTACAGAGCAAGTCGGGCCTAAGGTAAGGGAAAATATCACAATCTCATTTTTATCCGAGATTGTTTTTACTTTGGCATTTACTAGGGTGTATTTTATCATCTACATCCATGTTTCATCAATATGTAATATTATTTCCATCCACCTACAATTGTTTAAATCCATTTTTACCCTTTGGTGAGTTTTTAGTAAAAGATATGAAAGGAATCTTTTGTCGTTTTTCGTACGAGGTACTTTTTGACTTTTCTGACAAAAGTACGAAGAATGTTTTTTTAACTTATACGGCATGAATGGATTTTTAAAACATTATTTACAAGAATATTCCTTTACAAGTTTTCAAGTTTATTTTTAATAAACTTCTTTTAGTTATAATTTTATGACATGTTATGAAATGAAAAGTGTTTTTGAAGTAGAAAGGATATTTTCCTCAAGAATGAAGTTCAAGTGTTTTATCAAAATTATTTTCCATCTAAGATAATAAAGGGTTCTGTTTTTATCCCTATTATTACATTGATTTGATTATGTTGTGATGGAATTATTTTTATGAATTCCTTTATCTTATATGAATTGTTTTATGATGTCATGATGTTTAAGATTCTCATTTGTATTACATGGGTTAAGCAATGATGTATGATTTATGGTTTTGTGGCACACATAAGAATGGTATCATTATTAGATGGGTGGGACCTATATATCCCTCCAATGCATTGGGTAAAGATTTTATATCTCATGAGATAGACATGGCTGGAATGGTAGGTTATACCGGTTCAGTGAAACAGGACTCAAACGAGGGTGACTCGGTTCAGAAAGGTACTTTGTCCACTAAGATAGTCTTGGCAATGAGTCTTGACTAACAAGAAATGATTCTCTATGATTATGTGTGTATGCCACAAAGTTTAATGTTTTATGTTATGATTATTGTGATTACATTTCACTGCCATGAGTTATCCCAGGTTATGAAATTATGATCTCTTTTACAGGTTATGATTTCCAGAAGTTATGTGCTTACGTATATGATGTGATTGATATTTCTTTTGTTTACCCTTACTGAGAATTTGAGCTCACCCTTTTATGTTTACTTTTCCCCAGGATATAAAGAAAGGTTTAGGAATAAAAAAAAGAAGATCTTTATGGGAGATGTTGAAGATCTTTCACCAGGATTAGAAGATTATATTCCGAGTTTCCAAAGACACTAAACTATTACGATCCTTGTGTGTGTGTTTTTGTTATGTACTAAGTATTCCGCAAAAGTAATGTAATGTCTATGTACGTTAAGCTTCGGGTCTCTACAGGCCCGGTCCGACCCGGCCCGATACCCCCGGGGTCGACCCGAACCAGGTCCGGGCCCGGCCCGGCCTGGGCACAGCGCGCCTCGCGCGCTGGCCAGGCGCTAGGCCAACGGCCGATCCATTTGGCAAAGGGGGGGGCGCCTGCCCCCCTGGTGTAACCACGGCCCCCCCATTAATGGGGGCCGTTTTGTAGGCCGGTCGGGGGTAGGAACCCCCGACTGCTAACCTGTTTAGCCGGCCTGCCCTGGCCGGCCGGTTCCTGCCTCCATGGGACTGGCGACGGCCGGTCCCCTCCCTGCTCTGACACCGGCGGCCCGAAACCGGTCGTCGGTCACTCTGCTCCGTCGCGGCCCGGAACCGACCGCGGTTTTGGTTCGTCCGGCACGGCGCGATGGCGTCGCGCCCCTTCGCCGCGGCCCCACTCCGGCCGCGGTGTCTTCGGTTTTTCTCTGATGTGGCGCGACGGCGTCGCGTCCTTGTTCTACTTCACGGTGCGGCGCGACGGGGCCGTGCATTACATGCCGTACGATCCCGCGTGGTGCGACGGCACCACGCCATTCCGTCCCAACCAAATTAGAAACAACATTCAAATTGGAGGAGGGTCGGCCGTGTTTGTGCGGTCTGGCCCCCTCTCGTTAAATGATAGAAACTGGTCGTAAATTCATGAAGGACGACAAAGTAGAATTCACGAATGAAAATAATTAAATAAACCCCTACCTTGAGCGTAGCTAGAACGGGGGTTCACCGCGGAAAACGACGTCGCGAGGCGAAGCTCCATAAGTTGACGGAGAACGCCCGAGGAGGAAGTGGCATCTCCTTTTTGTTGACATGGGAAGAATATCGAAAGAGGGTGCATCGTCGATCTTCGGAAACACACCGGCTGCGAAGAGGAGAAGAGACGACACGTCGATCTCTTCTTACGGTGACGGCGTTCTTCGTCGAAGTCTTGGTGTTATTCGTGATGAAGATGAAGAGCTCTCTCCTCAATTGTCCACACACAACATCCAACCAAAATAAAATAAGGCTCACCCTTATTTTATTAACTTAAGCCACAATTCAAAAATTCAAAACTTAAATTAAATAATTGAATTGGGTGTTGGCATACTTAATGAGAGGAGAGGTAAAGTCACCCAATTAATGGGAAGTTTAAAAGTTATAAGAGTTACACAACTTAAGTGGGGGTTAAGAGGAGTTAGGGAGTTAAGGGATTTGAAAAGGTGGGGGCTCGTGTGGGCCCCACCTCACCTTTAATCCACTCAAGAAAAACTAACAAACAGTGGGTCCCACCCTAACTTCTACACTTAGGTTCTAACTCATGGAAGGGGAAATAAAATTCTTAATGAAAATTTTATTTCACTAACACTTAATCCACAAATTAAAACAACTCATAACGAGAAAACACAACTCCAGGAAAGGCGTTCCTAAGCAATTACCGGCGCTACGGTTCCATCGGTGCCCTCGGAATTCGATTCCGAGCACCGGTTTAAAAGTTAGAAATTCACGCTTGTTCGTTCACTGAACGTACTCAAGCTAAACTTCGGATAGAAATTCCAGGCACACCGGGCCTCGGAATCAAGCGCCGTCAGAAACTGCATTCTTGTAAAATTCCAAATAAAATTAAGAAAAAAGTTCCTTGAAATTTTTGGGTCTTTACATATTCACATTCTATAAAATTTCGTATACATGGTATGTCTTGTGCAGTCTGATGATTCCTTAAATATGGAACATGGCGTATTGATTCCCAATATTTATAGATTTATGGTGTTATATAAAGTAAAACAAATTTTCATTATTTTTTCTATTCTCTTCTCTCTCTCTTTTGTGTTGTTACTAAATGTTTCTTTTATATGATCTATAAACTTGAGCATAGAATGAATATAATGGTCAAATGAGCAATGAAACGATCCTGATGAAATATTATAATAATATTATGCATGAACACTTTCCAAATATATATTTTCTTTTGCAGCTGCGATGTCATAGATATTATCATTTTCTTAATTTTCCTATACATGGTATGTCTTGTGTAGTCTGATGATTCCTTAAATAGATAACCTTATTTTGATGTAATCAAAAGGTATGAAATATATTATAAAAAAATTATAAAATTAATAATGATTTTATATAATATTAGATCTTTTTATGATATCGGTAGAACATACTATTCATCATAGGATATATTTCGTAAGATAAAGCAGCTTGTCTTTGTAAGATAATCAGTCTTCAATATAGAATAAAATAATTCTCCAGCATAAGATAAAGTGTTACTATGATATGGAATTGAATTTTCTTTAACTTATTTAGGCTATTAATATTATTCTTTAATAATAAAGTCCTTTCAAATTTTCATTCTGACTAAAATACATTCCTTGAGTGACTCGGTAGAACATCGTAAGATAAAGTCTTATGTGATACTTTCAAATTCTAAAAAACTAAGGTTTTTTTGTATTTTCTAAGATAAAATAATTTTATATAGTGATATAATCATTTTATAACATATATTATTATAAACTAAAACATTTAAAAGCTTTTTAGAAAAAAAGTAAGAATTTTTTGAATCATCAAAACACATAAAGAAGATATATATCAGAACAATATACTCTTTAAAATAGCTACTATGAATAGTTCATGTTAAATTCTTATTAGGATACATCCCTATTGATAGAGATGATATGTAAGTATCAGGATTTATCATGGACTAATTAGTGTTAAGTATCCTTTGACTACCTAAAATTGAAGTTAGTCAATTATTTCATCTTTAGTTTCCAAAGGTGGGAGTGTTGTTTGATGTTTTCTGTGATGCTTCTCATATTTGAATGGGGTGTGTTTTGATGTATAAAAATAATTTTATTTTATTTGGATGTATGTATTTTAATCCCCATACACATATTTATGTCACCCATGATATTTAGTTGGTAGTGGTGGTACTTTCTCTGATTTTTGGGCAGAATTAACTCATTATACAGTGCTTTAGAGTCTATAAAAATCACAAGTTCAGGATGTGTATTTTTCGTAGAAAGAATTGAATCTACATCAGTGGTGGTGGATGGTGTTCTTATAGGACTGTGATAATTAGATTTCCTACACCTCGCAGAAGTGGAATGTTGTTTTTGGTGAACTAATCTATAAGTAATAAAGAGATGAGGTTTTGGTTTCTTGAAATGCTTGGAGGGTGATAGAGGAGCTAAAATCAATTCATCTTGATGTAGAGGGGGTGATGGTAGAGTCTGATTGCACTATATTATAGAAAATTAATTCTATTTATAATATGTGTAGGATTATCAATGGGGAGAATAAGAGGCAGAGGTGATGCAAGTTCATGTTTTCCATAGTGATTTTCTAGAGGGTCAATTAATCATAAAGAGGAGTTTAATGTTATCTTAAGGGAGATTTTTTATTTAATTTTTAAAGAAGAATGAGGTTTCTTTCCTAAAATTCATCGATCACCTATTTTTCATTCATCATGGTAAATCTATGATTTATAATTACATAAGTAGTTAGTTATAATGGTCGGGGATAAGGAGGTCCATGTCAGAGTTTTTATCACAATGTTTAGTCTTCTAACAGCTAAATGTAATGAATAGTATTCAAGTTATTTTATTGAATCCATTAGATGTTTTTGAGAATATTTTAGGTGATATACTTATGGATTTCATCACTATATTAACGTAGTTTAAAGTATGATGTGATGTTATTAGATTAATTAGGTATTTAATGATGAATTCAAATAATTTGGTAGAGATTAGGTAATTGAGAGATGTGGGTATCCTAGCTAGGAGGTATTGGGATTTCATTGTGTAACTTCTGAGGGAAACAAGTACCATCCTATCTAATTGGAATACTAATTATTCGTAATTATTGTTAGAATTTTTTGGATCTCATCTCATGTATACCACATATTTACATACTTGGATAAATGTGTTGATGGAGAAGACCATTCAAACAGTGGGGGATATTCTACAACCTTGTGTTTTAGATTTTGATGAATCATGGGTTATGGAATTACATTTTGGTTTAGTTTACTTATAATAAAATTTACCACTCTTCCCCTGATATTTCTCCATTCAAGGAATTTCATGGGTGGAATTGTATATCCCCATTATGCTTGATTATGGTTAGTAATTTTCTATTCCTTAGACCTTATGTGATTCATTAAATGAAAATGATGGTTGAAATGGTATGGGAGAAGATGAAGGAGGCATAGAACTATCAAAATTTATATATGGATTGAAGGAGGTGACATGTGGAGTTTAAGGCTAGATAACATGTGTTATTGATGGTTTCCCATCATTAAGGACTACAATGGTTTGTTTTTGGGGGTAATCCCTACCCTAGTATATTTTTCGTTTTTAGGTGTTGTAATGTGTCAACAAGGAGTAATATCATTTGGTCCTTCCCTCAAAGTTTGATAATATCAATAATTTATTTCAATTGTCATTGCCTTGTCGATATCTTCATTCTGATTCTCATGTTATTGATTGGGGGGAGTTAAATGTTTATCTTAACATGAAATTAATGGGATGGTCATTTGAGATTTGGGATGATAAATAGAAGGTGAAAAATGTGTGTTTCATTATTTTATTTTGTGTTTATAGAGGCATGACTGCTTATAGGAATGTACGTGGAAATATAATTTCTCAATGAATGCTCAATATCTTAAATTTATTTATCTCAATTTAAAATTGATGATGGTATTTTTTCATTGATATTTATTATTTATTTTTATTTCATTTTTTGATAATTTTTATAGATAGTTCTCTTTTATGATTTTATTTGCGTCTTAGTGGTGGAACTGTTGCAGTTTGAGAGGTATCTCCCACTGAATGTATATTTAATGTGGTTATTATTTTCTTTTTTGGTTTTTTTTATTTTTTAGGATGAAAATAATTTAATTGGTATCTATTATAATAAACCAAATTATTCTATCCCACCACATTTCATGGTTTGGGTATTATATGTGTTGAGAGAAGGTTGGAGGAAGAACTACAGGGGTTGGGTTTTTGTTCGGACTGGGAAAGTTGAGTCGCGATATGGAGGTATGTATCATGATGTGAGAGTTGATATTATATTTTATATTTTATCTTGTAGAAATTGTTCATATATTGGTATTCTTAGTTATATCGTGGAGATTTGTTTGTAGTATAGGGTGTTTCCACTGATGGTTGGCCACAACGTGACATTATTGGTTGTAGTGTGTATAGTTTTTCATAAAATTTCAATAAAGTGAAGAAATTAAATATGGGTTATATATCCAATGTATTTCCTTTTCCATTAATTCATGTAATATCATAGAGGATTTGGTTTCATCATGATTTCTATAGATCTTGTGGAAGTATCCCCATCACAGTGTGACCATGATTTATGGCATCACAACACTCTAATTTTCAGTATACATGTAAATTCATAATTACATCCAAATTATTCTATTTTTCTATTGATTTCTCTTATATAAAATTCAATTAATTTTGAGTCCTTAAAGGTATTTTATTTCATATTGTTTGTATTTATCCCTTATATTAAATGGATCAACCATTGGTGATCTGAGGTGAGTTTCCCCTTCTTTTCCACATGGGGGCTCTCCTAATTATTTATTTGTGTAAGGTTTTGGTTGTGGTTTGGTGTTAATTTTAGTGTCTATTAGTAGTGTTTTGATGAATATTATTTTTTTCTATATTTTTTAGGATTCGTATGAATTTTTTTCCCTAGTGATAATAAATTCCTTACCTTTGTATTGTTCAATGGTTATAGATATTTGATGCGGTAGGTAACTTGAATACTATTATTTAGTTATTGATTATTAGTAAAATTTGAATTATTATGTTTTCCTTGGGTGGAAAACAATTGATTCAATAAATATAAAAAATTAGACTAATGAAATTGAGGGGAATGGGGTGAATCACATGTGGATAAATGTTTCCATGATTTTTCTTACATGATCTATAATTACATTTGTTCCCATGAAAATAAGCAGCTACTGAATTATTTATATATATTGTTTCTATGATTTAATCATTAGAACAACCCATTCAAAGATTGTTATTAATTTAATGATGGAAATGTATCAGTTCTATGAAATCTATAAGTTGTTATGTTATCACTCTTGTAAGGATATTTAATTTTATCTAAATCATGTTTTAAATATAGGATTGTGGATGTTTCTGGAAACTGATGTATATTTCTATGTGCCACTAGAATGATTATTTTATGTTGTGGATTGTAACGCCTCGACCCCAGTTACCCAGAGTTGGTGAATTATTTCATAACATTGGCATGATCACACGGAAATCATGTCCTGAAAGACCGATCAGTTTAGTATTATTGGAAACAAGATTCATACAAAAGTTCAACTTTACAACTTGAAAAGAAATAAAACCCTAATTTATTCCATTAGAAACATCCAAGCCTTATAGATTAATCCTACAAGTCTCTCATAATTAACTTCTTCATATCATGGGAAAATGAAACATAATAAAGGGGTGAGCTCAAACGCTCAGTAAGGGTAAGAAATACAGCGGAAGATAACATAAATATTAAGCATGGTGAATAATTGAAAACACAAGCCTTTACTAATAATAAACATGAATTTTTTTATGGTAGGAATATGAGATGAGTAAATAATGCCATAATAAAACATAATCATGGGTATTCTACTTGTCGAAAGACCACATGAACTATCAATATTATTTTCATAATGAGGGAATGTATAATGTCATACATTCTGAAACATTTAGTCAAGGCCTCAGCCAAGACATCTAAAAATGATTTAGACCTTGGAAAAAACCATATATAAAATTGGGAAAGGCCTCATAAAATTCCATGTCTAGTTGTCTCATTATACCTACTGATGCATCGAGGAGCTATACGGGCTCCACCTGTCACTTATAAAGTCCAATACATTCCTCATATGGAAAGGTTGAAATATAACATAAATATTTGTATTAAAACTAGCATAAGAAATGTCAATACTTTAACCATAAACCATTAATGGTATAAAAATAAAATATCCATGGTCAAACATATCACAAAACCTTCAATACAATATGGAATATTTGTATCATAATGAATCGACTTCAAAAAGTACAAAATCAATCAAAGTATGTTGACATAGATAAAATCAAAACTATTTGAGAGAAATATATCTTTTTTTTTTGAAATCATTTAAAGTTACATAATTATAAAATAAAACATTTATTTTAAAAATATTCTTACAAGCTTGTAAGGGAAGCTTTGATGGTGTTATAATGGCGGAAAATAACCGCACCCGCCGTATAAGTTAAAAAAAGGCATTCTTACCTTAATTTTTGTCAAAAAGGTCATAAAGTACCTTCTTTGGAAAATGAAAGAAATATTCCTTTAAAACATATAAGTTAAAATAAGGGTATAAATAACTTTAACCAGTTGTCTAGTAAATAGTAAAAATGTTTTGAAATACATTTTTAAGAAACATGGATGTGGATGATAAAGAGGTCCCAGTAGATACTTACGTAAAAACAACCTCGGATAATAAAGAGATTAGAGAATTAACCCTTACCTTGTACTTTTCCTTGGTCGAGGGTAGGTTAACATCTTGTATAATGGTGAAATAATTGTTATTAAATTATTCAAGAACTATATACATTAATATGATACCATATATGATCTTCTAATATTGCTTTGTTAATAATATTTTAGTATTATCGTCGTTTTGGGTGTTAACTGATTTGTTTTCCTTTATATGATTTGTTACGTAGGTAATGTTTGTTATGGATAGGATGTATCTTATTAATATTAATAATTATATTAAGTCTTTAAATATTATTTTTAATTTTAAAATTAAAGTTAGTCTTGAATGGATACGATGGGGAATGGATCTCATCGTGTTCGTGGAGAAGGTAATTCGTACGTACGCACGAGCGACAATATAATTATTTTGATATTAAAATAATATATAATTGGATGGTATATCATATATAAGGAATAATTATCATGTTTTATTTATTATTTACATCAATTATAAATCATTATTATACCCATCCAAATAATAATGTATTGAATAACAACTACACCACGACGTGGAGACGGTAAGCCGTACGTATGTACGTATGGTGAAATGTCATTCAAAGGATGGATAGAATAATGAATATGGTTGTACCATATTTATAATAACATCAAATTATATAGAATATACTAGATTTATTATACTATAATGTAAGCAAAAAATAAAGAGGAAGTGGAAGAAGAAACGAACTTGAAAGAGGTGATGAAATATTTACCTCTTCTTCGGGTTCATCCTTTTGATTTGATCAAAAGGGATCCTTAGGTTGGTTTTATGACTAAAGGAATGCCTCTAGGATTAAGTGAGGATATTTGGGAGGATATTAGGGTAGGGTTGGCCAATACAAATGGCTTTGATGTTGTGAATTTGAGAGAATGGAAAGTGCCCTTTTATAAGAGGGGTAATGGGCACCTTAGGAAAAGATTGAAATATTATTTTATAATAAAATAATTTTCGGTTTATAATTTCTCCAAAATATATTATTTAAATTATAAGGTGGTGATGGGTCTAAAAATACTCAACCAATAGGTTTTAGACAGGTTTGGGTTAATATATCAACCTTATCTTCTAGATTTAACTCTTAGTTAAATAGTTTGACATTTACCATGTCTCTTTGTATTTTTATATTATATGGTTAATAAACTTACTATAAACTTCCAAGTGAAACCCAAGTGGTTCATTAATTACATATATAATTGTATTTATGCCCTTTTTTTGAACCTTATATTTTTAGGAAAATAATACCAATTAATAATATAATATATATTTTTTAAAACTCTTTTATGTCAATTTTGACACTATTTGGTATTTTGTTTTTTCTAAATTCAAAAAAAAAATATTACTTCAAAAAAATTAATTTAATCAAATATAACATGTCATATTAACCTATAAAATTAGTGGAATTCATAAAAATTCTCAAATTTCAATTATTTGTGTATTTATAAGATCAGTTATTTTAATATTTCATTAATAAGGTAATTACTACATCATCATTGTGTTATAAATAAATTAAATTATATAATGTCTAAAAATTATAAATAAAATACCATTATGTAGGAAATATTTTTATATTTATAATTAATATTTATAGTCGAAGAGATAACATATATAACCTTATGTAAAAATTGTTTTACTAAAATATATATGCATATGTCATTTTTGTATTTACTTTAACTTAATTAATACAAAGTGTCATTATCACTTACAAGTGGCTCCATGGGGTCCCAAAATCGACCCAAGGATGACCATGGTCGTACATGTATCATCCAATAGGTTTAGGAAATGTGTTAGGGTAATTTAATATTATTATAATATTATTTTTTAACCCTTATTTACTGGATTTACCCTTTAACCATAGTAAATAAAATATTTACTGAAGTAAATATTCCTAATGTCTAAAAATAAAAGTTACCTATTTACAATTTGGACCTCGTGATTCCAAATATGGAATCCATTTTTACAAATTCAAAACACATAATTGGTAGAAATTAATTTAAAATTATTTCCCGTTGTCAAAACAAAAAACGTGTTTTTATAAAATAATAACTATCAAAAGATTGACACTTGTTTATGTCCAGTTTAATCGTGAGATTACATCCAATGACTTAAATTATATTAAATAATAAAAATATAATCTAATGATACTTAAAAACCATTTAAATATATAATTTAACACTATAAATTATTTCGATTTAAAATTTTGTTTTTAATTAAAATTTAGTATTTTCACTATTCATCAAAAATTTAAAGTTTTCAGAAAAATAACAAAAATTCACCCTAAGATAGTTTCAATATTCCGAATCCAAAAATGAAGTCCATTTTGAAAGATAAAATTTATAAAATTTCAAAAAGTGGGTATTACTATTCATAACGGCTAGTTTGATTGGTCGTGGTGTCTTAGAATCTTGAAGTTGTGTACAATGAAAGCTATTGCATTATTCAAAGGGAAACGTACTATAGAAGATTGGGGTGTTACATTCTCCCCTCCATCAAATAATTTCATCCTCGAAATTTCTATAATATTACTGCATAAAAATATTTGGGTGGTTCTTCATCATAAGTTCCTCAGGTTCCCACGTTGCCTCTTCCATTTTGTGGTTTCTCCATAGAACTTTTACCAGACGAGTCATCTGGTTTCTCAACACTTGTTCTCTTGTATCAAGAATCTTGATAGGATCTTCGCAATAAGACAGATCAGGTTCCAGTTCTAATTCCTCATAGGTAAGTACATGCATTAGGTCAGGAATATATTTTCTCAACAGTGATACGTGGAACACGTCATGAGCTTTGGAGAGACTTGGCGGCATTTCCAAACGGTAAGCTACAGCCCTAATTCGTTTTAAAATTTCAAAAGTTTTGATGTACTTGGGACTCAATTTACCCTTCTTACTGAATCATATAATTTCCTTCCATGGAGATACCTTCAAGTAAACATGATCTCCTACCTCAAATTCCAAATCCTTCCTTCAGTTATCAGCGTAGCTCTTCTGCCTACTTTGAGCTGCTTTGATGTGGGTTTGGATTACCTTCACTTTTTCCATTGTTTCCTCAATAAGTTTTGGGCCTATGAATTTTCTTTCACCAACATCATCCCAACAAGTTGGTGTACGACATATCTTTCGATATAACGATTCATATGGTGCTATCTGAATACTTGAATGGAAGCTATTGTTATAAGAAAATTCTACTAGAGGTAAATATTGATCCCACGTACCTTGAAAGTCAAGTGATCACGATCTCAACATGTATTCTATGGTTTGAATAGTCTATTCTGATTGTCCATCAGTTTGAGGGTGGTAGGCAGTGCTCAAATGAAGTTCAGTATCTAGAGATTTCTGAAGAATTTTCCAGAATCTTAACGTAAAACGTGGATCACAATCAGAAACAATCGATAGGGGTACTCCATGAAGTCTTACAACTTTGTTAATATACAGTCTTGCAAAACGTTTAAGTGTTAAATATTCTCTTATAGCAAGAAAATGTGTTGACTTGGTAAGACAATCAACAATGATCCATATTACATCGTTACTTCTAGGAGTCTTTGGTAGTCCCATGACAAAGTCCATCATAATATTATCCCATTTCCACTCAGGTATGGGAAGAGGTTGCATGACTCCTCTAGGATATTGCCTTCCAGCTTTCACTTGTTGAAAAATCATACATCTTAACACCAAATCAGCAATCTCCCTCTTCATGTTGTCCCACCAAAAATGTTCCTTCAAATCTCTATACATCTTGTTGGTCCCAGGGTGTATAGAGAAATTGGAGCTATGAGCATCATCTAACAATTCCCTTTTCATATCAGGTATATTTGGAACAAAAAGTCTCTTCCCAAATCTCAAAATCCTATCTTCATATATGAAGTCAATCAATCTCCCATCATTCATAGATTTAATCTTCTTTTGAAATTATTCATCATCAGCCTGAGAACTTTTTATCCTTTCTAGTAAAGATGGTTTGTCAACCATTTGAAAAATCATTGATGTTTCACCTTCAATGTTTATTCCCATATCCATCTTTACTAGATCCATGAAAATAAGATCCCTTTCAACTCTTATCTTGTTCAAAACTCCATGATCCTTTCTACTCAAAGCATCTGCCACCTAATTTTCCTTCCTCAGGTGGTAGTGTATCATGCAATCATAATCCTTGAGTAGTTCAAGACATCTCCTTTGCCTCATGTTGAGTTTATTCTGAGAGAAAATATACTTCAAACTCTTGTGATCAGTATAAATCTCACATTTTTTACCATAAATATAGTGTCTCTAAATCTTCAAAGCAAATATTATAGATTCTAACTCAAGATCATGAGTATGATAGTTTTGCTCATGAATTTTCAGCTATCGTGATGCATAGGTAATAACTCTATCATTATGCATAATGAGACAACCAAGTCCTTTATTTGAGGTATCACTATAAATAACAAACCCATCATTCCCCGATGGTAGAGTCAAGATAGGATCATTGAATAATCTTCTATTTAGTTCTTCGAAACATTCTTCACACTCTTTTGCCCAAAAAAATTTAACCCCTTTATGTGTGATCTTATTAATGGGTTATCCAATTGGGAAAAATTTTGGACGAAATGTTGATAATAACCTACTAAACCAATAAAATTGTGTACCTTAGTTATACTTGTCGGTGCTATCCATTTTTGGATTGCCTTTTTCTTAGAAGGGTCAACAGAGATTCCATCCTTAGAGACAATATAGCCAAGAAAAGAAATCTCCTTAAGCCAAAATTCACACTTGCTAAACTTCCCATATAATTCATTTCTTCTGAGGGTTTTTAGAATGGTGCGCGAGTGATTTTCATGATCTTCATAGATTTTGGAGTATACCAGGATATCATCTGTAAATATCACTACAAAATCATCAAGATATTCCTTGAAAAATCTGTTCATTATATCCATGAAAACAGAGGGTGCATTAGTCATCCCAAAAGGCATTATTGTAAACTCATAATGATCATACCTGGTTCGAAATGCTGTTTTTGAAATGTCTTCCTTCTTCACACACAACTGATGATATCTAGATCGAAGGTAAATCTTTGAAAAATATTGAGATCCATGAAGTTGGTTGAATAAATCATCAATGTGAGGTAGGGGATACTTGTTGTTTATTGTTATAGCATTGATCTCCCTGTAGTCAATGCACAACCTCATAGATCAAACTTTCTTCTTAACAAAAAGAACGGGGGCTCCCCATGGAGAAACACTAGGGTGAATAAATCCCTTATTACTCAATTCATCTAGTTGTTTCTTTATTTCCACTAATTCCACAGTGTCCATTCTATAAGGGGTCTTCGATATGGGCCTTGAACCAAGAATTAAATCAATGGAAAACTCAATTTCTCATTCTAGAGGATGTCCAGGTAAATCTTCTGGAAACACATCAATGTATTCTTGCACAATAGGTACATCCTATATTTGAATATTTTTTTCCTCACCCACAGTTATTTCATTCTCTTCCTCTCCAATAATTGAATTTAGTTGAGGTACTGGGGGCGGATCTAGATAAGAATGAGGTGGTGACATTTCTGCTCTAAAGATAAGGTGTTATTTTTCATCATCATCAAAAAACGTAACCTCCTTCTTCTTACAATAAATTTTTTCATCATGGTCCAAAAGCTAATCCATTCTAAGGATTATATCAAATTCAATCATGGGTATGATGATGAGATCAGCAGATAAAGAACATTTATATACCCTAATGGGAACTGGTTCACAAAACTTTGTAGCAATGATACTTCCCTTAGAAGTTTTGACTGACACCACCCTTGTTAAATCAAATTGGAAATATCTAATTTTCTTAGAAAACTGGGAAGATATGAAATAATGTGATGATCTAGAATCAAATAAAGCATTGGATAAACTTGAGAAACCATTAAATTACCTGCCACCACGTCTTTTGGAGCTTCAACCTAAGCAATAGTGATCGCGTAAGATTGGCCTTGATCCCTTGGCCTTTTCTGAGGTAAGTTTCCCTGATGCTTAGTACATTCATTTCATAATGTCCCATATCCCTACAATTTTAGCATTGAACATTGGTATCATCTTTCTTTCCCTTACAGTCACCAGAAAATATGGCCTTTCTGTCCACATTTGTAGCATACTCTTTTTCCTTTTAGACAGGCATCAGGGTGCTTCCTTCCACAATTATCATAGGGTGGAAATTCAATTCTTCCCTTATTCACTATTTACTTATTTCCTTTCCCAGAGTGTTCAGCAGATCTATTCTTCTCTTTATTTTCTTTAAAGTCCTAAGACTTAGAGAATTAATTTTTTATCTTGATAGCACACGAGACAATATCTTCGTACGATGAGAAGGATTGTGATACTAATTCTCAATGGATATATGGTTGTAACACAGCAGAGAAATGATTAATCTTACTTCTTGGGTTATGTATATAATCTACATCATGCCTTGCTAACCTTGTAAAGTTAGCTTCATACTTTGTGACATTCTCATCCTCTTTTTTCCTCAGACTCAGAAATTGTCTTTCCATATCAGCTCGATGGTCAGGAGGAAATTATTTTTCTAAGAAAGTTTCTTTAAGCTCCATAAATTCTATATTGTATACTTCTTCAACTTCATTTTTGTTTTAAATCAATTACCACCATTGATCAGCTTCTCCAGTGAGGTGATAAACTGGCATGACAACTTTTTCCCTTTTGCTACTCCCCAAAGCGTGAAATATTTTCTCTAAGGAATTTATCCATTGCTCAGCCACTAATGGATTTGTACTCCCATTTAATTTTGGTGGTTGTTTCCTCATGAATCATTCTAACATTGATCCTCCATGTTGTGGATCATGGTGATCCATACGGGTAAGGTTATTATTCGTAACCTGTGTGAGTTGTCCTAGTATGGTGATAAGCTGATCAGCACCAGTTGTATCACCAGCTCCTCTATAATTATCTTGAGTAGGAGGGAAATCCCTACATGGGTTATGTGAATTGATATGGTTTCCATTCCTTCCACTAGGCACCATTTCTAAACAATTGCATAAACTAGATTAGTTTATGAATCGAAATACATAATTCAAAACTTGTAAAGCACTTAACATAAACTGAAAAAATTATGGATATAATCTATAATCATAAAAATGTTTTATTTAAGGAATTATATACTCATAAACCCTTCATAGTGGTTTTTAAAGAAAATGAGAATCTACAAAGCATATCCTCCAGGAGTGTCGTGACCAAGAGTGCAGCAAGGCCCGTTGTCGTGCACCAGTTTCTATTCGAGTCTAGCTCAAAGTGTTGTTTTCTAGTTTTACCCCTAGGTACATCTATGCCAGATCCGCCTCTACCTGCACGTATCCATACAGGGATGTATAGCTTGTAAAACTCACAAAATCTCTATAGTACCAAAATTCTAGGAAGTTCTTCTATACTAATCCTCAAAGTCTATCTTAGGGCTATGTGCTCTAATCAGAGTTTATCTAAATCTAGTTTCCAAGGTTTGTACTAAACTTCCTCTGATACCAACTGTAACACCCTGACCCTAGTTACCTAGAGTCAGTGAATTATTAAATAACATTGGCATGATCACAAGGAAATCATGTCCTGAAAGAACGATCAGTTTAGTATTATTGGAAACAAGATTCATACATAAGTTCAACTTTACAACTTGAAAAGAAATACAACACTAATTTATTCCATTAAAAACATCCAAGCCTCTTAGATTAAGCCTGCAAGTCACTCATAATTAACTTCTTCATATGCGGGGAAAATGAAACATAAGAAAGGGGTGAGCTCAAACACTCAGTAAAGGTAAGCAATACAGTAGAAGATAACATAAATATTAAGCATGGTGAATAATTGAACACACATGCCTTTACTAATAATAAACATGAATATTTTTATGGTAGGAATATGAGATGATTAAATAATGTCATAATAAAACATAATCATGGGTATTCTACTAGTCAAATGACCACATGAACCATCAATATTATTTTCATAATGAGGGAATGTATAATGCCAGACATTCTGAAACATTTAGTCAAGGCCTCGGCCAAGATGTCTAAAAATGATTTAGACCTCGTCCAAAACCATATATCAAATTGGGAAAGGTTGAAATACATTCCTTATATGAAAAGGTTGAAATATAACCTAAACATTCATATTAAAACTAGCATACAAAATGTCAATACTTTAACCATAAACCATGAATGGTATAAAAATAACACATCCACAGTCAAACATATCACAAGACCTTTAATACAATATGGAATATTTGTATCATAATGAATTGACTTCAAACAAGTATAAAATCCATCAAAGGATGTTGACATAGATGAAATCAAAACTATTTGGGAGAAATATCTCTTTCTTTTTTTGAAATCATTTAAATTTACATAATTATAAAATAAAACATTTATTTTAAAAATATTTTTATAAGATTGTAAGGGAATCTTTTATTATTTTATAATGGTGGAGAATAACTGCACCTGCCATATAAGTTAAAAAAAACATTCTTACCTTAATATTGTCGAAAAGGTTGTAAAGTACCTTGTTTGGAAAACGACTGAAAGATTCCTTTCAAAACATATAAGTTCAAATAAGGGTATAAATTACTTTAACCCATTGTCTAGTAAATATTAAAAATGTTTTGAAATACATTTTTAATAAACATGGATGTGGATGATAAAGAGGTCCCAGTAGAAAATTACATAAAAATAACCTCAGATAATAAAGAGATTGTAGAATTAACCCTTACCATGTACTTTTCCTTGGTTAAGGGTAGGTTAAACTCCTGTATAATGGTGAAATAATTGTTATTAAATTATTCAATAACTTTATACATTAATATTATATCATATATTATTTTCTAATATTGCTTTGTTTATAATATTTTAGTATTATCGTCATTTCAGGTGTTAAGAGATTCTTTTTCCTTTATATGATTTGTTACGTTGGTAAGGTTTGTTATGGATAGGATGTATATTATTCATATTCATAATTATATTAAGTCTTTAAACATTATTTTTAATTTTCAACTGAAAATTAGTCTTGAATGGATACGATGGGGAATGAATCTCATCGTGTTCGTGGAGACGGTAATCCGTACGTACGCACGAGCGACAATATCATTATTTTGATATTAAAATAATATATAATTGGATGGTATATAATATATAAAGAATAATTATCATGTTATATTTATTATTTACATCAATTATAAATCATTATTATACCCATATAAATAATAATGTATTGAATAACAACTACACCACGACGTGGAGACGGTAAGCCGTACGTACGCATGTATGGTCACATGTCATTCAAAGAACGGATAGAATAACGAATATGGTTGCACCATATTTATAATAACATCATAGTATATAGGAGATACGGGATTTATTATTTTAGAAAGTAAACAACAAAGAAATATGAAGTGTAAGAAGAAAGAAACTTGAAAGAGGTGATGAAATATTTACCTCTTCTTCGGGTTCTTCCTTTTGATTTGATCAAAAGGGATCCTTAGGTTGGATTTATGACTAAAGGAATGCCTCAAGGATTAAGGGAGGATATTTGGGAGGATATTAGGTCAGGGGTTGGCCAAGACAAATGGCTTTGAAGTTGTGAATTTGAGAGAATGGAAAGTGCCCTTTTATAAGAGGGGTAATGGGCACCTTAGGAAAAGATTGAAATATTATTTTATAATAAAATCATTTTCGGTTTCTAATGGCTCCAAAATAGATTATTTAAATTATAAGGTGGGGATGGGTCGAAATCAACTCAACCAATAGGTTTTAGACAGGTTTGGGTTACTATATCAACCTTATCTTCTAGATTTAACTCTTAGTTAAATAGTTTGACATTTACCATATCTCTTTGTATTTTTATATTATATGGTTAATAAACTTACTATAAACTTCCAAGTGAACCCCAAGTGGTTCATTAATGACATATATAATTTTATTTAAGCCCTTTGTCTGAACCTTGTATTTTTAGGAAAATAATACCAATTAATAATATAATATATATTTTTTTAAAACTCTTTTATGTCAATTTTGACACTATTTGGTATTTTGTTTTTTCTAAATTCATAACAGCATTATTACTTCAAAAAAAATTCATTTAATCAAATATAACATGTCATATTAACCTATAAAATTAGTGGAATTCATAAAAAGTCTCAAATTACTTTTATTTGTGTATTTATAAGATCATTTATTTTAATATTTCATTAATATGATAATTACTACATCATCATTGTGTCATAAATAAATTAAATTATATAATGTATAAAAATTATAAATAAATACCATTATGTAGGAAATATTTTTAAATTTCTAATTAATATTTATAGTCTAAGAGATAACATATATAACCCTATGTAAAAAAATTACTAAAAGATATATACTTATGTCATTTTTGTATTTACTTTAACTTAATTAATATAAAGTGTCATTATCACTTACAAGTGGATCCATGGGGTCCTAAAATCGACCCAAGGATGCCCATGGTTAGACATGTATCATCCAATATGGTTAGGACATGTGTTAGGGTAATTTAATATTATTATAATATTATTTTTTAACCCTTATTTACCGGATTTACCCTTTAACCATGGTAAATAAAATATTTACTGAAATAAATATTCCAAATTTCTAAAAATAAAAGGTACCTATTTACACAATTTGGATCTCGTGATTCCAAATATGGAATTTATTTTTCCAAATTCAAAACACAGAAGTGGCAGAAATTAATTTAAAATTAATTCCTCTTGTCAAAACAAAAAGCATGTTTTTATGAAATAATAACTATCGAAAGATTGACACTTATTTATGTCCAGTTTAATCATGAGATTATATCCAATGACTTAAATTATATTAAATGATAAAAATATAATATAATGATACTTAAACAGCATTCAAATTTATAATTTAACACTATAAATTATTTCGATTAAAAAGTTGTTTTTAATTAAAATTTAGTATTTTAACTATTCATCAAAAATTGAAGGTTTTTAGAAAAATACCAAAAATTCAACCTAAGCTAATTTTGATATTCTGAATCCAAAAATGAAGTCCATTTTGAAATATAAAATTTATAAAATTTTAAAAGGTGTGTATTTCTATTCATAATGGTTAGTTTGATTGGTCGTGGTGTGTTAGAATCTCGAAGTTGCGTACAATGCAAGCTATTGCATTATTCAAAGGGAAATGTACCGTAGAAGCTTGGGTTGTAACATGGATTCTATGGATTGGTTTTAGGATATTTTGTAGAATTATTGGGCTATTTTTTTGGATTTTTCACATAGAATTTAGGATTCCTAGCTATAGATGGACAGAGGAGATGTTATTGTTGATGTGGGATAGTGGATTGGATTCTTGTGTGGACAGAGGATGTATTTTTCTTATTGTTGAGTGGGATATTTGATCAAGTTATTGGATGGTCCTGTGGTGGTTGTATGATGTTTGTGGATATTTTTTATAGTTACCTAATGTCTATGGAATGTTAACGTAAATAATTAAAACTATAATTTGTTTTGACTAGAAATAGATGGAATATAGAATTTTAATTGAATTTTATTAAATGAAATGGATGGTTAATTGTTGGAATGAAATGTGGATAATGGTTAGTGAATTTTTTATCATTAAATATATAATAAAATGACATATTGAATGTAATATGGTCAGTAATGGTAAATATAGAATTGATAATTGATAGAATTAAATGTGGAATGTTAAGTGGTTTTTGGGGATATTTTTTCAAACATAGGGTTAGATTGCAGTATAGTGATTGACAGTGATGGTGATGTGTGGTAGTGATAATGTGGTGGATGGTATTGGGGGGATTTTTGTTTTTAGTGTGATCCTTCTTGATTGAACATTTCTGTGGATATATTATATGATTTCTTTTTCTTTAATATTTATATACGCACCACATCCAAGTCACATAATCTTAACGAAAAATAAATACTTTGAGTAATGGATGTTTCCCCAATATCCTGGATGGTGAGGGAATATATTATTGGCTATTACCTCTTCCATACCCTCCCTTATGGGTGTATAATAGGCTATGATGGCTATTAGTACATATAATCATATGGGTTTTAATGGAATGATATTAAGTTTTTTGATATAATGAAAGACCATTTTGGGTATATTATATTATATTATATGGTGGTGGTCATGAATTGTATGAAGAGGAAATTAAATAGATGTTATCAATGTTGATGATAACCTATTTTAATGGATATGTTGGTGTGATATATGGTAGTATAAATATATTATGATGATGTGGTCATGATAATGATGATGTGGACATAATGATGATGATGTAACCATGATATGTGTAATGTTTGGGATATATGATATGATGAGTTATAGAATGATTATGAATGGGTTTGGGAGAATATAATGTTTTTCATCAGGTAATGATAGAAATAAACCAGTGGGAAGGACATTGAGGGGTACATAAATTGATACATTGTTTTAATATAATTATATTTTTCATGGATGTAATATTTGGTGGAAGATCCATAGTGAATCTGGGATATAGTTGACCTTATCGGTGCTTGTTGGTTCTAATATTTATTCATTGAAGCAATAGTATTGTTCTTCAACATTTACATGATTGTTAATTAGGAATATCCTACTAGTTATACTTGTATGGTCACACATATATATATAAATTTATTTTTAGGTTTCTAGGGATAGTTTAAAGGTTGTGATGGACAATACTAACTTGGATCATGGAGATGTGTCCAATGATACTACCTAGATGTTTATTTTGTTATTTCTCTTTAGAGGTTGGTTTGTTACAAGTCATTCATATATTATAGAAAATAAATGTAATTTTTTGTTTTTCAGTTGACTGGTTGTTTCTTTTTTATATATATCCCAAGAATATATGGTGTAATGCCTTCCATTTTTAGGTTTTATACCCATAGGTATAGTCCCCATCCTGTGGACTATTAGAGGTGGTCCTTAGGGGACACTATCATCATCAATACAGGCCTAAAAGTGGATCCAATTGGGTAAAATTTGTGAAATATAAATATTACATATAGGTATTAATTCACATCATGATTTTTTTAATTGTTTATAAAGAGGATTCAACTGGACAAAAAAACAAAGGAAATCAGTTCTTAATGGGAAACAATATCATGAGTGAAGTTTAAGCTATCTAAAATTATTTTTTAATTTTTTTTATATTAAAAAATTGTGATTTTTTGGATAATATAATCTTTTTAAACTAAGTGATTTTTGATAAGAATGTTGCTAATGGGGGTTATTTCATAGGAAACCCCATTATTATTTTAAGTATTGATGTTATAGTCCATAGTTCTATTGCTCACACCATAGTGAATTGTTAAGATATATTTCTTAGATTTTAAAATTCATGGTTTTTGTGAAAATGAGGGTATTATACATTTTTTTGTAGTGATACACTTTTTTAATAGTTATATTACATAATAAACTGTGTTAAAATATGGTTTGATGGATATATTCGTAATTTTTATATTTGAATATTTTTTAAATATTTGATGATATAATTTTTTAATGGAAGAATTAATTCCAATATTATGGATGGTTTTGAAGAGAAGTTAGAAGTTGAACATTGGAATTAAAAATTATAGATTTTATGAAGGGATATCTTGAAGATATATAATGATTGAATGTAAATAGAATAAATGGTGTGAGTAAAAAATAATAAATAAAGGAACTATTATATTATTGGAATTTTGAAAAAAAAAAGTTGTGAAAAGGATAAAGAACGTGCATATAATTAAAGTGTTGGATCAACTAATTGAAATATTAGTAAATAATTACAATAACATTAGTATAGTGTATTGATCTATTTTTGTTTCATTCTTTATATTAACCACTATGTCTCTTTCTTCATGACATTATGTTAAAAATAGAGTGGATGCATTAGATGTGGTCATCATCAATGGACATAGTAATAAACTTATCCTATTTTTTATTCACTAAATAATTGGTTAGTGGATTATTAGTTTATAAAATCATCATCAGTGTATTCATTTTAGTCATATCCCTTTTTGGAGAGCTAAAAAATCTCTATTATATTTCTCATTTCATTCATTATTTATATGATATTCCTGATATTATGTGGATGAAATATTTGTGTGTTCTTGCTAACATGAGAGAAATATATGTTAGGTGATAAAGATTATTCACCTGAATTAAAACTATTTTAGGGTTACTATGAAATTTTTGGTGAAAATTTTTATAATATAATTTCAAATATAAAAACTATGGGGGAAGAAAATATTTTCTACCTTGGTCAGAGACTTCCAATATTCATATCCATCCCATTAGGGAACCAAAAATTTTCCAAATTAAAGAGGTAACTCCATGAGAGAATATTTAAGTAAAAATAAAAGATAAAAAATGAATTTTATGTGGGGAGATTTTTTTGAGTGGTGGGGATTTATACATTAAACAAGAGAATTAGTTAACATTTTATGAATATGGAAATTATAAAAATATCTTATCAAATACTTAATTAAAACTATTTACATAAGTTTTTATAATGTGAGATTTTATATTCAAATAATTTGTTATCAGTTTCAGTCATTGAATAGACCTAATCCATTATTATGTTTCATTTATAATATTAAAATTCTCTTTAAACATAATGAAATATTTTTTTAAAAAGTAAAATATGTTTCGGATTTTTAAAATTACTATAAAATATGATAAATTTAATATATTATTTTTACCTAAATTTTTTAAGTATTTAAATAAATTTTTGGGCATTGAAATAAATCTATAAATATATATTTCCTTAATATATAAATATAATTTCATAAATGTTATATTTGGTGGCCTAGAACCAACCATTTTTACTTTGGATTACAAGTATATTCGAAGGTTTGAATATAAATGAATTATATTATTATATATTGTTCATTTTTCTGAAAGAAAAATATAATGTAATAATGTCTTATGATATCTATCATATTGATAAAGTCATAAAATTTCTCTACTATGATGATAAACTTGAAAGGAAATAACAATATTCTTGAATATAGTTCTACGGTCGGATAACATACTATGATAAGGGATCATAGTATGCATACTATTAGGTGTAAGTACTCACAAGAGGATGAGACTTCCTTTCATGTAGTTCTCACTTGATAATCTCAATGATGAGATATTATAATAATATTATTTCCAATATAAATTACAAAGGATTTGGTGTCATAATATATTCATATCTAAGGGAATGTGTAATGGTCCTTAGACATTAAGATTTTTATTAATTCATGTTATAACTAGTTCAGCTGAATGTATTTCATAATCCATGATGATACATATCATGGTGAAGTTGGATATGTTGGGTGTGTCATGATTGGAATGTTATTAATTGATAAGTTTTGGAATGATTTTTCCATTCTATCTATATCAAAGATTATATTTCCGACCTTTGATTGGACTGAAAACATCGCCTTAAATTACATGGTCGTGGTGAAATAACTTGTTTAATTTAGATATTCAAAGAAAGACGTATCAATAATATATGATGATGAAAGAGATTTGAAACCATCTTGATTGGATATTGTAACAAATGAAGTATATTACATAGTGAGCATTCATATGTGGTTATCAATGTTATGACTTTAATATATTTCTATTGGGTTCCTTAACCCATTTCTAGACATTAATCTTTGAATTTGGGAAAACCCACCTAATTCCAATGAGAATTAATCCTATAGGGTCACATGCTAAGTTTTTCCTTTAATATACAATAAATTATATTTGAATTTAATTATGAGAATAAACATCATTTTAAATATTGAGGAATAATTTTATTCAAGTTTTATTGATTTCTAATATTTTCAAGGTAATAAATAATTAATTATTCATTAATTATTAATATATTTAATTATGTGAATTTTTAATAAATATTTACTCACAATATTATGGAAAAATATTTATTTATTGATGAATGATATATTTAATTCAAACTATATTTGTGTATTCAATAAATTCTAAGGAGTTAGAGTAGACCATGATCATGTATAGTGATAAATATATATTTTTAAACTGATAAATAATAGTTATAATTGTGTGAGTTAGTTTACACCATAAAATAATATTTTTATTTTTATTATATGACATGCAATTTTAAAATGATTATTATATTATTTAAGGTATGGTATTCAATTATATAATATCGTAACATAAACTATAGATATACATATAGATGGTTATGTTTATTAGGTAGGGTTAATCAAGACCTGAGTACCATTACAAAAAACATAATTTCATCACCTTTCATTATCCTATCTTCTTATTAAGAATAATAATCACTATATATATTTATTTAATATTGATGGAACTATAAGCAATCAATATAATCAATTCAAGATGATAGATCTATCGTGATATCACCTGACATTCATTCAGTGCTTCTCAGAGATCAAAGAAGCACATGTCGATCACTGCTAGAGATATTCTACACTTAGATCCTTGAGATTCAATAAAGATAATTCAGAAAAGTGGTTTTGGATGATAAAAATCATCATTAATGAAAGTTCATTAAAGATGTAACATTTTTTATCATAAATTAGTTAATTATAAATTAAATATGCAAAGATTATCTCTAGGTTCTGGGTTTTCCTCTATGTCAATATTCAGTGGAAAATTTTATTTTTTCATGGAATTCATGTAATTTAAAATATTTAAAATGGTCCATAAAATAGACCAAAATATTTTTGGTTATCACCCTTCAAGGAATTTCCATTGTTCCCATTACCTTCAAGTGGTATCAGAGGGGTCACATTACAATTTTATAATTATTTATTTTATTGTTTATATATATTAAAAATAGTGGTTAAATATTTTATTTCCCTAATATTAGTTCTTAAATATGATTATTTAATTATAATGATTTTTAAATTTCAATTATCATTATTTTGTGTTTCATTTTCTTAAATTAATAAGAATAGATGAAGAATGACCTGAGATTCCATCGGTAAGTGCCATGAATTATGGTCGGTAACACTAGGTTACATGGTGTGTAGATAGAGTACATGGAGTGTACCCATGTGCACTCCATATGGACATATAATGGGATAAAAAATGTTTGAAAAAGCAATTACATGTGGTGTATTTATTTCACACCATGTATAGAACAAGTCATTATGTCACGTGACCTGTCAGATTACCCAACGTGTAGCTGGAATACATGTTGTATAGTCTACATGGTTAAGGTGAGAAATTATCACAAAACATTTAGTAAAATACAAGGTAAAAACCACATGACACTGATATCCTAGATTAATAATGATATACCCAATGTGTATTCATCATACACGACATGTAGTTTATTATTTCCCATGATTGAAGTACACACCAATCCATTCAGTGAGTCAAGATAATACACAGCTAGTGGAACGCATAAAAAATATCTTGAGAACATTTTATGTGGTCTTGAATTTGAAGAATTTGACCAGCCTTTTGGTGAGTTACAAAGACACATGGAAATCACAATACATGGAATGTAGCTGGCTAGCACATGTCATGTAGTCCAGTCGAGGTACATGTCGATTCCCAAATAGTGTATCCCAAGTACACTAAAACCATATCTCATAAGTAAATGGCATGTAGTATCCCAATATAGTATAAAATTAAATTATATTAAATTTATAATTATTTAATTAAAACATTAATATTTTGATTGTAACGTTTTTTGTTTTACAATTCAATAATTTTTTAAAAAATTTATCAAATAATTAATTAATTTATTGTAATTATTTTTTATTATTAGTCTAGATATTTATTTTCCATGAATTCATTAATAAGGATTATCCCTAAGAGATTTTAATTATCAATAATATAATAGAAAATTAATTAATTAATTCAAGTATTTTTATCTTAATAATAATGAACGAATAGAAATGAATGTTAACTGGTTTGACTTTTTTATATTAATTTCATGTACATGATCATTCATGATCATGGAAAATACCTCTAAATTTGTTGGATTTATTTAATTTAATTTATTTCATGCATTTTTAATTATTTTATATGAAATTAAATAATAATTCCTATGATTCTTCTCTATATACATTGTTATGTAGGACCTGTGTGTCCTGTGTTATTTTTCTAATCACCCTTAACCAATCCTTTGGTTCCCCTTTCCTATGTGTGAGTAATAAATACAAGTAATAAATTGAATATCCCAAGAATAATGGAATAATTTCAATATGGAACCAAGATTATGCCAACCCAGGTGATACGTGGGTAGAAAGGTGGAATGTTGTATCTCATTCCAAGACCGACACAAGGAGTTTCCCCCTAGGCCATTGGTTGATTTATTTTCAACTTAATGAATCAACCATTATATAATATCATGATTGGGTAATTTATTTATTTATTTCTTTCTTTCTTTCTTATGAATTATTTATTATATGGAAATAAGACGGTGATCACATAAATAAATGAACTAACATGTAAAGATGTAATTTCTATAAATGGATTATGTGTAAATGTTTTATCAAAACATTGGTAATACCTTAAGTATAATACACATAATATTAACTATGAATTTGAAAGATAAAAAATTATATTATTATGCATAATAATAAAAAATCCTTGATATTAATATTATGTTGTTATGAATTTCATAATCTGTATTAAGATTAAATAATAGTTAAAGTGCCATTTTTTCCAACATCGAGAGAACTATTAATTATCGGGAAATCATAACTAATATTGTGGGTTTAATTAGCCAAATTTATAAATGATTTAATTGGAAAATTATATTCAATTCAATTTTGGAGGCATGTGTTGAGGAAGTATCAATAAGGATTCTTAGATTATTTAATCCATTCAATAGATCAAGGAGCTTCAAGACCAAAAATGGAAATACCACCAACCTAAATACATTCTCGTGATTATCATGGAAGATGTCTAGATCATTAAGAAGGGAAATATTGAACCTTGAAAATATAATGTATTTTGTGATGTGAAATTATGAATTAAATGGTGAGGCCCATTGAGACATGGTAAAATAGTGGGAGATAATAAAATTATTTTCATTATGTCTCAAAAAAATTGTAATAAATTCATGTACTAATAATCTTCTCTTTTATAATTTTAGAATATTCGTAAACTCATTATACAATTTACCCCCAACAATATTCATTGGATAAAGACCATATCCAAACTTGAACTAAATTCCAAAAATTGTTTGGATTCCTTTGGGTTGTGTTGTACTATGAAGAGAAATTATAGGTACTAGAATCATCATTGCATGATCTACCTATGAAGAAGGCGTGTGATAGATATTTCTCTATATATAAATAATATTTTAATTTTGTTATTGGCATTCAATGTTTAATGATATCATATATGTGTACTGAGGTCATGAAATTACACAAAAATAGGGATACTTATAGCATGCTCAATAAAATCCATGTTTCTTACTTGGAGAAAGAAATAAAGAAATAGTTTAATATTTTTATGTATCTTTTTCAGGGAAATCTTGGAGAAGGTGCACTAAATAGAACTCAAATGTTAAAATAAATTGGAATCATTGAGCGCCTAGAGGCTATAGGTTTTAAAATAGCAAATTAACTATACATTGATCTCATTCTTACATCACTCCCTTAAAGTTTCTCTAGCTTTTTTGTTAATTTTAATATAAAAAATATTTAGAAGTCTTTCCATGATTTTCTTAGTCTTCTTCACCAAGTATATAAGGATATAAAGCATCAAAATCCTTCCATTATTATAGAGAAAAAAATATAAAATCTATGTGAAGAGATTTAATATTGAATATTCTTCATAATTCTCTTCCATGAACTGAATGATTATGGGGAAATGGGTAAAGGATGTTGTTTGTTTTACATGTGGTAAGAAGGTCCATTGGAAGAAAAATTCCACATTACCAAATTAGTGAGGGGAAGATTCGGGTGAATTTTTTTATCGATTACAATTTATTTATTTATATAAATTTGGTATTATATAGAACTATTTTTCATAAAAAAATCATCCACATAGTGGAACCATGTATATTTAGAAAGATTGACTGAGGGAAGGTAAATCTTCGAGCAGTCAATAGAGCTAAACTTTCTGTTGTAGCTATCAGTGAATACCACTTCATATTTCCCCCAAGATTTATCTTGGTTTGGAAATAGCACTATTATGTGCCAGATTTTACCAAAAACATTATTTATATATCAAGACTTGATACAAATGGATTTATTTACAAATTTGTGAATAAATGTTTCTTAATTTATAAGGATATCATTTCTTAAGGACTCTTCATTTAAAAAATGTGTTCCACGAGGCACAAAGTCTATCTTTATAGGATATCCCAAGGAGACAAAGGAATATTATCTAGACAATACTTAAAAAAATGTTTTTATTGAAAATCATCCCATGTTCATTGAGAAGGATCATATCTCTAATGGAGATAGTGGGAGAGAGATCGAATTTAATGATGTCTAGACTCGTGATATGCAAGAGTTTTCATAAGAATGGATTCCAAAGTGAATCGTGAATATAAAGGTTAAAAAGATAAAAATAATGTGTTGGGGTACAAAAGAATTTAGAGAACTATAATGATATGGTTTTCAATTCATTGAAAATATTGACTCATTATTAGTTGATAATAATGATCCTATAATCTACAAGGAAGAAATAAGTGGAACAAATGTTTCCATGTGGAAAGAAACCATAAATTCTATAATGGATTCTATTTACCAAAACCAATCTTGGATTCTATTAGATCCTCTAGTGGATATAAATCCATTTTATTTTAAATGGGTATTCAAGAAGAAACTAGATGTAGATGTAGTGACCTGACCCAAGAATGCTCAAAGTCGATGTCGTGATAACATTACATTGACATAAGATACAAGTAAAGAACATATCAAAGAACCAAATAGTTTAGTAGTCTTGGTAAACTAGATACATACATGAGTCTTTTATTACAAATTAATACACAAATTACAACATATTTTTTTTATTTATATTGTAATAACTTTATTCCATATAGTGTATTCTTTAATATCATTCATAGTACACTTAATGGAATACTAGGGAAAGGAAACATAATAAGGGTGAGATCAAATGCTTAGTAAGGGTTTATTATAGAGGAATCAAAAATTAATTAATAATAATAATCATTATGGCATGGTAAAAAACTAAACACACGTGTCATGTAATCAATAAACTAATAACAAAGTGCATAAATAGTATTGTAAGGTAAATAAATAAAAACACATTCTATTTAAATAACTTGATAAGGGAAAATAAATATGGAATGGTAAGAAACTAAAAACACTTCCATTTAATCAATAAAATGAGAATAAAATGCATCCATGTACTTTTCCATAGTAAAAATTCATGGATAATAAATACTTAAATCAAAATGAAATAAATTATTAATTATTAGATTTCATGTATAGGGCACATGAAAAATATACAATCAAGACCTTTCAAAATATAGTTTAAAACTACATGTAGAAACCCATTTAATTTGTGAAACTAATTTTTAAATGATAACTTGTTGATGCATCAAGGATTTATATAAAGATCTAGCCTCACCCATCACTACCTACCCAAACCATTCTATATATCGATTAATTGATTTAATTAATAAACAATATTCCTTATCAAATATCCATATTAAATAAATAATATGTATTTATTAATATTTATTCAGTTAATAAAATAACTTCCAAAGTAAACATTGTATGTGAAAATGATATATGGTTTAAGAAATAAACATATCCATGATAAATGATATAGATAATTAGGGGATATTAAATGTTTAATGATCATAGAAATTTGAATATTTCAAGGGGGCTAATAAAGGAATGAAGGATGTTAATGTCAGTAATATATTTGGACAAATCAATCATAAACCATCTATAGGAATAATTAGGATGGTATCAATACAACATATCCCAAGTGAAGTAAAAATAAATTCTTATTGTTATTGATGAATGAAAATATTATAAAAAGATATTTTAAAAACATTCTAGAGAAAAATATCCATTTTATTTTGAAAAACATTTTAAAAATACTTTTATTTGAAAATAAATTTTAAAAAACAATATGTTTAAAAATAAAACTTTTAAATTTTCAATGCATGCTTCAAAGAAACGATGGTGTGTAATTCCATACATGTCATACATGGTAAAAAACATTCCTTTTGCAAGGTAAAAAGGTTAGAAAAGTACCTAGTTCAAGAAATGATAAGATTATCCATTTGAAAACATTTGTAAAATAAAAAAGGGTAAAAATTTATTTAAAAATAATTTTGGTTAGGTTAAAATATTTTTGAATTACAAAATAGGGTTTTTAGAAGAAAATAGGTTCTCCAACTAAAAAGAGAAATGAAGTCGGGTTTTCTTAAAAACATTTTCTAAAAATATTTGTGTACCAATGTGTAGTAAAGTGATACTATTACTTAGAAAAAGGTCATGAATAAAAATAGGTGAATAAAATTATTGGATTTATTATACAATTATCCAATAATTTCCTCTAATGTAAATTTAGATGTAAACAATCCTGACCAAAATGAGATTGTAATGTAAATCCTTGAAAAGACAATAACATTAATGTGAGAATCAATAAATGAATAAATTATCTATGTAAAATGAAAATCAACATAAAATAATTATAAATAAAATAATATATTGTAAAAAGTTAATACACACATAATATTATAATATTAATGATAACTTTGAAGTAATATAACCTAATGAAAAGGAATTGATTTATGAAATTCTTTACCACATGGTACCTTTTAATTAGAACCCCCTTAGAAGAAATAATTCAAATTGAAACTAAAAAAAAATTAGATAAAATAATTCATGATATAATATATCAAAATGGAAAGTATATACACCACACAAAGAAGTGGTGAATGTGACATTGATCTCACAAATGTATAAACTGAGATGAAAATCTCGTACCTTTTGTTTCTTTTGGGGTGAATATCATTTAACTTCATGTATAGTGGTTTTAAACATGTAAATAACTTATAACATAACCATAATCATATTTATATTATCTTATTATGATAACTTATTACCTATTTTTAAACAATCATTCATTATTTTCACTATTTTGGGTTTTAATTGTAATGTTTTTTGAGTATGTTTTGAATTGTTACTTGTTGTTCCTATTAATTAGATCATGATTTAATAATCTAAATAATGTAAAACATTATTTAAATATAATATATATTTATTATATATGTATTTAGAATAATCCATAATATTTGGAAATAGGAAATGAAATGAACAATTCATGGAGACGGTTGGTCGTATGTACACATGAACACTGCATCCATTTCTTTATCGTATTTAAAATAATGAAAAGAAAATGATGTATATATATATATATATGTATATTATAATTCCAGTATCATATTTATGTCATATATGTCACATATTTTTTTAAATCTGTCCATTATATGTCTCATGGATGGTGTGAATGAATCACATCACTTTGAGGAGGCAGTAGTCCACACGCTCACACACGATGTTATCATATCCCCACAAAATAGAATATAGGGAGTTATATGTTATATAAGAACTAAATAAGTATAAAAACAATATAAATATCATATATAACATATAAAAACCTAATTTATATCATAATTCCCACCATGATAGGTGGTAAATGAAGAACGAATAGTCATCGTTTCGAATGGCGATAGTCTTTCGTACACACGAATGGTACGTTCATTACCCATTAGATAGATGTGTGTGTAAGTGTAGGTAAAACCCATAAAATGAGAAACATTTCTGTATATTTTGGATATTTTGGTTAATATAAAATCATGTAATAATAATATTTTAGGTGTTTGAGAAGGAAATAAAATGAAAGTGATCACTGAAGAATGTTACCTCATTTTTTAGAAACTCTTTTTGGTTTATACCAAAAGGATTACTTGGATGTATTTGTGCCTAATGAGAGGACTATAGGTTGTGGTAAGGGATTATTTGAGCTTATTTTTTCATATTTTAGGTTATCTAAAGGGATTTATAGGGATTAATAAATGTGAGGGTTGAGTTCCTTTTTATAGTGGAGGAGGAGTGGCATTCATGTAAATTTTAGAAAATGGAATTCCAACCACATTTTTCCCATGTCACGTGGCTCTAATAATGAACCCAATTCTATATAATGAATTATAGGGTCTAAAAATTAACATACAATTTATTTTGGAAAATTTTCTAGGTGATTTTGTTCTTATGATTAATTTTTAGTCCATTGTTAAGCTAATTTTTCTTTTAATCACTGTAATTAATTTTTATTACTATCACTAATTTTTTTGGTCAAAAAATTATTTGAACATATTAAAAATTAAAAATTATTTTTATAAAAAATATTTAATCTATTTGTAAAAATTAAAATTATATAAGTGGAATAAATTAATTTTAAAAAATCCTTCAGACGAAACAACAAAGTGAGTTTTTAAAGTAAAAAATGTTTAAAAGTTTGCTGAGTTTTTATATCCAAATTCTTAGTGAAATTGATTAAAATGAATAAAATTGGATTAATTGATATTATATTGATATAATTAAACTTTAATACCAATTATAAATATAATTTATTCTTATAAACCAATTACCTGAAAAAGAAGTTTTGAATTAAAATTCGGTATTTTTCATTATTCATCAAAAAATGAAGCTTCTCATAAAAATAAAAAAACATCACCCTAACCTAATTTTGATTTTTATATTTTAAAAAATAATTATATTTTTTCATATAAATTTTAAAAAACTTTCAAAACTTGGATTTAAAATATGATCACCATTAAAAGGAGGAAAAACTATCTTTAGAAATATATAGGTTTTATGCGTAAAATTGAGTTTGTTCTTATCTTATGCCCATAAAATCTATTAGAAGAAAATAAAAAATATTTTATTGAATATATAACATATATATTTAATTAATATAATCCATTAATAGTAATTAATTAAATTCATTAAGAAAAAATTTCTTTGGGAGCATAAAAATAAAAATATTTCCTTTTTATTCAACAGGTTTATAGTTTCATTTCAAATTAATTGGTAACCAATGAATTCATCTTATATTTATATAGACCATATATATTTATAATTGATTTAATAATATTTATTTCATATAACTTAAAGTATAGGTTATATATTATTATATTAAACAATAATTTTTTGATAATATATTTTTGTTCAGTAAAACTCGGTCTTCCATGTAATACAAGTCATCGAAGAAAGTCGTTGTTGTGTGCGACAAAAACTAAATCAATGTTTCATGCATTGAAAGATGAATAATATATTAAATTTATTTATGATATTAAATATAATATAAAGTCTTTATAGTTTTTACACTATCAAATAAAAGTTACTCTTTTATAATTGTTAGGGTGTTATATTCTCCCCACCTTAAATAAATTATCTCCTCGCAATTTAAACTCGATCTCAGAAATCTTGGGTTTGATATTTTAAAATTCATTTTTTGAAATCCAACATCATGGGAAGATTTAATAAAATAACCTCTTAATAATTGATAATTATTTAACACCCCAAGACTTAAAAATCTTTTCCTTTTGGAATAAATTTAATTCTATTGATATCTTGTTATATACTCAACATAATGTTAAACTTATGTTACACAAAACATTGAGAATATATTTTTTGACATGATAGACCTAAAGGAATTTAACATCCTGAGAGTTTTTGATATATTTAATATTTTTTATAAATTTATTCTTGTAATTTACACAACACTAATTTAGCTTGTTTTGTACGCAAGACCAACTTTGTTTGATAGTTTGTGTTACACACAAGACCGAGTTTTCCTAAACAATAATATATTATTAAAAATATTGTTATTTAAAATAATAAGATATAACTTATTTTTTATATTTATGGTTACTAATAGTATTAAATAAATTATTAAAATATATGGTTTAAACAAATATAAGATTAATTAATTGGTTTCAAATTAATTAGAAAAGAAAATATAAACCAATTGAATATAAATGAATTTTTTTATTTTTATGCTCACAAAGGTGTTTTATCCTAATAAATTAAATTAATTTATATTATTAAATTATATTAATGAAATTAATATATTATATATCCAATAATAGATTTTTTATACTCATCCAATATATTTTATAGGCATAATATAAGAACAAGCACAATTTTATGCATAAAAACCTATATTTTTATAAAGAAATTTTTACCGCCTTTTAATGGAGAACCAATTTAAAATCAAATTTTTTGGAACTTTTATAAATTATATATGTGAAAATAAAATTCATTTTTGAAATAGAGTCATAAAAATTATCTTATGGTGAATATTTGGTATTTTTATGATTAGTTTCATTATTTGATAAATAGTGAAAAATAATAAATTTTAATTCAAAACTACTATTTTTTATAATTTATTTATAATGGTAAAATATTTTTTTAAGATTAATTAGATAAATAATACATCAATTTATTCAATTTATTTCATTGGAATCAATTTTACTTTGAAATTGGATATAAAAACATACCAAACTTTTAAACATTTTTATATTAAAATCCAGCTTTATCATCTCATCTGCTGGATTAAATATAAATAAATTTCTATCACTTTTGTGATTTTAATTTTTAAAAATATATTAAATATTTTGAATTTGAATAATTTATATTTTCCAATAAACTAAAGTCATTTTTTGACAAAAAATATTAGTGAATGTGATTAATATTAATTACAACGATTAAGAGATAAATTAGCTTAACAAGGGACTAATCCATAAACTTAAGGGCCACAATGACATATAAAATTTTAAAAAAAATACATTGTATTTTCATATTTATAACCTATACTCCATTTTATCTAATTTAGTTTATTATAGGATATATTTTTCATAGGAAAAAATGTGGGTGGAATTCTCATTTTAAAAATATACAAGAATCCCACTCCTCCTTCACTATAAAAGGGTACTCACCCCTGCCACTTATTCAAACCTATAAATCCCTTTGGATGGATGTAAATTTGCTCATATAAGCTCAAAAAATCCCTAATATCATCCTAGATTTTTTCATTTTGGATGAAATCCATCCAAGGAAGCCCTTTGGTGAAAACCAAAAGGAGTTACACAAAGATGAGGTAACATCCTTCCCCAACATCTTTTGTATTATTTTCATTATCCAACCCCTAAAATATTATTATTACATGATTATATAATAATAAAATTTTCCTTAATATACTTATATTTTGTTATTATAAGGTTTAGACCTAAAATTTCATACACTTTCATCTAATTGGTAACGATCTTATCGTTCTTGTATACGGAAAACTACCACCTCACGAAACAATGTTGTTCATTTTTCCTTTACCACATTTCATAGTTGGGAATTATGATTTAAATTTTGTTAATATATGATATATATGATATTTATTATGTATTTATACTTCTTTAATTCTTTTATAACACATACCTTTATACTTTCAATTTTGTGGGAATATGATAACATCATTTGTGAAAGTGTGGACAACCGACTCCTCAAAGCGATGTGATTCGTTCACACAATAAATGAAATATATAAATAATGATTTTAATTAAATATATTTTACATAAATTAAATATAATATATCATTTTATTTATTAACCTTTTCAAACATTAAAAATTGATAACGTCGGTCGTGGATGTGTGGACCACTGCCTCCTCAACAAGATCTGATTCCTTTTAAATAAAAATAATTATTTATTTAAGTATATATGATTAAATAACATGATATTTAATATATAATTATAATTATATAAATATATAATGTTACTTACCTTCTTTTTATAATGATTATTGAAAAATGGGAAAGTTACTCATGCGTACGTATGACCTACTATTTCCATGATTGTAACGTGGGTTCATTTTTCCAATCCATCTTTAATGATTGGTTTTAAAATTAAAATTTATGTATAAATATGATAATTATGTCATGAATATTATTTGGTATATGTTCATATAATGACCCTTTTTACCATAGTTGACTTACTAAATTCGTTTTTAACACAAGAACCTAATTTGGTCAAAACACCTGACGTAAATTTATTTGTTTATGTAGTTATATAAAACATTGTAATAATTAAAGTAAAATTGATAATAAAATTAAAAAATTTTATGAATAAATTAAATAATTAACATATTTTTATTCTTCCAGAAGATAAAGACACATGTGACAATTCTGACTCAAGGTAATAGATTCTTGTCTCACTTTTCTTTTTGTGAGGCATGCACCATTTTAACCACTTAATTTTTTTTGTGTGGTGTATGTACTAACCCTTTTGATTTATTATATCATGAATCATTTTATATTCATGGTATTCATGGAGTTACTTTTAATTATCTCATCTAAGATGTTTTTATTTGAAAAATACTAAGTTCTAAAAGTTATCTTTGCAATATCACTTTATTCTGTGATTGTTAACTTTATCTTGAATAAATACCTTACTTATGATCATTTTTATTGTAAATTAAATTTATCTTGAATATAAATATTCTAATATAGTGGATATTATTATTTCCTAAACCATATAACATTTATATATATTGTGTTCACTTTGAAAGTTATTTGATTAACTACAGAATTATTAATAAATCTATATATTGTATTCAATACGGATATTTGATACGGCAAGATTTACATTAATTAAATAGATTATTAAATATATGAGGAATTCATGGGACATGAAAGAAATGGTTTGGGTACTATTTAATTAAATACCTATAGTTTGTAGACAAGTTAATGCAATCCACACAATGCATTGGTAATCTCATGAGACAAATCAGTTGGAAAATTTAAATGGGTTTTTACCTGATATGTTAACTATATTGTGAAAGGTCTTAACGGTAAAGGTAACATGTACCTAGGAAACATGGAGTAAAATAATTAATAATTTAACTCATTTAGAGTCAGTTATTATTTATCCATGATATTTTTTCATTGACATATCTATGGATGCATTCTATTCTCTGTTTATTGATTTAAATGGCATGTATTTTAGTTTCTTACCTTTCCATATTAATATTTATTTGTCTAGTTATTTGAATGGAATGTGTTATATATTATTTATGTTTCCATGTTTATCATTCTTATTAATTAATTATTTTTTCCACTTTACGTACCCTTACTGATAATTTTATCTCACCCTTATTGTGTTTACTTTCCCCAAGTTATGAAGAAGATTCCTTTGAATGAGTTTCAAGGATGATATTGATTTTATTTTATTATGTATCAGGTTTTTGTTTTATTTTTATAGTCTATTTTTGGAATCATGTATGTAATCTAGTATTCAAAAACTACTAAACTATTTAGTCCCTTGGGATTTGAAGCTTGTTTCGATGATAATGTAATAAACTAAGGCACCGGCTCTGGGATTTTCAGGTCGGGGCATTATATTTGGTATTAGAGTAGAAACCTTGGAAACTAGATCTAGAAAAAATAGATTAGGGAACATAACCCTAAGATTGAATTTGTGGATAATTATATAAGAACATCGTAGAATTTTGGTAATGTAGAGTTTATGTGGGTATTCCTAGAAATACATTTGTACCTAGATACTAAAAGTGGACATTGTTCTAGAATAGATGTACCTAGGGGAAATAACTCTGACATGGTGATTCAGGCTTGAATCTATGTAACATTGTACATGACAACGAGACATACTATAGACCTATTTTGACACTCCTGGGGAATATACTTATGATAGTTCACATTTTCCTTACAAACCATTATGAAATATTTAAAAGTAAATATGTCCCCAAAGAAACCAAAAATTGTGATTATAAGATTTACAATGCATAAATTTATGTTATTTTCTATAACATATTTGGAAATATATATTATGGATTTATGAGATAATCCAATTTTTTCCATTTTTTAGAAATATCTCCTAGAAGGAATAATGGTATTGATACTCATTTAAAATGTATAAATTTTACTATTTAAGAAACCAATACAGCTACTATTGAAATTGATTAAATTATAGAAATATTTGGGAAACTTAATCAGGTTATGAAAAATAACCTTTCCTGAATGGAGAAACATGTTACATAGAAAAAATACCCTATGATGGATCACTTTATGTGACTAAAGACCCAATTGTTTAGTGGGACTACTAATATATTTGTAGCTAGGTAATGGATTAAGTCTCTCGAGAAGATATTCATGGCATTAAGATGTGGTGAAAAGGAAAAGGTTGCACTTGCATTATATTATCTAAATGGAGATGTGGATCAATGGTGTTCAGTCATCCATAGTACTATGGAGGAAGAATAAATATAACTCATGGAATAGAGAACTTTTAAGGATATATTCATCAATAAATACTTCCCTCGTGAGAAAAAAACTGGGATGAAGAGAAAGTTCATTAGTTTAATGAAAAAAGAGGAATAAATTGTTGAAGATTTTTAATCTACCTTTACCATTTTAGAAAGGTATGATAAAAATTATATACACAACATGGAGTGAAATATTGATTACTTCTTCAAAGTAATTAATCTATGTCTCCAAAGGGAATTGGTCTCTTAAACCTTTTCTTCATACGGTGAAATATTTTTATATGCTATTAAGACAGAGAAAGGATTATCCAAGTATTATGGCTTTAATGGGAAGAAATATAAGAAGAGAAAGGAATAGAAAATTATAGATAAAGGGAAAAGGGGGAAGAAGGATTTTTTCACATGTGATAACTGTGGAAAGAATCACCCCGGTAAATGCTTGAGAGGATTGGGAGTTTTTTTTAAGTGTGGAGAAAATGGTCAGTAAGAGAAATAATTCAAAGTTATGAAGGAAAACACTGTTATTCAAAGTTATAATTGTAAGGATATGTGGCACTATGAAAAATAATTCCCTAATCGACAAGGGAATATACCTCCTAATAAGATAAGGGATAAAGGTCAAGAATTTTTTATTGACACATCCGTAGTTGAATGATTAATGTATTTCTCTGCTTGTATATAATAAATATACTATAAAAGTATTTCATTGATAATTTTCTCATCATATTAATAATTAAATATATAAGTATTATATTTTAGTACTTGTTCATTAAATATTTGAGGTTATATGTTGAATCGTACCAAGAAAAGTGATTCAGGAGAAATATAATTTATTTTTAAAAATACATGGTTGAAGGAGATATGAGCCTTAATATGTTCATAATGTTGAGACAGTTTTGTTAGGGTAAATAAATTATTTATTTGGATATGTTCCAACTACCTTAGAACTAATTAATAATTTTTCAAAAAAGTGGTTTTTCCAATCATTAATGGAGTTTACAAGAATTTTGGATTTATGGAATATATCCAATAACATTTTTTTAATTAATAAATAAATTATAATTCATGTTCTAGATAAATTACTATGTAAATTCAAGTTATTAACATATTTTAAGAGAATACATGATGAAGGTGTTCACATACTTGGTATGTGATGATTAAAGAGATACTTCATGTTGATTGAACGCTAATGATAAGTTCATTTTTTAAATTTAATGTCCTTCCTTCCAAAGTGTCATATCATAATATTTTGGAAAATTTAACCATTTATAAGTTTTTTTTATATTGATCTTTGGATGAGTTTTTAGATATTGATTTATTATTTCACCCTAAGATTCAACTTGTGCTAAGAGTTGAAGCATAAATAGTTCAAGGTGAAATAAAAAAGAAAAGATTGTGTTTATAGAAATGTATATTTACATATATTATTAGAGAATGAATTAATTCCTAAACTCTAGGAAAAGGGTTTTGAAGAAAAAATATTTCCCTATTATCATTATTTTTTATGATATCAATAACCTTTGTCCACACCTCTATTTTATGGATTTGTGGTCAATAACTTTTTCATGATAATGTTATATATCACTCTCTATCAAAACATGATAGTCAGATTTGTATTATTTATCCATGTTTCAATTTACCACCTATGTTCTCATACAAGGGAACATATTTATGTGAACATTGTATTTTCCCTTCTCTCTTATTATGTATATGTGTTAATAAACCTATTCATGATGTGGGTTTTTCAACAATAGTTTATTTTCAAATATCAATTCCTTGATTACTGAGATCAAGTTTGAATTGTGAGGATGAAATTTATTTAAGTTGGGGAGAATGTTACACCGCTATAATTTACAATAATTTCCTTTTATAATAATTTAATTTTGTTTCTATTTTTCCTTATACACAATACGATGTCAAATCTCCACTACACGAAATAATTATAAAAACTTTTTCGACACACAACGCATAAAGAAATATAACATCTTGAGAGATTAAGATATATATTTAATATTTTTAATAAATATATTCTTTTAATTCAAAAAATACTGAGTTATCTTGCATTGCATGTAAGAATGAATTTTTTTAGATGTTTTCTTCACATGCTAGACCAAATTTTACCAAACAATAATAAATTATTAAAAATGTAATTATTTAAAATAAAAAGATATAACCAAGATATTATATTTATGGTTATGAATAGTATTAACTAACTTATGAAAATAGTTTTTTTCACAAATATAATATGAATTCATTGGTTTCTAGTTAATTATAAATGAAAATATAAACCAATTGAATGTAAAGGATTTTTAATTTTTATTCTCACAAAGGTTTTTTATCATAATAAAATAAATTAATTACTATCAGTGGATTATATTAATAAAATTTATATATTATATATCCAATAAAATATTTTTTGATACTTATCCAATAGATTTTATAAGCATAAGATAAGAACAAACCTAATTTTATGCATAAAACCTATATTTTTATAAAAGTAATTTTACCGCCTTTTAATGGGGAACCTATATTAAATAAATTTTATCGAAATTTTATAAATTATATATGTTAAAATAAAATTAAATTTTTAAATATAAACATAAAAATTAGCTTATGGTGAATTTTTGGTATTTTTCTGTGAAGTTTCATTATTTGATGAATAGTGAAAATACTGAATTTTAATTCAAAACCACTTTTTCCTCTAAATTAATTTAAAGATTAAATTGTGTTTATTATTAATTTTAAAGTAAAATTAGATCAATTATAAATATATTAATTGAATTTAGTTCATTTGAATCAATTTCACTTTGAAATTGGATATAAAAACTTACCCAATTTTTGAACATTTTTTTACTTTAAAAAACTGCTTTGCAGTCCTGTCTGCGAGATTAAATTTAATGTAATGATTCCAATTATTTTATTTAAATTAAGATAAATGTATTACATATTTCAAACCTTCATAATTTATAATTTATAATAAGGTCAAATTATTTTTTTGAAAAAAAATATTAGTGAAAGTGATTAAAATTAATTACAGTGATTAAGAGAAAAAAATAGTTTAACAAGGGACTAAACCTTAATATTAAGATCCAAAATGACCATGAAACTTTTTAAAAACCATTATATAGAAATATTTACATTCTATCCTAACTTTTAGATAATTTGTTTCATTATTTGAGCTACTTGTCATAGGAAAAACATCAATGGAATTTCCTTTTCAAAAATTTACAAGAATGTCACTCATCCTCCACAATAAAAGGGAACCCACCCCTACAAATTATCCAAAAGATGAATTCCTTTTGGATCACCAAAAATATTCTAAAATAAGCTCCAAAAATATCTCCCTTAATTATATAATCCTCACTTTTTTGTATATATCTATCCACAGAAACTTTTTGGTGAAAACCAAATAGAGTTACCCAAAGAAGAGGTAACATCCTTCCTCAAACTCCTTTTTATTATTTTCATTCTCCATCCCCTAAAATATTATTATTATGTGATTATATAATAACTTAAATATCATAAAGATAATTATAATTTGTTATTTTATGGTTTTTACCAACACTTACACACACTTCTATCTAGTGGGTAACAAACATATTGTTATTGTGTGTGGCGAACTACCGCCTCACAAAACATTGTTGTTCATTTTTCCTTTATCACCTTTCTTGGTTGGGAATTATGATGAAAACACTATTAATATATTATATATATTATATTTATTATGTATTTTTTACTTTTATTTAATTATTTTATAACACATACCATTATAATTTGCATTTTTCAAGAATACGATAACATCGTTTATGGAAGTATGGATTACTGCATCCTCAAAGCGATGTGATTTGTTCACATGGTACATGGAATGTATAAAATATGGTTTTAATTAAACATATGTGAAATAAATTAAATATATATTATATTCATGACATTATTAACTTTTAGTAAATATATTATATCATTTTCTTTATTACCCTTTTCACATACTATCAAGTGATAATGTTGGTCATGGACGTGTGGACTACCACCTCATCAACACGATGTGATCCATTTTACATCACAATAATTATATATATAATTATATATGATTAAATAACATGGTATTTAATATATAATTATTATTATGTAATGATATAATGTTACTTACCCTCTTTTCATAATGATCATTGAAAAATGGGAATGTTACTCATGTGTGCGTACGACCTACCGTCTCTGTTGTAATGTTGGTTAATTTTTCATAACTATAGTTCATGATTAGTTTTAAAAGTATAATTTATGTATATATATGATAATTGTTTCATGATTATTCTTCTTGATATGTTTATATAATAAACCCTTTGACCATAGTCAGCCTACTAAAGTTGTTTTTGACACACAAACCGAATTTTTTCAAAACACCCAATGTAAACTTAATTGTTTCAGTAGTTGTAAAAACATTTTAATATGTGAAATAAAAGTAATAATAAACTTTAAAATTTTATTAATAAATTAAATAATTAAAATAAGTTTATTATTAATGAATATAAAGACACACATGACAAGTCAAAATCTGGGTAAGAGATTCTTGTCTCACTTTTCTTTCTGTGAGGCATACACCATTCTCGCCAATTAATTATTTTGTGTAGTGTATATAATGACCCTTTTCATTTATTATAACATGTATACTTTTATCTTCATAGTATTCATGGTTTTACTTTGAATTATCTCATCCAATATGTTTTTACATGAAAATTACCAAGCGGTAAAAGTTATCTTTTCCATATCACTTTCTTTTTTGATTGTTAAATTTCTCTTGAAACAATCAATTCCTTATGATAATTTTTATTTTACATTAAATATATCTTGAATATTAATATTCTCTTAAAATATATATTATTATTTCATGAACTGTATACCATTTCTACATTTGGTGTTCACTTTTATAGTTATTTTATTAACTAGGTAATTATTGATAAATATGTATCTTTTATTCAATACAAATTTTTTATAAGGCATGTTGTTCACTAATTAAATAGATTATTGGATATATGATGAATTATTGGTACAAGAAATAAATGGGCTTCGGACCATTTAAGAAAATACATATGGTTTGGGGACCGTTTAATACAATCCCCATGATGCAATGGTAGTCTCATGAGACAAATACGTTGGCAAAATTAGATGGTTTTTTACCTAATATACTAAAACATCTTGTGAATGGTCTTGATGATAAAGGTACCATGTTCCTAGGAAACATGGTGTCTAATAATTAATAATTTCCCTCATTTAGACTCAGTTATTATTTATCTATGACATTTTTTAACATATCTATGGATTCATTCTATTCTCAATTTATTGATTTAAATGGAATTTGTTTTAGTTTCTTACCTTTCTATATTGATATTTCCTTATCAAGTTATTTGAATGGAATGTTTGAAGAATTATTTAAATTTACATATTGATTATAATAATCAATTCATTATTTATTCCACTTTACTTACCCATACTGATCATTTGATCTCGCCCTTATTATGTTTCATTTCCCTAGGTTATGAAGAAGATTCCTTTGAATGAGTTTCAAGGATGTTTTTTATTTCATTTTATTAGGCATCATGTTTTTATGTTTCATTCCCCCGATTTACTTTCCTATACTGATCATTTGAGCTCACCCTTAGTACACTTCAGGGAATGAGGTGCATAAAATATATGGAAAGGTAAATAACTAAAAAATCCATTTAAATAACTATATAAGGAGAAGTAAATCTAGAAAGGTAAGAAACTAAAAACAAATTCCATTTAATTAATGAACTTAAAATGAAATTCATCCATAGAATTTTTCATAGTGAAAATCTCATGGATAATAATGTTTATTTATTGGACATTATGTATAAGGCACATGAAAACCTATATCGTTAAGAACTTTCAAAAGATGGTTTAAAAATATAAGTATAACTACATTTAATTTTTGAAACTAATTTTTATCATGATAACCTATTGATGTATCAGGGGGATATATAAATTCTAGGCCCCACTCATCATTTCTTGGCCAAATCATTCCTCAGATCGAGTAATCGATTGAATTAAAAATACTAGAAACTGGGCCTATAGTGACCGCCTTGAGACCGCCAGTGGCGGCCGCATTTGGCTCGTCGTTGTTAGGCTATAGCGACCGCAAATGGTGGTCACTATAGGCAACCAAAAATTTGTTACATCGCTACTGCATGGCGGTCATTGTTGGGTGAGTCTATAACGACCGCCATTGGCGGTCACTATAGGAGGCTGGAAAATCATCCTACAATAACCGTCATTGGCGGTCACTGTAGGCATTGATAACCAATGTCAATCACTGTTGGTATGGACCAATAGGGATTTCTAATAGCAGCCACAAACCTAAAAAAAATTAAAAATTAATTTATACATCCCATTTCCAACAATCACAAAAACAATTTCCAAGTAGAAGAAACACAGCTAAAATGACAAACAAAAACAATTCAAAATAGAATAAACATTATATTCCTCAAAAACAATAAATGACAGACATACTTGTTCACATGCAGCGATCCAGATAGCTCTAATCCATTCTAATCTTCTGCTTCAATACTCCTACAATAAGATACAAAAGAAACAACTAAACAAAGAAAAATCAAATTGGACATATTTATTAAGTTAGTATATATATATAAATCGAATTGGTCCATCAGATCAATAGGCTAATATGTAATCATGCCATTTGGTCATTACGGTGTTACACTAATATGTCATTAGGGAATTAGGGCGGCATTAGCACGTTAGTCCCCCCCCCCCCCCGAACAACCCCCCGCCCCCACTCAGGACACCCCCCCCCCTTCACCCCCACCCCCAGACCCCCCCCCCACCCCCCTCACCCCGAACAGCCCCGGACACCCCCTCACCCTCGGATATCCCCCCACCCCCTAGACAGCCCCCCCCCCCACCCCCCGAACATCACCCCACCCCATGAGTTCGCATGTCATAAATGGCCAAAACATGCGTTTAATAGTTAAATGCATACCAAACGACATCGACATGATGTCAAATCACACGAGAACACCCTAACTATTATTGGTGAGGTGTACGAGTAGATGGCATGTCATTCGGACGCAAGGTTTGCGCAGTACGGCTGAATATGTGTTTTTTAGGTGTTTGGTGAGCTTGAAAAGTGCCCGTGGGGTGGTCAAAACTGGACGAACGACATCAGAATTCCATAAATCAGACGACAAAAAAGGGTGGGTGAATTGTGAAATGGTCGGGCAGACGAACCATCAATTGGAGGTGTCGTGTGACCGTAGTGAACGAAAACGCATTCTGTGTGTCGTAAATGGCCAAAACATGCATTTAACGGTCAAATGCATACCGAAAGACATCGGCATGATGTGAAATCACATGATAAAACCCTAATTATTATTGGTGAGGTGTATGAGGATATGGAATTTCATTCAAAAGTAAGGTTTGTGCAGCACGGCTAAATATGTGTTTTTTAGGTGTTTGGCGCACTTGAAAAGTGTCCGTGGGGTGGTCAAAACCAGCTGAACGGCCTCGGAATTCCATGAAATCAGACTACAACAAAGGTTGGGTGAATTTTGAAATGGTCGGGCAGATGGCACATCAATAGAAGGTTTCTTGTGACCACGGTGACTGAAAACGCACTTCACGTGTCGTAAATGGCCAAAACATGTGTTTAACGGTCAAATGCATACCGAATGACATCATCATGATTTGAAATCACACGAGAACACCATAATTATTACTAGTGAGGTGTACGAGGAGACAACACATCATTTGGATGCAAGGTTTTCACAGCACGGATGAATATGTGTTTTTTTTTATGTTTGGCGCGCTTGAAAAGCATCCGTGGGGTGGTCAAAACTGGCCGAACGACCTCAGAATGCCATGAAAATGGAAGACAACAAAGGGTGGGTAAATTGTGAAATGGTCAGGTATACTGCACATCAATTGGAGGTTTCATGTGACCATAGTGACCAAAAATGCACTTCGCGTGTCGTAAATGGCCAAAACATGCGTTTAACAGTCAAATGTGTACTGAACGACATCAGCATGATGTGAAATCACACGATAATGACCTAATTATTACTAGTGAGGTATACTATGATATGGAACGTCATTTGGACACAAGGTTTTCACGGCACGACTGAATATGTGTTTTTAGGTGTTTGGTGCGCTTGAAAAGCGTCCGTAGGGTGGTCAAAACTAGCCGAATGACCTCGGAATACCATGAAATCAGACGAAAACAAAGGGTGGGTGAATTGAGAAATGTTCAAGTAGACAACACATCAATCAAAAATTTCATGTGACCACGGTGACCAAAAACGCACTTCGCATGTCGTAAATGGCCAAAACATGCGTTTAACGGTCAAATGCATAACGAACAACATCGGCATGACATGAAATCACACGATAACACCCTAATTATTACTAGTGAGGTTTACAAGGAGAAAAAACATCATTCAGACACAAGGTTTGTGCGACATGGCTGAATATGTGTTTTTTGGTGTTTGGCGCGCATGAAAAGTGTCTGTGGGGTGGTCAACACCGGCCGAACGACCTCAGAATGCCATGAAATCGGACAAAAATAAAGGGTGGGTGAATTGTGAAATGGTTGGGCAGACAACACATCAATCAGAGGTGTCGTGTGACTACTGTGACCGAAAATGAACTATGCATGTAGTAAATGGAAAAAACATTCATTTAATGTTCAAATACATACCTAACGACATAATCATGAAGTGAAATCACACAAGAACACCCAAATTATTACTGGTGAGGTGTAAGAGGAGACGGGACCTCATTCGGACACAATTTTTTCACGGTACGGCTGAAGAAGGTGGGTCTCGGGGGTTATTATCTCTCCTTCAACTTGAAGAAGGAAGGGTCTGGAAATCTATTTTCCCTTCTCTCGTCTTGGTGAAGGCGGGTCGTCAGACACCCCATAGAGGTACAAGGAGACTACAAAGGTAAAGTACCAAAGAAAAGAAAAACAACAACTGCAACTGTCCCAACATTTGAGCTAGTATGGCCCCGCACGATCCCTGAAGTCCTCCTGGAAACCTAAAAGTAGTTTTATATACATAGGGTGAGCATACAAGTATACTTAGTAGGGAAAACCAAAGACTCTCGTGCACAAGTGGGGAGGCATTCTAATGCCCTGTGAGAAAAGAGACAACTAAAGCACCTAGAAATGGAAACTATCCACCCAAGCCTCACCAAGGCACACCCCCCAAATAATGAAAGTCAAGTAATGTATAGTAATATCACATCGATATTTGGGTACCTCGTGCCACTTTCCCATTGGTTATTGAAGACATCCTATGCATCGAACCAATCCCGCCATTCTCACCGCAGTCCCACTACCACTCCCCGCCTGCACACACCTGGGCTACAGCCACACATCCCTCTTGCAAACACCTGGGCCAAAATTATCATCCCACCTGCAAACACCTGGGCCAGAATCACCATACATAACCACGCCCACAAACACCTGGTCCAGAACAACTACTGTCATACCCGAAGACATCTGGGCCTCATTCTGAAGATTCTTGGGAAACAACCTGCCCGCACACATTTGGTCCAACCACCACAACTACCCTGCCCAAAGAATCTTGGGCTATAATGGACCTCAGGCCATCACACCCTGCCCGAAGAGTCTTGGTATATTTGGGAAAGGGAGCAGAAAATGAGCTAATAATCAGCCACTCGTAGGAGTGTTCGGAAAAACACCCTCCCCCATGAAATGGGGGTGTTTGGTACTAAGTACTCAACTTGGGTGGGGCGCGAATAAGAAACATAAAACTAAAATTATATGTATAGGTAACAAGCACTCATCCCAACCTATGGTTTCAAAATCCAACCTAAGCACAAACACCCTCATTACTATTCCTTCATAAAAGAAAAACACATCACTCACGGCCAAGCCACAACTCATTCCCAAAACCAATTCCCCATTTAACCCATTCTTGTTTTCATGTTCAAGTGATCCCATTTAGGTTAATTCTACACTACTGGGAAATTAACAGGCATAACCACAAGACAGATAATGAGAAACACCCAAACAACAATTTAAGCATTCACACCCGGTTCTCTTGTGAAGTCACAACAACAAAGGGATCAGTGAGATCCCTCAAAGTACTGGAACCAAACCAACCCTCGAGATACAGCCCCACACAGCTTAAGATTCCCAACCAATAATTGTGCCACCACAGAGGATCCCATCCTCATCCACGTCACCCCATATGCATCAAGCAGAACAAAAAAACATGCCACCAAGACAGAACAAGGAAGTTTCCAGACTCAAGTACATCATTAAAAAAGTTTTCTTCTTTCTGTTTGGTTAACCGGGGTGATCACACAAGTTTTTTTGTTCACTGGACATTCATTTAATCAGATGATTTTACATAATTAACCAAATTCCCATGTTGGATCCATTCAATTATCAAGAAGAAAAGGGTTCATTAGTGCGCAAGGAAAGACCACCAACGGCCATGATTTTCAGTGAGCATAGCCCATACAGTTCCCAACATATAGGAATTATAAAAGAGTACAGCAGAATTGTCAAACGCACCCCATCATTCTTTAATAGTCTGTTTATTATCTAAGTTAAGGTTTGGTTTCATCTATTCCCATAGAAATCGTAGTGTACCCACCCCACATGATACACAGTAAGGATAGATGAAGGAAAATCCTACCTGGATGATCAACGATGAAGTCTTTCTCCACACATCAAGAACTGAGGATGTACGACTTACAGGGGAGGAACGTTGGGGACTCCAAGGGTGAGCAGAAGGGATCTGGTACAGGCACAGGACTTTCCTCGGGAAGGGGAACTCCAAACGCACCAGGAAGAAAAGGAGACCAGCCAAGAGAAAGAAGAAGAAGTAATTCTCATGCGATATCAAGATGGATCCCGTTGTTATGGGATATGGAAATTTTAATGGCATTAAAGTCGGATCGTGGTGCTCCACACGGTTGGGCAGTTACGCACAATGGAATTAATTGTCATTTAACAATTCTACTCGGAGGGGTGGTCACAACAGCTATGCGTTAAACATTTTTCTTTAATAAAAAGGATACGCATAATAGGGGCGAAACTGGAAGTTACAGGGAAAGGGTGTGACACTGAGGAAAAAACACACGTTTTGGTAAGTTTAAGGTTTTCCCTAATTTTGGGGGATTTTAGATATTATTTATGGGGTTTAAATGGCTTTAAAAGGGGCATTAAATCATCTTTACGTTAAAAGATATGTTGCAGGAGTGGAAAAAGTCGAAAACTAGAAAAAGGGAAAAATACCGCTCGGTGAGGACACGGTGCCACCGTCATAGTGTCACCCTTATAGTGCCATTGTCATCGGTGCCACCATCATGGTGCCACTGTGACCGGTGTGTGAACGTCATGGTGCCACCGTGACTGGTGCCAGCATCATGGTGCCACTGTGACTAGTGTGTGTCTGTCATGGTGCCACCGTAACTGGTGCCCCCATGATCGGTGCCACCATTTTGGTGGAGCTGTTTTTTCGCAAAGTAATGGACCAGGTGGGTCTGGGCCATTACATCAGATACCTCTCAAACTATTCTTTCCCTTGAGAATCAAAACTAGACCCGAAGAAATGAGGGTTTCCGAACAACCACCTCGAAAGATACCTCTCAAGAATGAACCTCATCGACATCTAGGAACACCTCTCCCTCGAGTAACTAGGAAACATTCGAAGGTCAAACTGTCCAGTCATATGGGTTAGGGAGTTTCTTCCTCCATGTCAAGATACTATCCTCTTTGGGTGGAACTTACTCGCCCGTATGAGTTTAATCACATCCACCTTAATGCATCTTGATTAGGGATCAGGTCTTCCCATCCCCATAGTTAGGACTCTTTACACACATCCACGGAACAAGGAAAACCGCATGTTTCATAGTTAACAAGTAAAGCATTCCATCACAAACAAGTACAAACAAAATAGATCAAACTCAAAACAGCTCTGGGTACTGGGTGCGCATCTGCATCTCCTGTTCCCAGGTACTTTCCTCGAGCCCTCCATGTCTCCACAACACACGAACCAAAGGAATGGTCTGTCCACGGAGCACCTTCTCTTCACAATCCTCGATTCTCATAGGCATTTCCACAAACGTCATGTCAGACTCAATGTCCAGCTTTCCCCAGTCGAGGATGTGTGAATCGTCGTGTAGATACCATCAGAGTTGTGACACATGGAAGACATCATGTATTCTCAGTAGCGGTGGTGGTAGTGCTAGCTGATAAGCCACTTCTCTGACCTGCTGCAACACTTCGAAGGGTCCGATGAACCTTGGAGAAATCTTACTCCCCCTTTCAAACCTCTATTGTCCACGCTGAGGGGAGACCTTCAAGAATATGTGGTCCCCGACCTCGAAATCCAAGGGTCTCCTCCTATTATCAGCATATGACTTCTGCCAGTCCTGAGCCACATTCATCCTCTCCCGTATAATTTTAACCTTCTTCATCATGCTCTGCACCACTTCCAGGCCAAGAACACCAGTTTCCCCAACCTCAGTCCAGCACACGGGTGAGCGACATGGTCTTCCATACAAAGATTTGAATGGAGCCATTCCAATGGTAGAGTGATAGATATTATTGTAGGAAAACTCTACTAGAGGAAATTTTCACACCCACAATCCCCCAAAATACAGAATACATGCTCGTAGCATATCCTCCAATGTCTGGATGGTGTGCTCTGTCTGTCCATCTGTCTGGGGATAGAAATCATTACTAAGACATAGTTGGGTGCCAAAAGAATGCTGAAATCCCCTCCATACTCGTGAGGTAAACAATGCATCCCTATCTGAGGCTATGGACCTCAGAACTCCATCCAATCGCACCACCTCATCCACGTACCTCCGTGCTAAGGCATCCACTACACCTGACTCCTTGATCGCCGGAAAGTGAGCCGATTTCATCAACCGGTCCACTGCTACCCAGATAGCATCACAGCCTCCTTGATCCTCGGGTAGCCCTATGAAGAAATCCATCGAGATGTCATCCCACATCCACTCAGAGACATCTAAAGGTTGTAACAGACCACCTGGAACATGGTGTTCAGCCTTCACCTGCTGACACACTAGGCACCTGGCCACGAACTCTTCCACCGCCCGCTTTACCCCGGGCCACCAAAACTGACTCCTCAGACCCTGGTACATCTTGGAAACTCTCAGGTGCGCTGCTAGGGGTGAGTATTGGAACTCAACAAGAACCCTCTCACGCATCTCCTCTGGAACAAAAAACTTCCCTCAGAAAATCATCTGATTCTGACCATCCTCTATCCACCCTTCCGGAGCATCACCTTGGTTAACCCGGTCACGCATCAATTCACTCTATATGTATCCCCAATGAGAGTCCTCCACCTGCCACAATAGAGAAGACTACACTATCATCTGATACAGGAAACTTCTACCACCATCCATCCTCGCATCCAGGTGCAGGGCAGCCAACTCCCCCATCGCCTTCCAATAATCTGCTGAATCTCAAACCGCATCCTTCTGTGAATTCCTACTCAAGGCATCGTCCACCACATTCCCCTTTCATAAGGTTCATGACATCTCGAAGTCGTAGTCCTGAAGGAACTCCATCCACCTTCATTGTCATGAGTTCAGGTCCCGCTGGGAGAAGATATACTTCAAGCTTTTTTGATCCATGAAGACCACAAAGCGCTCCCCGATGAGGTAACCTGAAAGTAGATTTATATACATAGGGTGAGCATACAAGTATACTCATTAGAGAAAACCAAAGACTCTCGTGCACAAGTGGGGAGGCATTCTAATGCCCTGTGAGAAAAGAGACAACCAAATCCCCTAGCAAGGGAAACTATCCACCCAAGCCTCACCAAGTCACACCCCATAAATAATTCAAGTCAAGTAATGTATAGTAATAGAACATCGATATTTGGGTACCCTGAGCCACTTTCCCACTGGTTATTGAAGACATCCTATGCATCGAACCAATCCCGCCATTCTCACCACAGTCCCACTGCCACTCCCCGCCTGCACACACCTGGGCTACAGCCACACATACCTCCCACAAACACCTGGGCCACAATCATCATCCTGCCCACAAACACATGGGCCACAATAACCATACATAACCACGCCCACAAACACCTGGGCCATAACAACTACTGTCATGCCCGAAGACACCTGGGCCTCATTCCGAAGATTCTTGGGAAACAACCTGCGCGCACACACCTAGGCCAACCACCACAACTACCCTGCCCAAATAATATTGGGATATAATGGACCTCAGGCCGTCACAGCATGCCCGAAGATTCTTGGGCTATTCGGTAAAGGGATCAGAAAATGAGCTAATAACTAGGAGTGTTGGGAAAAACACCCTCCCCCATGAAATGGGGGTGTTCGACACTAAGTGCTCAACTTGGGTGGGGCGTGAATAAGAAACATAAAACTACAATTATATGTATAGGTAACAAGCACTCATCCCAACCTATGGTTTCAAAATCCAACCTAATCACAAACACCCTTGTTACTATTCCTTCATTAAAGAAAAACACAGCACTCACGGCCAATCCATAACTCATTCCCAAAACCAATTCCCCATTTAACCCATTATTGTTTTCATGTTCAAGTGATCCCATTTAGGTGAATTCTACATTACTGGGAAACTAACAGGAATAACCACAAGCCATAGAATGAGAAACACCCAAACAGCAATTTAAGCATTCACACCCGGTTCTCTTGTGAAGTCACAACAACAAAGGGATCAGTGAGATCCCTCAAAGTACTGGAACCAAACCAACCCTCGAGATACAGCCCCACATAGCTTAAGATTCCCAACCAATAATTGTTCCACCACAGAGGATCTCATCCTCATCTATGTCACCACATATGCATCGAGTAGAACAAACAAACATGCCACCAAGACAGAACAAGGAAGTTTCCAGACTCAAGTACATCATTCACAAAGTTTTATTCTTTCTGTTTGGTTAACCGGGGTGATCACAAAATTTTTTTTGTTCACTGAACATTCATTTAATCGGTTGAGTTTAAATAATTAACCAAATTCCCATGTTGGAGCCATTCAATTATCAAGAAGACAAGGGTTCATTAGTGCGCAAGGAAAGACCACCAACGCCATGATTTTCAGTGAGCATAGCCCATACAGTTCACAACATATAGAAATTATAAAAGATTACAGCAGAATTTTCAAACACACCCCATATTTCTTTAATAGTCTATTTATTATCTTTGTTAAGGTTTGGTTTCATCCATTCCCATAGAAATAGTAGCTTACCCACCCCGCATGATACACAGTAAGGATAGATGAAGGAAAACCCTACCTGGATGATCAATGATGAAGTCTTTCTCCACGCGTCAAGAACTGAGGATGTGAGACTTATAGGGGAGGAATGTCGGGGACTCCAAGGGTGAGTAGAAGGGCTCCGGCATAGGCGCAACACTTTCCTCGGGAAGGGGAACTCCAAACACACCAGGAAGAAAAGGAGACCAGCCAAGAGAAAGAAGAAGAAGGAATTCTCGTGCGATATCAAGATGAGATCACGTTGTTACGGGATATGGAAATTTGAATGGCTTTAAAGTTGGATCGTGGTGCTCCACACGGTTGGGAAGTTATGCACAATGGAATTAATTTTCATTTAACAATTCTGCTCAGAGGGGTGGTCATAACAGCTATGCGTTAAACATTTTTCTTTAATAAAAAGGATACACGTAATAGGGGCGGAACTGGAAGGTACAGGGAAAGGGTGTGACACTGAGGAAAAAACACAAGTTTTGGTACGTTTAAGGTTTTCCCTACTTTTGGGGGATTTTAGATATTATTTATGGGCTTTAAATGGATTTGAATGGGGAATTAAATCATCTTTGCGTTAAAAGATATGTTGTGGGAGCAGAAAAAGTCAAAAACTGGAAAAAAAGACAAATACTGCTTGGTGAGGAAATGGTGTCACCGTCATAGTGTCACCCTTATAGTGCCACTGTCACCGGTGCCACCATGACCAATGTGCGACCGTCACGGTGCCACCTTCACGGTGCCACTGTGACTGGTGCCACCGTGACTAGTGTGCATCTGTCACGGTGCCACCATAACTGGTGACCCTGTGACTGGTGCCACCATTTCGGTGGAGCTATGTTTTCGCAAAGTAATGGACCAGGTGGGTCCAGGCCATTACATCAGATACCTCTCAAACTATTCTCACCCTCGAGAATCAAAACTAGACCCAAAGAAAAGAGGGTTTCCGAACAACCACATCGAAAGATACCTCTCAAGAGTGAACCTCATCGACATCTAGGAACACCTCTCCCTCGAGTAACCAGGAAACATTCGAAGGTAAAACTATCTAGTCATATGGGTTAGGGAGTTTCTTCCTCCATGTTAAGATACTATCCGCTTTGGGTGGCACTGACTCGCCCACACGGGTTTAATCGCATCAACCTTAATGCATCTTGATTAGGGATCAGGTCCTCCCCTCCCCATAGTCAGGACTCTTTACACACATTCATGGAATAAGGAAAACCGCACGTTTCATAGTTAACAAGTAAAGCATTCCATCACAAACAAGTACAAACAAAATAGAACAAACTCAAAATAGCTCTAGGTACTGGGCGCGCATCTGCGTCTCCTATTCCCATTTACTTTCCTCGAGCCCTCCATGCCTCCACAACACACGAACCAAAGGAATGGTATGTCCATGGAGAACCTTCTCCTCACAATCCTCGATTCTCACAGGCATTTCCACAAATGTCATGTCAGCCTCGATGTCCAGCTTTTCCCATTCGAGGATGTGTGAATCATCATGTAGATACCGTCGGAGTTGTGACACATGGAAGACGTCATGTATTCTCAATAGCGGTGGTGGTAATGCTAGCTGATAAGACACTTCTCTAACCCGCTGCAACACTTCGAAGGGTCCGATGAACCTTGGAGAAAGCTTACTCCCCCTGTCGAACCTCTATTGTCCACGCTGAGGGGAGACCTTCAAGAATATGTGGTCCCCGGCCTCGAACTCCATGGGTCTCCTCCTATTATCATCATATGACTTATGTCGGTCCTGAGCCACCTTCATCCTCTCCCGTATAAGCTGAACCTTCTCCGTCATGATCTGCACAACTTCCAGGACAAGAACACTTGTTTCCCCAACCTCGGCCCAGTACACGGGTGAGCAACATGGTCTTTCATGCAAAGCTTTGAACGGAGCCATTCCAATGGTAGAGTGATAGCTATTATTGTAGGAAAACTCTACCAAAGGAAAGTTCCACACCCACGATCCCCCAAAATCCAAAATACATGATCGTAGAATATCCTCCAACATCTGGATGGTGCGCTCTGTCTATCCATCTGTCTGGGGATAGAAAGCAGTGCTAAGACATAGCTGGGTGCCAAAAGCATGTTGAAATCCCCTCCAGACTCGTGAGGTAAACCATGAATCCCTATCTGTGACTATGGACCTCCGAAATCCATTCAATCGCACCACCTCATCCATGTACCTCTGTGCTAAGGCATCCACTACACTTGACTCCTTGGTCGCCAGAAAGTGAGCCGATTTCATCAACCAGTCCACCACTACCCAGATAGCGTCGCAGCCTCCTTGAACCTTGGGTAGCCCTGTGAAGAAATCCATTGAGATGTCATCCCACTTCCACTCGGGGACATCTAATGGTTTTAACAGACCGCCTGGAACATGGTGTTCAGCCTTCACCTGCTGACACACTAGGCACCTGGCCACGAACTCTTCCATCGCCCGCTTTACCCCGGGCCACCAAAACTGACTCCTCAGACCCTGGTACATCTTGTAAACTCCCAGGTGCACTGCTAGGGGTGAGTTTTGGAAATCACCAAGAACCCTCTCGCGCATCGCCTCTGGAAAAAAAAACTTCCCTCAAAAAAGCATCTAATTCTGACCATCCTCCATCCACCCTTCTGGAGCATCACCTTGGTTAACCCGGTCACGCATCACTTCACTCTCTATGTGTCCCCACTGAGACTCCTCCACCTACCACAGTAGAGAAGACTGCACTATCATCTGATACAGGAAACCTCTACCACCATCAATCCTCGCATCTAGGTGCAGGGCAGCCAACTCCCCCATCGCCTTCCAAGAATCTGCCGACTCTCAAACCACATCCTTCTGTGAATTCCTGCTCAAGGCATCGTCCACCAAATTTCCCTTTCCTAAGGTTCATGAAATATCTAAGTCGTAGTCCTGAAGGAACTCCATCCACCTTCATTGTCATGAGTTTAGTTCCCGCTGGGAGAAGATATACTTCAAGATTTTTTTATCCATGAAGACCACAAAGCACTCCCCGATGAGGTAATGCCGCCACAACTTCAGTGCGAATATGACCGCTAGAAGCTCTAGATCATGGGTGGCATAATTACACTCATGGGGACGCAACTGTCTAGATCCATAATAGATCACCCCTTTTTGTTGCATCAGCACACACCTGAGGCCTTGTCCTAAAGCATCACAGAATATTTCATATGTCTCCCCTTCTTCTGGAAACCTCAACACTGGGGCACTTAACAACTTCTCCTTCAGATAGCTAAAGGCTACCTTGCACTGCCCCTCCCATACGAAATCCTGGTCCTTCTTGGTCAAAGTTTTCAAGGGTGTTGCAACTCGGGAGAATTTGGGTACGAACCTCCGGTAGTAACCTATCAGTCCAAGGAAACTATGAACCTCTTCCACGTTCTTCGGTGCTACCCAAGAAGCAACCACCTCCACCTTCGATGGGTCCACTTCTATTCCCTGCTCAGACACCATGTGCCCAAGGAAGTTCACTTCTCGCATCCAGAACTTGCACTTGGACAACTTCCCATAGAATTGGTGCTGTCGGAGGACCTATAAAACAATTCGCAGGTGCTTAGCGTGATCCTCCTATGATCTTGAGTAGATCAGGATGTCGTCAATAAACACGACTATGAACCGATCTAGGTATTCTCGGAAGACGGAGTTCATGAGCCCTATGAACACAGTTGGAGAATTCGTAATGCCGAATGTCATGACTACAAACTCAAAGTGTCGATAACTACACCTGAAGGCGGTCTTGGAGATTCCGCCCTCCTTCACCCTCAACTGGTGATATCCCGACCGCGGGTCAATCTTAGAGAACCAACATTCTCTCCTCAGCTGTTCAAAGAGATCATCTATCCTCATAAGGGGGTAATGATTCTTAACCGTTACTTGGTTCAGTCTCCTGTAGTCTACGAATATCCTGAGACCACCATCTGCCTTCTTTGCGAACAAGACTAGAGCACCCCATGGTGATGCACTTGGTCGACCAAAACCCTTCTTCATCAGATCATCAATCTGAATCCGCAACTCCTATAACTCATAAGGTTCCATCTGGTAGGGATCCATCGAAATCAGATGGGAACCAGGTTTCAAGTCTATCCCAAACTCAACATCACGTCGAGTGGGTAGAATCACCACCTCCTCAGGGAAGATGTCTATAAAATCACTGACGATCCCTGGGACCTCCACCATTTCTGCATCCACCGACTCAATTGATATTTTAGCTAACAAGGAAAGGAGGGGCTCCTCTTGCCTGCTGCTTTTCTGGAAACCCCACTCGCCGATGAAAGTTACACGTCAGCCGCCCAAATCTGAAAACACAACCCTTCCTCGGAAGTAGTAAATGATGGCACATACAGAGAACAGCTAGTCAATGCCTAGGATGACATCGTATGGATGTATCTGCAACAGTAGAAGATCCCTGATAGACTGATGTGGCCTTATCATCATTTTAAACCCTTAGAAAACATAAGAAAAGTTGGTCTGACCTCCGACTGGTGTGCTCAGCCCCAGGGGCACTGGAAGTCTCTCAGCGTCTAAACCCAGAGCATGGGCCAGACTGGGTGCAATAAAGGAGTGTGAAGTTCATGTATCGAACAAGTAATAGGCAAGAGTACTAAACAAGATTATCGTACCTCAGACGACTTCTGGCCCTGCTGGAGCTGCTGCCTCTAAGGTGTGTAACTGTCCACACCCAGCTCCCCTACCCCTCAGCTATCGGTCGCCTCCCCGACCATGCCCTAGTCGAGGTCCCTGAGGAGCGCCCTGAGGTCGGCCTCCTCCTACAATGCTTGCCCTGTGAGGAGCGGGAGCTTTCTTCCCCTGCTGCTGCTGCTGAAAGGTCCTAGCTAGAAACTACTGTTGTTGAGGTGAGTGTTGAACCTACCCACCCTCTCTATACTGTACTCTATTCGGGCACTGATTCCGAAGGTGCCCATGGATTCCACAGATGAAGCATCTTGGCCCTAGGCCTGAAAGTAAAGGGCGAGGGTCGGGAGATCGGAACTGGAACTACTGAGGCCTGCTTCCTGCTGGTCGAAACCTAGAGGGCCCTGACACTGGATGCCTGCTTCTGACAGCTTTCCCCTTTGACAAGCCCAACTGGATTCCCTCTTGTGATACACCTCCCAGTGTGTGCATCCTCTCCACCATTTTAGCCTTCTTCTGGACCTCCAAGTACATCGGTAGGGTGAAGGGAGTAACAGTATACTGGAGAGAAGGTCGAAGTGCCTCCTCAAAACGTCTCGCCCGAGAATCCTTATCCGGAAAGAGGTTGGGAGAAAAGTGAAGGAGATCCTTGAACTTAATCTCCAACTCTACCACTGACATAATCTTCTGTTGGAGGGAGATTAGTTCCTGTCTCTTCTCATCCTTCATCGTGGAAGAGAGGAATTCCACCTAGAACTCCTTCTCAAAGTCAGCCCACATAACCTCAGCCTCCCTCTTCTCCACAAGATAAAGCGTCCACCACTGACGCACTGCTCCACACATCTGTCTTACAGCTAGAGGAACCCAGTACTCTGTAGGATCCCAGATCAAGCTGAAAGCTATCACCATCTCCTCTTGCCAGCTCTCTATCTCCATGTTTGAGATGCTACCCTCATACTTCCTGAGGGTCTGCCGCTGAAAGGCACGAAGCGTCCTCTGCCACTGATCATCCTCCTCCTCTCAGTCAGCCCTCTGCTAATCAGCCAATTCAACCTCCTGGGGCTCAATCGCCCGCACTACTTGTGGCCGTCTCCTAGGTTCCATAGCTGCAAGGTAAACAAGGAATGCCTAAGCCCGAGTAGTGTAGAATATTTGTTCTTAAATTTCATTAGACTTATTATTTATTTTAAATCCCCAAAATACCCATAAAAAATAAGAACACAAGTCATTATGATTCATGTACCTTCCCTAGGGTCTCTACCCTGCAATCGGTGTAGCCTTACTTGGTCGTTCGGTAGGCCCAGAGTCCTTGCATCGGATTACGGGGGGTCCTAAAATCCCATGTCCTAGCCAGTCTTCCCTAGCCTATTTCACACACCAAGATCACCCAACACTATTTCCCTACCATCCCATGCAATCCTCACTATGCCTAACTCTAGACTCCATCCTATCTCTCAACCTCTGCCTCTGATACCATTCTGTCACGACCTACCTTCACCAAGATGAGAGAAGGGACAGCAGATTTCCAGACCCTTCCTTCTTCAAGTTGAAGGAGAGATAATGACCCCCGAGACCCGCCTTCAATAGGTCTCGGAGTGGAGACTAGCACCAAGGGTATAGAATCACACACAAGATGGAAGGAATTTCCCTTTTTCTTTAATAGGATCAGGAGATAAGATAGTAAAACCAAACAACACCAAAACTGGGGGTAAAAGTAGAGCCAATAAAACCATCCCCATATGCATGTTACAAAAGTAAATACCACAAGGTATAAGGAGAATACAAAGGTAAATTACCAAAGAAAAGAAAAACAGCAACTGAAACTGTCCCAATGTCCGAGCTAGTATGGCCCTGCATGATCCCTAAAGTCCTCCTGGAAACCTGAAAGCATTTTTATATACGTAGGGTGAGCATACAAGTATACTCAGTAGGGAAAACCAAAGATTCTCATGCACAAGTGGGGAGGCATTCTAATTCCCTGTGAGAAAAGAGACAACCAAAGCACCTAGCAAGGGAAACTATCCACCCAAGCCTCACCAAGGCACACTTCCCAAATAACACAAGTCAAGTAATGTATAGTAATATTATATCGATATCTGGGTACCCCACGGCACTTTCCCACTGGTTATTGAAGGCATCCTATGCATCGAACCAATCCCTCCATTCTCACCATAGTCCCACTGCCACTCCCCGCCCGCACACACCTGGGCTATAGCCACACATCTTGCCCACAAACACCTGGTCCACAATCACCATCCTACCCGCAAACACCTGGTCCATAATCACCATACGTAACCATGCTCACAAACACCTGGGCCAGAACAACTACTGCCACACCCGAAGACACTTGGGCCTCATCCCGAAGATTCTTGGGAAACAACATGCCTGCACACACCTGGTCCAACCACCACAACTACCATGCATGAAGAATCTTGGGCTATAATGGACCTCAGGCCATCACATCCTACCCGGAGAGTCTTGGGCTATTCGGGAAAGGGAGCAGAAAATGAGCTAATAACCAGTCACTAATAGGAGTGTTGGGAAAAACACCCTCCACCATGAAATGTGGGTGTTCGGAACTAAGTGCTCAACATGGGTGGGGAGTGAATAAGAAACATAAAACTAAAATTATATGTATAGGTAAAAAAACTCATCCCAACCTAGGGTTTCCAAATCCAACCTAAGCACAAACACCCTCGTTACTATTCATTCATAAAAGAAAAACACAACACTCATAGCCAAGTCACAACTCATTCCCAAAACCAATTCCTCATTTAACCTATTCTTGTTTTCATGTTCAATTGATCCCATTTAGGTGAATTCTACACTACTGGGAAACTAACAGGAATAACCACAATTCATAGAAAGAAAAACAACCAAACATAAATTTAAGAATTCGCACCCGGTTCTCTTGTGAAGTCACAACAACAAAGGGATCAGTGAGATCCCTCAAAGTACTGGAACCAAACCAAGCCTCGAGATACAACCCCACATAGCTTCAGATTCCCAACCAACAACCGTTCCACCACAGAGGATCCCATCCTCATCCACATCACCCCATAAGCATCGAGTAGAACAAACAGACATGTCACCAAGATAGAACAAGGATGTTTCTAGACTCAAGTACATCATTCACTAAGTTTTCTTCTTTCTGTTTGGTTAACCAAGGTGATCACACAAGTTTTGTTGTTCACTAGACATTCATTTAATCGTACAAGTTTACGTAATTAACCAAATTCCCATGTTGGAGTCATTCAATTATCATAGAAGACAAGGGTTCATTAGTGCGCAAAGAAAGACCACCAACGGCCATGATTTTCAGTGAGCATAGCCCATACAGTTCACAACATATAGAAATTATAAAAGAGTACAATAGAATTTTCAAACACACCCCATCATTCTTTAATAGTCTATTTATTATCTTTTTTGAGGTTTGGTTTCATCCATTCCCATAGAAATAGTAGCGTACCCACCCCGTATGATACACGGTAAGGAGAGACGAAGGAAAACCCTACCTGGATGATCAACGATGAAGTCTTTCTCCACGTGTCGAGAACTGAGGATGTGTGACTTACAGGGGAGGAATGTTGAGGACTCCAAGGGTGAGCAGAAAGGCTCTGGCATAGGCGCACCACTTGCCTCAGAAAGGGGAACTCAAAACGCACCAGGAAGAAAAGAAGACCAGCCAAGAGAAAGAAGAAGAAGGAATTCTCGTGCGATATCAGGATGAGATCCCGTTGTTACGGGATATGGAAATTTGAATGGATTTAAAGTCGGATCATGGTTCTCCACGCGGTTGGGAAGTTACGCACAATGGAATTAATTTTCATTTAACAATTCTCCTTGGAGGGGTGGTCATAATGGCTATGCATTAAATAGTTTTCTTTAATAAAAAGGAAACACATAATAGGGGAGGAACTGGAAAGTACGGGGAAAGGGTGTGACAATGAGGAAAAACCACATGTTCTGGTATGTTTAAGGTTTTACTGACTTTTGGGGGATTTTAGATATTATTTATGGGCTTTAAATGGATTTGAAAGGGGCATTAAATCATCTTTATGTTAAAAGATGTGTTGTAGGAGTGGAAAAAGTCGGAAACTAGAAAAAGGGACGAAGAGCGCTCGGTGAGGACACGGTGCCACCGTCACGGTGCCACTGTGACCGGTGTGTGACCGTCATGGTGCCACCCTGACTGGTTTCACCATAACTGGTGTGCATCCGTCACAGTTCCACCATAACTAGTTCCCCTATGACCGGTGCCACCATTTCGGTGGAGATGTGTTTTGGAAAAGTAATGGATCAGGTTGGTCTGGGCCATTAAAGGGTTGTCAAAACCAGACGAACGACCTTATAATTCCATGAAATCAGATGAAAACAAAGGTTGGATGAATTGTGAAATGGTCGGGTAGACAACACATCAATCGGAGGTGTCGTGTGACCGCAGTGACCGAAAACGCACTCTGTGTGTCGTAAATGGCCAAAACATGCATTTAACAGTAAAATGCATACCGAACGACATCGGCATAATGTGAAATCACACGAGAACACCCTAATTATTACTGATGTGGTGTATGAGGATACGGCATGTCATTCAGACACAAGTTTTGCACAGCGCGACTGAATATGTGTTTTTTAGGTGTTTGGTGTGCTTGAAAAGCATCTGTGGGGTAGTCCAAACTAACAGAATGACCTTGGAATGCCATTAAATAGGATGACAACAAAGGTTGGGTAAATTATGAAATGTTCAGACAAGAGGCATGTCAATCGGAGGTGTTGTGTGACTGCGGTGACTGAAAACGCACTCTGCTTGTCGTAAATGGCCAAAACATGCTTTTAACGGTCAAATTCATACCGAAAGACATCGGCATGATGTAAAATCACACGATAACACCCTAATTATTATTGGTGAGGTGTAAGAGGAGACGTCATGTCATTCGGACGCAAGGTTTGTGCGGCACGGCTGAATATGTGTTTTTTAGGTGTTTGGCGCGCTTGAAAAGAATCTGTGAGGTGGTTAAAACTAGAAGAACGACCTTGGAATTCCATGAAATAGGACGACAACAAATAGTGGGTGAATTTTGAAATGGTTGGATAGACGACACATCAATTGGATGTATTGTGTGACTGTGGTGACTGAAAACGCACTCCGCATGTTGTAAATGGCCAAAACATGCGTTTAACGGTCAAATGCATACCAAACGACATTAGCATGACGTGAAATCACATGATAACACCCTAATTATTATTGGTGAGGTGTAAAAGAATATAACACGTCATTTGGATGCAAGGTTTGTGCGGCACGGCTGAATATGTGTGTTTTAGGTGTTTAGCACACTTGAAAAACGTCCGTGGGGTGGTCAAAACTGGCCGAACGACATCAGAATGCCATGAAATTCGATGACCTCAATGGGTGGGTGAATTGTAAAATTTTCTAGCATATGGCACGTCAATCGGAGGTGTCGTGTGACCACGATAACCGAAAATGCACTCTGCGTGTCGTAAATGGCTAGAACATGTGTTTAACGGTCAAATGCATACCGAACGAAATCGGCATGACTTGAAATCACACGAGAACACCCTAATTATTACTGGTGAGGTGTATGAGGAGACGGCATGTCATTCAAATGCATGTTTTGCATGGAACGACTGAATATTTGTTTTTTGTGTGTTTGGCGCACTTGAAAAGCATCCGTGGGGTGGTCAAAATCAGACGAATGACCTCAGAATGCCATGAAATCAGATTACAACAAAATTTGGATCAATTCTGAAATGGTCGGGTAGACGGAACATCAATTGGAGGTGTCGTGTGACTGCGATGACTGAAAACACACTCTACGTGTCGTAAATGGCCAAAACATGTGTTTAACGATCAAATGCATACCGAACGACATTGGCATGACGTGAAATCACACGATAACATCCTAATTATTACTAGTGAGGTGTACAAAAATATGGCACATCATTCAGACACAATGTTTGCACGGCATGACTGAATATGTGTTTTTTAGGTGTTTGTCCTGCTTGAAAAGCATCCGTGGGGTGGTCAAAACCGTCCAAACAACCTCGGAATGCCATGAAATCAAAAGACAACAAAGGGTGAGTGAATTGTAAAATGGTTGGGTAGACGGCATGTCAATCGGAGGTGTCGTGTGACCTCGGTGACCAAAAACATACTTCGCGTGTCGTAAATGACCAAAACATGCGTTTAACGGTCAAATGCATACCAAACAACATCATAATGATTTGAAATCACATGAGAACACCCTAATTATTACTAGTGAGGTGTACGAGGAGACAACACATCATTCGGAAGTAAGTTTTGCACGGCACGGGTGAATATGTGTTTTTTAGGCGTTTGGCGGGTTTTAAAAGCGTCCGTTGGGTGGTCAAAACTAGTTGAATGACCTCAAAATGCCATGAAATTGGACAACAATAAAGAATGGTTGAATTGTGAAATGTTTGGGTAGACGTCACATCAATCAGAGGTGTTGTGTGACCGTAGTGACCGAAAATGCACTCCCCATATCGTAAATGGCCAAAACATGCTTTTAACGATCAAATGCATACCAAACGACATCAAAATGACATGAAATCACTCAAGAAAACCCTAATTTTTATTGGTGATGTGTAATAGGAGACGAAACGTCATTCGGACACAAGGTTTGCATGGAACGACTGAATATGTGTTTTTTAGGTGTTTGGCACGCTTGAAAAGTGTCCATAGGGTGGTCAAAACCAGCCGAACGACCTCAAAATTCCATGAAATTAGACAACAACAAAGGGTGGGTGAATTGTGAAATGGTCAGGCAGACGGAACATCAATCGGAGGTGTTGTGAGACCGCGGTGATTGAAAATGCACTCCGCGTGTCGTAAATGGACAAAACATGTGTTTAACGGTCAAATGTATACCGAACGACATCGGCATGATGTGAAATCACATGAGAACACCCTAATTATTATTGGTGAGGTGTAAAAGAAGACGACATGTCATTCGGACACAAGGTTTATGCGGAACAGCTAAATATGTGTTTTTTAGGTGTTTGGCACTCTTGAAAAGTGTCTGTGGGGTGGTCAAAACTGGCCGAGCGACCTTGGAATGCCATGAAATTGGACGATAATAAAGGGTGGGTGAATTTCAAAATGGTCGGGTAGACGGCACGTCAATCAGAGATGTCGTGTGACCGCGGTGACCGAAAACACACTTCACGTGTCGTAAATGGAAAAAACATGCATTTAACGGTAAAATGCATACTGAACGACATCGAAATGACGTGAAATCACATGAGAACACCTTAATTATTACTGGTGAGAATTATGAGAGTACTGAACGTCATTCGGATGCAAGGTTTGCATGGCACGCCTGAATATGTGTTTTTTGGGTGTTTGGTGCGCTTGAAAAGCGTCTGTGGGGTGGTCAAAACCAACCGAACGACCTCATAATGCCATGAAAACGAACGACAACAATGGGTGTGTGAATTGTGAAATTTTCAGGTAGATGGCATGTCAATTAGAGGTGTTGTGTGACCGTAGTGACTGAAAATGTACTATGCGTGTCGTAAATGGCCAAAACATGTGTTTAACAGTCAAATGCATACCGAACGACATCAGCATAATGTGAAATCACACGAGAACACCCTAATTATTATTGGTGAGGTGTATGAGGAGACGACACATCATTCAGATGCAAGGTTTACATGGCACAGCTGAATATCTATTTCCATCTCCTTAGTGTAGGTGGATTCTGAGTACCTATTAGAGGCCTTAAGTTTTTTTATATGTATATGAAAGACATGGGAACCACCAATCTCAATGTTCTAACACTTCAGATAGCCCTTCCACCCCCCAGACAGCCCACCTCACCCCCAGACAGCCCCCCCCCCCCCTCACCCCCGAACAGCACCCCCCCCCCCTCACCAAGTGGGACTATATCTATTCTAATGTTTGACCCTTTTCAATGTAACTCCCACCCTCAAACACTAAATTAAGGATGGATTCATTAAACTTACTTACCATAGGGAGAAAAATCAATAGACTTACCTGAAACCAATAATGATATCATAATAGATATAGCATGACAAAGAGAGTGAAACCTCTAGAAACAACACTACAAGAGTGAATCCCTTTATTTAGTAGCATTCTACTTCCCCTAAACCCAATTTTTCAATCATTGTAGTTTATGCTACGATGTCACCTATCTGGACACCCGTTACATTTGTTCTCACTTAGCTCATGCTGAGAAGTGGTTCTGTGACCCACCTCATCAAGTCATTTTATTAACGTATTTGTTTATCACTCCTTCCCTATCGGACCATGGGACAAAGGGGCTAATTAATCCTTCTTTCTATATTGGTGGAAGCAAGGTAAAGGGGGTGTTTTGTATGCTTATAGGTCATCCAAATAGCCCCACCCCCCTCACCCCGAATATCCCCCCACCCCCCAAACACCCCCCCCCCCCACCCCCAAACAGCCCTCCCCCACCCCCGTACACCCCCCCCCCCCCCCGCCATTACCACGGACAGCCCCCCTCACCCCCGAACAGCCCTGCCACCCCCCGGACTGCCCACATCACCCCCGGACAGCCCCCCCCCCCCCCACCCACCCACCCCTTGGACATCCCCACCCCATACAGACCCACCCCCGAACAACCCCCCCCCCCCCCCCACCCCACCCCGGACAGCCACCCCCCCCCCCCACCCTCACCCCGAACAGCCCCCCTCACCCCCCGGACAACCCCCCTCACACCAGACAGCCCCCCTCACCCCTGGACAACCCCCCCCCCCCACCCCCAGGATATCCCCCCATCACCCCCGGACAGCCCCCCTCACCCCGTACAACCCCCCACCCACCCCACCCCCCGTAAATCCCCCCCCCCCCCCGCCCACCCCCCGTACAGCCCCCCTCACCCCCCGAACTGCCCCCCTCACCCCCGGACATCTCCCCTTACCCTTGTATAGCCCCCCACCCCACATACAACCCCCCCACCCCCCCCCCCCACCCCCGAACACCCCCCCCCCCACCCCCAGCCCCAGAAACCCCCCCCCCCCCCCCAGACAACCCCCCCTCACCCCCAGATAGCCCGCCCTCACCCCCCCGGACAGCCCCCCCCCCCCCCCACCCCAACCCTGAATAGCCCTACCACCCCCCGAACATCCCCCTCACCCCCAGACATCCCCCCTCAAAAAAATTTACATTTAAATTCTAAAAAAATATATAACATTAATTCAACAATAAATATAAAAGAAACACACCTCGTGAATATGATGCGTCATGCGCGGTTATGGCTGCTACTTCCATCCAGTGTGTCAGGGTCCTACAACAAATAAAAATTATAAATATTTAATAATGAAAATAACATAAATTAAATAAATAAATTTAGTATGAACCTGCGTCATATGATCTCCTGCACCAGTACCCAGACGCACATATTCCCAGTGTTCTAACCTCAGCGATCAATTGCACATTTATCTCCTCAGAAGTGTGAAACCTTGCCTCGAAATCTGAAATTTGTTGTGTCATCTGAGAAACAAAAGGATCGAAAACCTCAGTGCATGATACTACAGAATGAAGAATCCCCGTTCCATAGTTCAAACTATATCCATGTCCGTCATGACCAATAATCGATGGAAGATCTCTTCCCTTCGCATGGGAAGTTGTCGTTGATCCTCTGGAAGCTATTCTAACTCAGCTTCAAATTGAGCCTATGCAATATTTAAATATATATACATATATATGTTTATATAAAAATTCATGTAAGTATTAGTAATGAGTACAAGCACTTACTATAAGAGTTGCAGTCTCAGGATCATTTTGATCACGAATCCTCATCCACACCGACATTTTATCAGTCGGTGCACCTTGATCCCATAACTATATACCAATAAAATATTATAGTATAACACAAAACCATAATAAATAATAATAAATGAATAATAAATACCTCATTTTAGATCTGAGACACATGATGATTCCCGAGCATGTGTGGTGGTCCCTACAACACTCGATTCTCAAAATGGCGTGTCGACACCTCCTACATTCAATTAATTCAAATTTCAAGAAAATATAATGTCACGCATTCTTGAAAATATATATACCAAAATAAATATACTAAATGAAATGGCCTCAGTAGACTAATATGAAACTAATTCATGCCACTAAGACAGGATAACACTTCTTGGTACTTTTTCTAGAATGTCTACAGCACCCATATTTGGTACCTAGTGCTCCCTCTTGACTTTTCCTTTATAATCATTCCACATCTTATGAAATTTTCTCATACACACAGGCAGAAACTCATAAAGTCACACTTTAAGATTATTCTATTTAAGAAAAAAATTCACACATGTTAGTATTTTTTAAAACATAGGTAAGAAACTAAATTGGTCTTCTTACCTTAACTTCCCTCCAAAGCCGATCTAATGTATCCTGAGGGATAGAAGTCCAGTCACATGTGGACAATGGAAATCGATGTGGGTCATGTATGATATGACCCAGGTGATGAATAAATATAGGGGCAGTCAGTCCCATGAGATGAAATCTGTTGTCAAATGAAACATCATAAATCATGTCAAAATTCCATGATAAAATCCCACGACCAGGGCCTCTCTTGCGAGAGTAAGAAGCAGTCGAGTATGATCCTATTGAAAACAATTTTATACATAATTTGAAAGATGTGAATACATAAATATATATGTGTGTGTGTGTGTGTGTGTTTAGAAATTATATAAAAAATCAAAAACAGTTACATTCAAACATACCTCGATCCTAAGACGTAGAAGGCTCAAATGGATGATGTGGATCTGCTGTCTATTCCCCTAACAAGCATGTGATTGTACAAAACATTAATAAGGGGATTATCCACAATGTCAAAAAGGTAAATTAGATTGTTTTTAAAAAAATCAAACTTGTACAATATTCAATAAAACAATAAGGAATAGAATAATTAGTTGTAAATGGATTTTAAAAAATCAAAAAATTAACAAAACGGAAATAAAATTATATAAAAAAAGGATTGTATTTAGAGGGGATGTTGTGGGGCTGTCTGGGGTGGGGTGGGTGACTGGGGTGGGGGGCTTTCCGGGGTGGGGGGTTGTCCGAGGTGGGGGGGGGGGTTGTCCGAGGTGGGGGGGGGGGGTTGTCCAGGGGGTTGTACGGGGGTGGGGGCTGTACGGGGGTGGGGGTGTTTGGGGTGAGGGGGGATGTCTGGGGGTTGGGGGGTTGTCCGGGGTGGGGGGTTGTCTGAGGGTTAGGGGGGGATGTCTGGGGGGTGGGAGCTGTTCGGGGGGGCTGTTTGGGGGTGGGGGGTTGTCCAGGGTGAGGGGTTTGTCCGAGGGTTGGGGGATATCCGGGGTGGGGGGTTGTCTGGGGTGAGGGGGGTTTTCTGGGGGTTGGGGGTTGTTCGAGGTGGTGGATATCTGGGGCTGAGGGGGGATGTCCAGGGTGGGGGGACTATTCGGGGGGGGTTGTATGGGGTGGGGGGAGTTGTCTGGGGTGGGTGAGCGGGGGTTGTCTGGGGTGAGGGGGGTTGTTTGGGGGGTGGGGGTGTCTGGGGTAGGGGGGATATTTGGGGGTGGGGGTTGTATGGGGTGGGGGGTTTTCAAGGTTGGGGGGTTATTCAAGGGTGAGGGGAGTATCTGGGGTGAGGGGGGTTGTCTGGGGGTGGGGGGGGTTGTTCGGGGTGGGGTTGTCTGGGGGTGGGGGGCTGTCCGGGGTGGGGCTGTTCAGGGTGGGGGCTGTCCTGGGTGATGGGGGGGCTGTCCGGGGAGTGGGGGTTGTCCGAGGTGGGGGGAGCTACCTGGGGTGGGTGATGGGGGTTGTCTAGGGTGAGGGGGGGTTGTCCAGGGGGTTGGGGATATCCAGGGTGGGGAAGAGTTGTCCGGGGTGGGGGTCTATCCACGTTGGGGGGGGGGTGTCCAGGGTTTGGCAGGAAAACAATTATACACCTTTTATTAAACCTGCAAATCGACTATTTCTCCTTCAATGGCCGCTCTAACCCAATAAATATCTTTTTCATGTTGAACTACAGTATGTTTATCAATCTTTTGGGAAACAAAAGGATCAATCTTAATTTCAACTTGTTCAAACAAAAATACTCCTCACCGGGACATTTTCACAACAACTTTCCAACTAGCATCCGAAGGCAAAGTAACGAAGAATACGTGTTCCGCTTGTGATGTCAAAATTAAAGGTTCATTATCAACTCATTCATTTAGGTATAACATATAGTTAAAATTCACCATTGTAAACTGATATTGATTGACTTTACTTCCACACACTAGATCAACCCAATTACACTTTAACAATATGTACTTCAACCCATGTGTGTATAAAACTTCAATGATATCTGTCAATTGACCATAGTAATAACCAGAATCAATTAATGGACAACTGATGCCACTGTTTTGTGTTTCACATTTGTTGTCAACATCTTTAATGCAAAATTTAAATCCATTAACGATGAGCTATTATAGATGGACCCTCTGCTAGTTGGATAAATTCTTTAGTTAGTGTGGGATCAACTAACTCCCTTAGCTTATGAACCTATATAATTCACAGAATTCAATAATTATTTTTTCAGAAAGAAATTATTATAATAATTCACTCATAATGAAAATAAATTTATATGTACAAAATCCTTGAACCAATCAAAAAATTATGCATAATGGAATTTTTGAATTTGATAATCCATCGCACGATACATCTCTTATTTTAGCTCATTAATGTGTTTACTACAAATGAACAATGTTGATGTTTAAATGAAAAACATATTAAAAAAAACATGTAAAAGTTAAATAATAAAATTTATAGGACACTTACTGCATTAATGGTGCAACTGATGGAGTATTGAACAAGATGTATCGATGCGCTTGTATCCACTAGATGTTGTCCATATCAAATGTAGTTCCTTATCCAACTAGACCATCATGAATTCGAGAGGGCTTGTCTAATTTTGTTTCAACATCCATAATATATTCTTCACAAAAAGTAGTACACTCATCCATAAAATAACCATTGGATATTGATGCCTCCGGACAATCTTTGTTGCGTACAAATCGTTTCAATGTATTTAGATACCGCTCAATAGGATACATCCACCTAAATTGCACTAGACCAGTAGCCATTACTTCATCAGTTAGGTGCACTGTCAAGTGAACCATAACATCAAAAAATGAGGGGGGAAATAGTTTTTCAAAGTGACAAAGCGTAAGTACAATTCGGTCCTGATAACTTTTTAAATCACTCATTCGTTGATTTCTTAAACAATGCTGTTTAAAAAAATTACTCATCTCAATCAACAGTTGAACAACATTGGGGGATAAACAATCACAAATTGCGATTGGAATTAGCTTCTGAAGTAGTATATGATTGTCATGAATTTTCAACCCTTGCAATGTCTTGATATTCAAATTCACACACCTTGAAATATTAGAAGAGTAACCATCAAGCACCTTGATCATCTTCAAAATGGAAAGAAATGTCTCTTTCTCTTTTGTAGTAATCGTATACTCTGCAGCAGACATATATTCCTTGTTTCCCTTAGCTAACTGTAAATGCAACTATTTCCTTAAACCCATTTCTTCTAAATCACAATGTGCATTAACATGGTCCTTTTATTTTCCACTGACACCTAAAATGGTCCACAATATATTATCACAAACATTTTTTTCAATGTTCATGACATCCAAATTGTGCCTTAGTATGTTAGTTTTCCAATAGGGGAGATTGTAAAAAATACTTTTCTTTTTCCAATTGTGACTGTGTTGTCTACTTGAACCATGAATATTACATAATGTATGAGCCACTAAATCTTGAAATTCATATACCGTGTGGATGTTTTCTTCCTCAATCTGTGATAACATTTCGACTCCTGTAATGATCTTTGGTACTGGGATGAACTCTCTAGAACTATCAAATGTCATTTTGTCCTTTCTAAACCTGTGCTAAGGGAGAAGAAAATGTATGTGACCCATGTATGCCCATTTTTTGGAATGTTTAAGCCATATATATTTTTTACTTTTATTGCAATAAGGCTATGAAAATTCCCCTTTTGTACTCCAGCCTGATAAATTTGCATAAGCCGGGAAATCATTGATTGTCCACAATAAAATAGCCTACAATTTGAACATTTCATTCATTTCACAGTCATAAGTCATAACACCATGGCCCCAAAATTCATTCAACTCATCAATCAATGGCTGAAGGTAAACATCAATATTATCCCCTGGACTTCTCGGCCAATCAATAAGTGTGGAAAGTAATATAAATTGTTGCTTCATACAAAGCCACGGAGGAAGATTATATGGAACCAACACCACGGGCCATGTGCTATGAGTTTCACCAACCATAGACTTGAATGGATTGAAACCATTTGTTTCCAAACCCAATCAGACATTACGAATATCTTTAGAAAATTCGGGGTGTCTCTTATCAAAATACTTCCATGCACGAGAGTCTATCGGGTGGGTTAACATATCACTTTTCTGATTCCTTTCTGCATGTCATCTCATTAAATTAGAAACTTTAGATGATATAAAAAATCTTTTCAACCTCAACTTTAGTGGAAAGTAACACATTTTCTTTACGGTAATCAGTTTTCCCTGTTTCACAGTCTAACTTTGATGAGTCTAATTTCTCATGTTCTCTTTCCACTTGGAAGTGCCACAGACCGTACAAATATCCAAATGCGTAGTTTCCTTTCTAAAAAACATACAATTGTTTGCACATGCATCTATTTTCTCATATGTAAAACCTAATTTCTCTGTCAACTTACGAGCATGGTAATATGACTCAAGAATCTTAGCATCGACAGGAAGAACCTTTTTCAATAATGTAAACAGTATGTCGAACGATGTGTCTGACCGCTGATTCAAAGTCTTCAAATGCAACAACTCCATGATAAACGGAAATTTATTATAAGTAGTACATCTAGGATATAATTCTGTTTTCGCATCATCAAGTACTTCATAAAACCTTCTCAAATCACGATCTACACTAGAGAATAGATTTATCTCACCGGTCTCAACGTTCTAAATTTCAATGCCTTTAGGAGCCAACCCACATACCATTTCAGTAAGCATTTCATGCATTGGATCATTCATCCTCACATCAACATTCATCTGAACTGCATCTGTATTTTGACAACGAATATATTCTTCCCCATGACGAGTCCAACTCTTATAATTTTTCAGAAATCTGTCCAAGAATATGTGCTCTCTCACGTTATCTCATGTGAATTGATATCTATTTGCACATTTTCTACACGGAAAACTAATATAGTCACTTTTAAATCCTCCAGTGAACCCAATGAACTGCATAATGCCTTTGAAATATTCTCTAGACATTCTATTTGGAAGATCAATCCAACTTTTATCCATAATAATATATGTATAACAAACATTTACAAAAATTTGGTCATGCCTCAAACATTTTCTCATGGGATACACACACAGACTAAAGAATTCTATAAATAAAATAACAACACAACTTAATGTTAATATAGTCAACATATACATGGATTTTACATTTTATGTAACTTAAAACCTCAATTAAAGTGTGATGTCTTCTTATACAAACATTGTTAACACACATTGTTTCATAATTCTTCATGCACACAAGCTCGTATACACATGAACTTCAATTTCCACAAATCTTATTCACACACAATATTCATATAATCTTCATGCATTCCAACTCTGTGTTGTAAAATTCCAAAAATCAAAACTTTTAAATGAAAGTTAGGGCATACCTAATGATGCTAAAAATCTGGAAGGGAGGGGAGTCAGAGGTGGTGCTGCGAGAGAGAGGAGGGGCAGCTGAGGGGAGCCGAAGTCTGAGGCGGTGGGGCGAGGGAGGGTATGGGAGAAGGCGGGAGGCTAGAGGTGGTCACGCGGAATCAAAGGTGACCAGTGATGGGTGGAGGTTTTGCAGTAAGGGAAAACACAAGCTGCGGGTAGGGTTCGGGTGTGAGGGGGTTTTGACCGCGCGGGGGGTGGAGGCGGTCGCGCAGCGTCGACGGTGCAGTATTGGCGGTGACCGATGACGGGCGGCGACGGTGCGGTGAGGGAGAACAAGTGCCATGGGTAGGGTTCAGGTGTTAGGGGGGTTCGATTGCGAGGGTGGGTGAGGATGGGGTGGAGGCGGATGGTGTAGGTGGTGCGGGGAATGTTTATGGTGGTGGCGATCGGCGCTACGGGGTACAGTTCCGGTAGCGTGAGGGGGGTTCGAGCGTGAGACAGCAGGGGGAGTGGAGAGGGTGGGGCAGACGGCGTGAGGGCAGCCAACAGGCATGAGGGTGGCGGTGGTCGACGCAAGGGCGGTGGCGGTTGGCACTACGGGGTAGGGTTCTAGCGGGCATGAGGGGGCTTCGAGCGCAAGGGGGTGGGGGGGAGGGGGACGTGGATGAGAGGTTTTTTTTTAATCTTAGCGACCACCAATGGCGTCCGCCCATGTCAGGGGGCTCCAAATCCCCCTTTTCTAGTAGTGTACTAAACAATATTCCTTATCAAATAATTGTATGGAATAAAGAATATGGATTTATCAATACTTACCCAGTTAATCAAATAATTTATAAATAAAGTACCATATTTAAAAATTATATATAGTTTAGGCAATAAATATATCCAAGTTAATTTATGTTGATAATTATTGAAAATTCAATATCTAATGATCATAAGAAATTGAATATTTCAAGGGAACAAAAAAAGGAATAAAGGAAGTGAATGTCAATATTATCCTTGGACAAATAAATCCTAAACATTCTATAGAAATAATGAGGATGGTATCAATAAAACATATCCCAAGTAGAATAAATATAAGTTTTTATTGTCGTTTATGAATGAAAATATTATAAAAATATATTTTAAAAATATTCTTGAGGAAAATATCTTTTTTATTTTGAAAAACATATTAAAAATCCATTTTTTTAAATAAAATTTTAAAAATATTTTTCTTAAAATTAACCTTTTAAACTTTCAATTAAAGCTTCAAATAAATGGTGAGGAGTAATTTCATACATGTTGTACATTGTAAAAAGAATATTCCTTTTTTAAGGTAAAAAGGTTCGAAAAGTACCTAATTTGGAAAATGACAAGAAGATTCCTTTGGAAAAAAAATTAAGACAAAAAAATATAAAAATTTATTTAATAAATTATTTTGGTAAAGTTAAAAAAATTGAAAAAACTTTTTAGAAAATAAGGTTTTAGAAAAAAATAGGTCCTCTGACTAAAAAGATAAATGAAGTTGGGTGTTATTAAAAACATTTTCTAAACAAATTGAGTACCAAAGAGCATAAAAAGGTACTATTACTTAGAAAAAGGTCACAAATAACCATAGGATAATAAAATGAAATGATTTATTAGATAATTATCCAATAATTTCCTCTAATGGAAATTCTGGTGTAAACAATCCCAAACAAAATAAGATTGTGAAGTAAACCCTTGAAAAGACCATAACATTGATGTGAGAATAAATCAATGAATAGATTATGTGTTTAAAATGTAAATACACATATAAAAAAGTTTAAATACATAAATATATAGTAAAAAGTGATTACTAAGATAATCTTATAATATTAATGACAATGAAAAATTAATATAACCTAATGAAAATGAATCGGTTTATTGAATTCTTTACTGCGTTGTAACTTTTAATTAAAATGAAATTAGAAGAAATAATTCAAATTTAAACTCAAAATACCCTTAAAATAAAATAAATCATGATATAATATATCAAAATGGTCTATAGATACACCACAAAAAAATGCAATTGGGTAATATGACATTTATATCACTGATGTAAAAAGTGAGACAAAAATCTCTTTCCTTGTGTTTACTTTCTTATTAATATAATTTAACATACTTCATAATGGTTTTAAACATTTACCTAATTTATACTAGACCCATAATCATATTTATGTTATCCTTTTATAATATCTTATTATCTTTTTGTTAACAATCGTTCATTATTTTCACTATTTTGAATATTAATTGTCTATTTCTTTAGTATATTTTCACTTGTAACATGTTGTTCCTATTAATTAGATCAAGATTTAATATTATATAGATTTTAAAACATGATTTAAATATCATATATAATCATTATATATTTATTTTTAATAATCCATTAAATTTGGAGATATAAAATGAAATGCATCATTCATGGAGACGGTAGGTCATATGTACGTATGAATGCTACTTCCATTTCTTTATCGTATTTAAAAGAATGAAAATAAAATGATATATAATTATATGTATATTATAATTCCAATATCATATTTATGCCTCATATTACACATAGGTTTTTTAAAACCATCCTTTATACATTCCATGTGTAGTGTGAACAAATCACATCGCTTTGAGGAGGCATTAGTCCACACATCCACAAATGATGTTGTCGTATCCCCACAAAACATAACGCATGAAGGTTTGTGTTATACAAGAATTAAAAAAGTATATATTTATTATAAATATAATATATAACATATAAAAATAGTATTTATATCATAATACTAACTGTGAGAGGTGGTAAAGGAAGAACAAACAATCATTGTTCTACAAGGTGGTAGTCCGTCGTACACACAAACGGTAAGTTTGTTGCCCATTAGATAGAAGTGTGTATAAGAGTAGTTAAAAACATTAGAATAAAAAATATCAATAAATTTATTATGCTGAGGTTAATATATAATCATGGAATAATAAGAGTTTTGTGGGTGGAGAAGGAAATAAAATGAAAGTGATCTTTGAAGAATGTTACTTCATTTTTAGGTAACTCCTTTTGGTTTATACCAAAAGACTTCCTTGGTTGGATTTATTCCAAATGTGAGGATTCTGGGGTAATGGAAGGGATTTTTGGATATTATTGGAGTATATTTTTGGAAATCAAAATGTATTTATAGGTGTTAATAAATGGGATGGATGAGTGTATTTTTATAATGGAGGAGTGACATTCCTTTAAATTTTAGAAAAGGGAATTATTCCCATGTTTTTATCATATAAAGGGGCTCTAATAATGAACCAAATTAGATACTAGGGAGGATAGGGTCGAAATATTAACATCCAATAGATTTTTTTCATTTTTATTTGTTATTTTGGTTCTTATGTTTCAGTTTTATCCTCCTTTTAAGCTAATTTTTCTCTTAATTGCAATAATTAATTTTAATTACTATCACTAATATTTTTGGTAAAAAAATTAAGTTTCCCTTATTAGAAATTATAGTTTATTATGATTCAAAATATGAAACTAATTTTACCAAATTCCAATGAAATAATTTGTAGAAATTAATTTAAAATTAATCCCGCAGACAGGACGACAAGTGGGTTTTTAAAGTAAAAAATTTCAACTTTTTGATAAGATTTGTTTCAAATTTCTTAATTAAATTGATTAAAATTACCTAAATTATATTAATTTATATAAAATTGATATAATTAAAATTTAAATCCAATTATAAATATAATTTATCCTTATAAATAAATTAGATGAAAATGCAGTTTTGAATTAAAATTTAGTATTTTTCACTATTCATCAAAAAATAAAACTTCTCTAAAAAATACTAAAAAATAACCCTAACATAATATTGATGTTTAAATTTCAAAAATTAAGTTTATTTTTACATATAAAATTTATAAAACATCAAAAATTTTCATTTAAAATACATTTTCCATTAAAAAGTGATAAAACTATCTTTAGAAAAAAAAATAGGTTTTTATGCATAGATTTAGGTTTATTCTTATTTTATGCCTATAAAATCTATTAGATTAATATAAAAAACATTTTATTGAACATATAACATATATATTTCATTAATATAATTCACTAATATTAATTAATTTAATTTATTAATATAATATGCCTTTGGGAGCATAAAAATAAAAATATTTCATTTATATTCAATTGGTTTATATTTTCATTTCTAATTAATTTGTAACCAATGAATTAATATTATATTTGTATAGACCATATATTTTCATAAGTATCTTAATAATATTTATAATTTCTAATTTAATGTCTAGTTTATATCTTATTATAAAAATTAATAATGTTTTAATAACATATTGTTGTTGGGTAAAACTCAGTCATGCATGTAATGCAAGTCATCGAAGAAATTATTTTTTGCATGTGGCTCAAGCTAACTCAATGTTGCATGAATTCAAAGCTATAGAATATATTAAATTTATTTAATATATTAAATTTACCATAAATTATTTATAGTTTATAAGATACCAAATAAAATTTACTCTTTTAGAATTTTTGGGGTGTTACAATGGATGGGTAAGTTAGTACCTATAAGGCATGACTAGTTACAAAAAGGATTTAATAGAATCATGGAATTGACTATGATGAAACATTTTCCCTAGTTTCAATTTTGAAATTGATCATAATTATATATTCTATTGTGGGCTTCAATGACTATGATATTTGGGAAATGGATGTCAACCAAACCTTCCTTAATGGGATCCTCAAGAAAATTTATATGTTACACAACCTAAAGGGTTTATGACTTAAAATGATTCTAAAAGGGTCTGAAAATTTCAAATAACCATTTATTGATTAAATTAAGAATCCTATTCAAGGAAAACTCACTCTTATGGGTCCATAACATAATTTGGTTTCATAAAGAATTAATGTGAGGCTTGTATTTATAAACCATTTAGTGAGAGTGTAAGAATTTTTTAATAGTATATATTGATGAAATATTACTTATTGGAAATGAAATACCAGTATTGTTTTCTGGTAATGAATAGTTCAATAAATTCTTCTCTATAAAGAAGTTAGGAGAGGACACATATATTTTTTGGATCAAGATTTATCATGACATATCTAGGAGAATACTTGGACTATTCTAAGGTACACTTTTTAAAAATATACTAAAGATATTCAGTATGTATCAATCCAAGAGGGGGTTGTTTCTAATGTCACATAGAATCAATCTTTATAAGAAAATATTCCATTATAAACATTAATAAAGAAAAATGATGGAAAATATTCCATATGTATCTATGAATGGGTCAGTCATGTATATTATTTTGTGTACTAGTCTAGATGTCACCTACACCCTATGTGTGTTGTGTAGATGTCATGTTTACCTAAGTGAACACCATTGTATGGATGTCAATATCTTCTTTAAGTATATTAGGTACACTAATTATATGTTCCTTTTCTATGGAGTTGATGAATAACTAGTCATACTTGAATATGTATATTTAAGTTTTCAAATAGATTAAGATTATTTGAATTCATATATATGACAATATTCACTTTTGAAGGAGGTTATGTGAGATAGAATATTTCAAACAAGGTTCTAATAAAAAATTCTAAAACAAATTCTAAGTATATTGCAGTTTTTTAGATAGTTGAAGAATCATTTTTCAAACATAACTTCTTATAATATCATGTTGTGAATCCTATATTTAAAGATATCATCACACTCTATTGTGATAATATTGCAGTAGTGGATCTTGTAAAGGATCCAAGGTCACATTAGTGGAAAAAGAAAAAACTATAGAAGTATCATCTCTTGAAGGATTATTCTCATAACGGTGAAGTCAAGTGAGTAGTATATCCACTAAAAACAACATGGCGACCCATTGAATAAATCCTTAACTCAACAAAAACATGATCTTCATGTGAGTTATAGAGGAATAAAAATCGAAGGTAGTTAGTTTTAGTCTAAGTTGTAGTTTATTAGGATTTGTGTTCTAGAACCAAATGTTTGTACTTTGGATTACATTTATAATTAAAGGATTGAATTTTAATAAAACAACTTATTACATATTTTTCATTATTCTACATAACATTAATATAATTACTTAATAGGTTTTCTATTGCATTAATAAGTTTATAATAGTTCCCTTATATGATGAGAATGTTGAATTTCCAAAATGATATTACTGAATATAGTTATATGGTCTAATAACATACTATGAAAAGGGAACATAGTATTTATAATGTCAAGTTTCAGTACTTGTAAGAAGATAAGGAAACTTATCATGAAGGTCGCACTTAGTAATCTCTAAGACTAGATATTATGATAATCGACCCACCAGTAGAAATTTTTCATGTTTTAGTATCATATGATATTCCAATCTAAGAGCATATGTAATTGTCCTTCAAAATTAAGATTATTCTTAATTCATGTTATGAATCATTCACTTGGATGTATTTTGTAAACCATAGTGATATAGTTCTTGGAAAAGTTAGAGATTTTGTGTACATCATGTGTGTTATGTCATTAATGGATATGTCATGAAAGGATTAGTCCCTTCCAAAATTTATAGAAGCTGATATCTCATCCCTTTGATTATAATGAAGTTGTCTCCTTAAATTACATGGCTATGGTGACACCACATATTTATATCATATAGTCAAAGAAATATATATCAATAATATAGGTTTATGACATGGATGTGAAACCTAATTTATGAGATATTGTGAAAAATTGATTATATTACTTATTGAGAATTCATATGTGCATGTAAGTGTTGTGACATTGAGTTCTTTCCCTTTTCTTCCTTGACTCATTTCTAGAAAGTAATCTAGGACTTTAGGATCACTTACCTAATTCCAATGAGAAATAATCATATAAGGTCCCACACTATGTGTTTCTATTGATCTTGATTAAATTCAATTTGAATTTTATTATTAGAATAATCATTATTCTCATGACCAAGAAATAATTTTATTCATTTTTTATTGATAGATAATACTCACAAGGTAATAAATAAATATTTATTCGTTAATAAATAAATTATTTAATTACATGAATATTTAATAAAAAATTATTCACTAGATTTTGTAAAAAAATATTTATTTTATTAATTAATGAAATATTTAACTAAATATTTATTTGGGTATTCAATAAATGTTGCAGAGTTGGAGTGGACCAAGATCATGTCCAATGATAATTATTTATTTGTAAGCTGGTGAATAATATTTGTCATTATGTGAGTTAGAAGACACCTTAAATTATTATTATTATTTTTATTATTATTATTATTATTATTATTATTATTATTTGGTATGGGGATTTACAATGGATGTAATATTATTTATGTGATGGTATATAATTAAATATTATTTTAACATATACCCCCACTCTATAAAGATATGGTAATGTCTATTATGTAGGGTTAATCAAGACTTGAGAATCATTAAAAACATAATTCACTCTCATTTCTTTCTCATATCTTCATCTCGAGAAAGAGAAGTGCTAGTGAGATTCCCTTAATCTCAAAGGAACTAATAGTGATCAACATGATTAACAGAGGATGATAGATCCACTTCACTATCACCCAATGTTCTTTTGATGAGGTAACCTTTTTTGATGAGGCTATTGTGAGTTATTTGTTTTTAAAATCTCAGTGTGCTTATATTAATATTATTGAATATATTTATCACCTATTTATAATGTTCTTTAATTATAAAATAAATAATATTTTTTTTAATATTATAGGTCTTGGTTCTTATAGGATCCTATTATTTCTCTTATATATGCTTTGTTTCTAAGCTTATCAAGTCTAAATATTACTCAAAAATTCTCTAATGGATCTTAAATTTTAAAAGAATCATGTGTAAATGAAATATTAAAGTTATAAATCATTATTTTTAATTAAATTATAATTTTAAGGGAGATATAAGGTAAAACATATGTTTTATCCATAAGTTAGTAAATCATATTCAATCCTCCACATATTGAAATTACTTATTTCCCTTGATTCCAAACAACCTCAAAAATGATTAAATGATTATGAAACTCCAATAACATAATATTTTCTTATAATATTCCAAATATAAATATTTCAATAATTATTTATATTTATGAGGAGTACATAAAAAAGATATATATCATGAATTCGGTCCAATGGGTGATATAACATGTTTTTCACTCACTACCTTCCCTAAATGAGCTCCAATTATTGTCAATTTTTTTAAAATATTCTTAAATTTCCTCTAAAATAGAAAATAATATTTTAAAAATAAAATAAATATTAAACTTAAGAATATTTTCTAAATTAATAATTGAAATTAAATATTAATAAAATCTCATAAAGAACAATACATTCAAAACATTTCACTCTAATTGAGTGACTCTGGACACATTATCATGGGATAGAGTATTGGTTCTGAGGGAATCTAAACTCTCAGTATAACTAAAAAATTGATTAATGAGATGATTGATCAATATACACTAATGATATCCTATATAATCATTATGTTACTCAATTCATATTTCAATATTTAAGGATAACCAATGATATATTCATATGAGAATTTATCAAGAATATTCTCCCATAATATCTAATAAATCTGAATTTTGGACTTCATGTTGATTCTATAAAAATTTAGAATCCATATCATACTATTTTTATTTATAGGATAATAATATATTTTTAAAAAATATTTCATTTTCTCTATAAACTCTTTTCAATGCTTTCATTTCAAACAATTAGAGATATCATTATAATATGAAAATCACTAGAAGAGGAATCTTCTATATAGTTAGCCTTTTAATTTTACTTCAATAAATAATTTCTTAGAATTATAATAACACTCACACATATATATTCATGATTTGAAAAGGTATTTATTGTGAATATATTTCATTCATATACTTTATTTAAATGAACATCGTGCATGAGAATCATATTCAAAACATTAATCCTCAATAAAAAATATATTATAAATCTCATCAAACTCCTTGATATTTGAATATAATATTATTGGATGAGAAATAAAAAAACATATTAGCATGTGATTTTTTCCATCATAGGTTTATATGAAATATATTATAAATGAATGATATACCTTCTAAGATATATCTTTTTATTCACTAAGTAATTTATGGAAATTCCTCATCAACAATCAATGTATCTATTTCTCTCTATGTATCTCAATGTCATGGTAATCATAAATATTATTTTATATTATCATATTTCTCTCATGGTATGATAATGAATCCTTATAGTAAATAAAGCGAATAATTTATAGAGCATAAAATATATAAATTTATTATTGAATAAAATCACCTCTGGTTTATAAAATTTTATTTGGGATATCCTTTGATATACCAAGTGGTCTAGTGAACACACAAAAAATCATAATAACCCCATGAATTACAAAATTTTTAACATATGTTGAATAATTTTATATAAATGATCCATAAATATTCTATGAATAAATTTTCATTGTGATGTATTTGAAATTAAATTAATATAATCTAATTAATTTTGAAAATGACATGATCCTTCTAGACCATTCCTTTGTGTATTTTGAGGTTTGTGGTTCTTGGAGGAATCCTTGATTAGGATAAATGGAGTTTAGGTGGTGGATTCTAGAACCATAAGAAGTTAACTATGTGAACCATAGTTAAATATATGAGATTTTATTTCACATACCATATAGAAATTCACATACATGGTAGAGATGTATGTGGGGTTTGATTCCTGAAACGCATGAGATATTCATAACATTAATGGATGATGTGTCAGATTTCCCAAATATGTCTTTAAAATTTTACGACATGATTGTGTAGTTCATGATGTGAATTAATCCTAGGTTTGGTTGGTCTAGGAAGGGTTTTTTTGTGGGTCCTAAATTTAAGGCATTCATGATGTGATATACCCATTTATTCTTTGTAAGTACGTATAGAAAAATTCCTATAAATCCTCATACACACTCAAATTTTCTAAAATCCTCAAATTATTTTCAAACTCAAGGCATCCATATGTGTTTCACCGAGGTGTTTTTAATCCCTTTTGAAAGGGATTGATCCCTAACTTCTTGGATTTTATCATAGGTGATCCAAGTTTATTTTTACCTTTGTTTCTTATAATAATTCTTATTCCTGTTATTATATATTTCTATGATTTTTTTGATATCCTTTGTTCTTATAGATTTCTTTTGATGTTTTTTGGACTGATCATGGAACAATGTTCTTTTGGTGATATAGTTTCCTTGTGGGATAGATGATTAGAGTTATGTATTATTATTCCATTAACTATTAAGGAACATTTAAATCCTTTAGGTAGGGGATTAATTCCTTATCCTATTATTTTATGTGAAATACTATTGTAATCATGATTTATCTCTTTATGGGATGGATTAATTAACCATAGTAAATAATAAACAAGAATAATGAAAATTAATGTTTTATATTTATTGCAATTTCATGTGTTTCCACCATGAAAACAGTTTTCTGATTGAATTTATAGACAGTGTTCTATCTACATTCATTCTTTGATTAGAATGTTTATTATTCTTGGGGTTTTCATTCTAATTTGATGGAAATGTTTATGAATGTACAGTTGGTAATGTTGTTTATAAATAATTAAATAGAAATGTTTATTGAATATGTTGATTCATATAATTTGATAGAAATAAAATGATTCATGATGCATGTTTTATTGAAATTGTACTTACATGTGTTAATTGAGTTTGAGAATGACCTCAAAGATGTAAATTCTTGTTGTTTAAAATTATATAGAGGTATGTTAATGGAATTATTCTTCCATATTGTTTATTGAAACTGGATGTTTTGTTTGATCCTCCAATATAAGTTTTTATTATGAAGCCACTTTAAGGACAATTGGGAAAACATGGTTCACAAAAAAAAAACCACTACGTACTAAAAGTGCTCACAAAATGGTTAAACACAAGACTAAGGTTCTTTGAGTCAGACACTCTTTATAGTTACTAGTGCATAGTACTAACCTGAGTGTCTAGATCCACTTTGATGAGTTCTTCAAGGTGAGTAACCATTCTGTCCAGTTGTTTGATAATGATAAATATTTATAAATGAGCATTTCCATTTTCATTTGAAGGATGGATGCCTTGTTTTAGGGTCTAGATGACCTATTAACTATATTATTTATTTTTTACCTTTTTTTATCTTGATTTGAGCTTTGTTATATGATGTTATGTGATCCTTAGATGAATGATTTTTTTGGTGATATGTGCGTAGGAATTTACAGGTTTTTTGAAGTAGTTGAAACCTTTGATAGAGGGATTCATGGTGATATGTATGGTGGTGTTGGGGATGAAACCACATCTAAGGGAAGATTTTGAATCTGAGATTTCCCATTGTTGTGATTAAATCGATATTCTTTCCTGATAATTTTTTGTTTTAATAGTTAGATGGCCGGGATGCTTTTTTACCTTCATTCTTTTCCCCAGTACTTGTGGTAGCTAGTTGTGCATGGTTTATGTATCTCTATTATGGTATCAAATGATGTTTCCTAGAGTACCTAGAATTATAAAATTATAATGATCAGTAAATATTATAATCCACAGGGATGGTGATTGAATGGAATAACAATGTTCAAAATCTTGAGGAATCATTAAATCAGTTGCATTATGACTTGAGGGCTTGGAAATCACTGGGTGGTTAATGAAATTTTTATTGAATAATTTTAATTAATAGATAATTAATTAATTAAAATAATTTGAAATTTTTAACAGGGTGAAAGAAATAAATTTATTTTCTTGAGTGCTTGTGTTCTTATAGGATATCTAGTTCTTAACGGTGGAAGTTGGGTGCCTGAGAGATGATTGATGTAGTTGAACCTATAACTATGTTAATTCTCATAGAGTGGTTTTTCTCTATATAATGTCACATATTTTTTTTATTTCATATTCTACCCCACCCATGTTAGTAGTGAATCTAACAACCATTGGACTCTAGGATGGTTCTTTCTCCAATATCCATGTTGACGAGGAATGGATGGATGATTACGCCCTCTAACCCTTCTCTCTTATCCTTTTAGTTTTATGTGGTAGTATGCACACTGGTTATCTTTCCCTATATATGAGTGTAGAGGTATGTAATGGATTATGATAATTTCACTAACATATATCTTCTGATATAGTATCCCATGAAATATTATAGGTATAACATGTATGGGCTATGATGGCTTGAGATATGACACATACCATATGGGATGTGGTGGATCCCAGAAGACACTTGGTTAATATATAGGGATTTGGGACAGTATTATGGGATGATGTGATTCACACAGTGTATGTTATGTGATGATGAGATAAAATGATTCATAGGATGCATGTTATGATACATTATCCACAGTGTCTTCATGTTAGCTTAATTTTAGGGAGAGATGGCTCGAGACATGCGGTGCTATGGAAAAGTGGAAAACATATGGGAAAGTTCTAGTGGGGTGCTTTATTTTGATATTATATTATATGATATATTGTATGTGATACTTGGTGAGACGTATCTATGTTGAGGCTGGGAACTTATCATACCTATTTTGGTAATGAGTTAGCTTACCTTGTTGTTCACTAGGATTTAGTATTATTTCATTATCTTTTATACGAGAGGATCTTGGGAGTGTCCTAATGAGTATACATTTTATGATCACCATACATATTTATAAACTATGTTTTAGGTTATCAGGAGAATTTTTTTGAATGGGTAGGATATTACAAGATTGTGGTTTGTTCATGAGCTATTTGGGATTTCATGGTCACTGTTGAGAATTAACTTTTGGTCCTTGTATTTTTCTTATAGTTTTTAATTTTCATGAAATTAAATGAATGTATTCAGAATATTTTTGTAGTTTCATCTTGATTAGAAGTTGTTTTTTGTTTCAATAATTTATCACATCTTCTCAAATTATATTAGATAATGCCTCACATTTTTTTGTATGATATACCCTCAGTGCATGTCACCAACCTATATCCTATTAGAGGCTAGTTTATGGTGTCATTATCTATTTTCTCTCATTACTATATAAGGAGGGGTAATTTTGGGGGGATGGGTGTAAAAGAGTTTTATCAAAGGATTATATTGAGGGATATGATGGAGTTCGAAGGTAGGTGAAATTTAGGGATCCTTGGTTTGAAATAGCAATAATGTTCACTAATTTTAGTATGTAATGTAAAAAAAGGAGACTGACTGAGAAATTGGTATTTAGGCCCCCCTATGATTTAATGCTCAAATCATTAAATTTATCAAGCATAAAAGAAATGTGATGCTGATTTAAGGGTAGAGACCTAAGAAATGATCTTTTATTATTCATCATTGTGCCTATCTTTAAAATGGGTAGTCCTTGGGATTATATTGAAACATGACTAAATAAATACAAAAATAAATCATAAATATTAAATATTATAGGTTTAGGAGTCCCTAATAGTTTTTTTATAATTATAGCTCCAGGTTGACATCCTCATTAGGTTCATGCTGAATATGTTTAATGGGATGTGCCAGCAGATCACCGTGAATTTAAGGTCTATGAAGATAAATCATAGATATAGAAACACTAAAAGTTTCATTTATAGAGTTTTTGGAATTATAAGTGATTATTTTAGAATCATTTATAGAGGAATTTTTATAGGAGGTCAAGATAACCTTAATTTTTATCCATTCTTAGAAGGAGGACTAGGTTTCATTAATGGACATTATTTTGTGTGGAGCTGTGAGGCAGTGATGGTTCTTGTTCCTTATGGGTCATGATGTGTCATCTCTCTCATGGGATAAGTTCTAAGGCCAATTTATATTTGAGATTATTTCTTCGATCACATAGGTTACAAGTATCAAGGAGGTTGTTATCCATTAACATGGTAAATCCATAGTGAAATAATTTTGGATCTTTTTCTAGACCCTTCTTCATTATACTTCAAACTTATTTCAAGAGGAGGAGTCTAGGGTGAGTCATTTTGTGGAGTATTTCTATCCATAGATCCATTTCCATGTCACCCAATTTATCTTGTTGATGTATCCTTACATAATGGTGATAGAAGAGGTTATTGAGTATATGTTTTCCAGGGTTGGATCATCATGAAAGGGTATTTTTTAGGATTCCTCGTGTAATAGATCTATGGTATAAGATTCCCCATTTCTTGTAAAAATAGATTTTAGAAATAAGAGGGTAGGTACTATATCTCATCATATTGTTTCTATGGGAGTGGTGACACTTAGGCCCCTGCCAAGTGGTAAAATGTATGTTTTTCTTATGGTGGTCGAGGTAATCAGTGGAGAGATTTCCCAATTATTCTGAGCAAGATGCATGCAACATGTATTATACTTTAATTTACTCTATTGAGTTAGTTTCAACAATAGAAATAATAGTAGGGTTCCCTTGATTTGGATTGGTAGGGATCATATTACATAAGCAAGGTAAAACACTATGATTCTCCTCATCCCTAGGGAGTAGAGTGTGGCCATGGAGGAGGTCTCCATTAGAGTCAGAGATTTTATGATATAGGACATGCTTAGCTATATGATTTGGAGTTACTATCACTGGGTGATCCAAACATCGTTTAGGGTACATTTTTCTAGATTTATACTTGGGTTCATGCTTTGTTTGAATCAGGAGCTACACACTTCTTCATATCACCTTGCTTAGTTCATTATTTGGGACTTTAGGTCGAGAGACTTCCAGTTCCCTTATAATTTTCTACGGTAGTTGGTAGTAGATCTTATCTGTATAATTTTTTTAGATACTATGATCCAATGTTGGGGAATAAATCTCTTGAGGATACTTCCAATATATATATATACAACCGTAAGAAATCATACATAGCATAATCAAAATATATTTTTTGTAAGATATTGTGGATTTATTCAATAGAAAAATTATTTTCCATGATGATGGTGGAGATCCTATAGTGTTCTTTGGTGAGCAAGACCCTCTGATCAGAAAGAGGTGTCTTTTTTTATTGTCTTCCATGATGAACGAGTGAATGCTAAGTTTAATAGTCTCGATAGGTAGTGTTTTCAAGGGCTATGGTAGAGTACCCTAATGTCTTTTCTGATGATATTATAGCATTACCCCCTCAATGGGATATTGAGTAGGGATATATCTACAACAGATTTCTTCTTCAATATTTATGTATCCATATAGAAAAGATCCTTATGAGATACAATAGTTGTGGGTATTATTTGACGATATTTTTCAACTAGGTTTTTTGGCTAAGTGTGTTACCCTGGGGTGTATTGATTATATTCATAAATTAGGTGTATGGAATCATATTTATAAATATCAATAATTTTCACTTAAATCAAGTGATAGTGATGAATTACTATCCTCCTCCATGGATTTGTGATTTAATCGATCAGCTGAAGGGGTCATGTTAGTTCTCAAAGATGGATTTGCATTTGTGATATCATATGATCCTAGTAAACGATAAAAATATTCCTAAGATTTATTTTAGATTATGTTATAGGAATCATGAGTTCATTGTGATGTCGTTCAATGTGATTAATGATCAAGATTTGTTCATGTTTTTGATTAATATGGTGTTCAAAGATAACTTGAATTGGTTCAAGGGGGTTTTTTTGATGACATCTTTTTACAGTCTACATCTGAAGAGGAGAATAAAAAGTATCAGTGTTCCATTTTTGGTATTCAGCATCATCAAAAACATTTCAAGAAGTTTTAAAGGTTGTGTTATAGGGTTGTGAAGTTCATTTATTTGGTAAAGTAATTTCATAGCATGGTTTAGTTATGGGTTCTTCGAAGATTGATGCATTCATTTCATAATAATCCCACAAGACAATTACATATGTGATGAGATTCCTTGGTCTTGTAGTATATTTTAGAAGGTTAAAATACAATTTATATTGGTTTTTGAATCCTCTAAAATCCTTGAAAATAAATTATTAGGTTTTCTTATAAACCTATCAGTGTTAAGAAACTTTTGAGTACCTAAAAAAAAGTTGGTTAGAGCTCCAATTATTCTATTTTCAGAAGAGGTATTTTAGTTATAGGTTTTCTTATGTTTCATGTCTTGGTTTAGGATATATTTTTATTCATTATATATAATTTGTTAATTATGGGTCTAGAAAGTTATGTTCCCATGTGTGTAATTATTCCACCCATGATCTCGTGTTGGCCACAATCGTGTTTTCCTTGAAGTTGTGTAGACATGACATCATTGGCTATCATTTTTTTGGTTTTTACCCATCCTAAGAGATTGAGACATATCTTCTCCCTATGTGACCTGAATATGAGGTAGTGATGGTTGATAAAATCCATATATTATTAAAAAAAATTATATTTCATATACACTTATAAAGGGTAATGTTTTAGCTGATGTGATGAGAAGGAAATCACACGGTGATGTCGTAAGTGAATCTATAGGTTCCTTAAGAGTAATGGAAGTGATATCAGTGATGCATATTCATATGTGAGAGTTTTGTGGAAGATTTTTTCTTTCATAGATGACAATGTTTCAATTATTGGTGCAGTAGGTGGAGGTATCCCCATTTGGGGATTCTGAGGTATAGATTTGGAGAGACTGAGTTGGATTTGGTAACCCCTCTGATTATTTGTTAGAAGATGAACAACACCATTTTTTGTTCTATGAGAGGCACTTCATTCATTCGGTGGTGCATGAGGATGTTCTCTATGATTTTCATAGCTCACCCTCAGAGATACTTAATCTCATGGAAAAATTAAACATATATTTTAGAGGTCAGTTTTGGTGGCCTAGGTTAAACTGTTTAGTTACAAATTTGGTGTCTCAATGTTTGGTCTACCAAATGGTGAAGGTTGTGAACTTTATTCTTAGTGTTTTCCTGCATCTGTTGAATGTTCCTTAGTTGAATTAGGAGGACATATTGATGGACATATTCAATTTTTTACCTCAATAATATCGGGTCTTTTTTATATATAAGTTATATTAGAAAATTTTAAGAAATCATCCCAGTTTATTGAGCTCAGTAGAGGTTTTGTTGAGGCAGTACCTAGAGGATGTGGTGAGACTCCATGGAGTCCTGAGGAAATTTATCTCTAATCGTGATCCATATTTTACATCCAACATGTGGATATATCTCATGCATTATTTTGGATCTCATTTATGACTCAAAACAACTTTTAATCTATATAGAGACATTCAAATAGAGAAGACTATCAAGAATCTTGAAGACATGTTGTGTGCTTGTGTCCTAGATTTTGGAGGATTGTTGATAAAGCACCATCCTTTATTTAGGTTTAATTAAAAAAATATTTGTTAGTACACAATTAGTATGGTGAAATTTTATTATTTATATGGTTGACCTTACCATTCTCTATATTGTTGAACTAGTTTTAGAGAGTCAACAATTCTTAGGCCTGAACTATGTAGAACATGACATAGATGGTTCATGTGATTCATGAGAGGATGAAGGAAACACATGATCTTCATATTCCCTATGATGATCATAGGAGGAGAACTGTGAATTTTTAATTTGGATATCAATTTTTCTTGAAGGTTTATCCTCATCATGGGTAATAATGGGTTGGTCATGGGAGTAATATTTCTACCCTAAAATTTAGGAATTTTGAGTTGTTGGATCATATTGGATCTATTGTGTATCATATTAAAATTCCACCATACATAAGCTGGATAAATTATGTCTTCCATGTTTTTTAGCTTCATTATTATCTTCATTACAAATTTCACATCAACAATTAGATCTAGATTGATATTTATGAGGATGCAACCTTCGAGTAGATGCCTAAGGTGATCTAGGACATCGAAGATATGTTATTACGTAGATGTGTTATTCCTTTGGTCTGTATCTTTTTGTGACATGATTTCATAGAGTAGGTCACCTAGGAACATTAGTTGTTATCTCTAAAAGGGACTTAGATACCCTCAGAGGGGGGTGAATCAGGGTATGGATATTATTTCCACAATTATTCTTTCCCTAATGGATCTTGGACTCTTTATTATAAGGGCAAATTGTTTTGATTTTTAATGTTTATGTTGATATTATTCTTTCCAACTTAAGTAGATTGTGATTCATAAAAAGTTAAGTACGAAAGAAAGAACAAGGAAACACTGATTTTTACTTAGTTCACCACTATGTGCTAGTCTAAGGAGAATTTATCCAACAATGTGTTGTTCAACCAAAATCACTAAGCTCACTTCTTATTAGTTTAGTCTAGGTCACTTATTACAAGTCTCACTTCCCAGACAATGTGTGATGTGGAATCACTCCCCCTTATGGTTTATAACCAATCAAAATTTGAAATCTCACTAATCTATAAACTAAAGTGTGCTTTCTTCTCATTCAGATGATTCTCATATTGATCAATTGAATCAATATGTTTTACAATTCATTTGGTGAATCATTGAGTTCCACATTCATCCACTTGAAGAACTCCACTTTACCACATATTGACTGTGAAATCCATTTTCAAAACATCCACGATTCTCCCTAATTTCATGAATCTCATGTAGCCTTTGAAAAACTACCCAATTCTTCATAAGAATATTATTCTTTTGCAAACCTCACAACTTTTGTGAATATCACCATCTTCTTGAAGATCATTCCTTTCATGAATCTCACTTATCCTTTAATAAGGTTCTTAAATTCACAAATATAACCTATCCTTCATGAATATCCATAATTTTGTGAAGCTTACAACTTTTATTTATCTCTCACAGCCCTCATGAACTTCCTTTTTTTAACTTTTTTACAAAAACAAAATTCATGAATCACCTTCTCGAATTTAGAGTCTTTATATTTTTTAAGGATTGATCAACTCAAATAAGGGGGGTAGATTCCCATTTATAGGAATTGCCTCATGTTATAGAAGCTTCCAAGTTACCATAACCAATTTGTGAAGCAATGCAATTTAGTTCACAATTATCCCTATTTTTATGAAGCTCCCAAAAATTCTACCTTTTCATAAAGCATATCGTAGTCATATATATTTACCATCTTTCCATCACACATTAATGAACAATAAATCCTTCACAACATTGTCTACCTTTCTGAAGATAAATATCTTCATGAAACTCCTATATTCCTGAAACTTATGCCTTCTCTGTATTTTTAGGCGACATTCATGGAAATCCATCTTTCCTGATGATTGGGTCATCCTCCAAATTTTGCGCCCCAAAAATTTTGCAGACACTGGGAAACAATTCCAACTTGTATACACAATTTTATGTACCACCTCTAGAGAATCAATTAGTTTTTCATAGATCTTTATCAACATACCTAGTCACAAACCATGCTGGAACTCCAAACTATACTTTTACACTCTCTTTTTCAATAAACACGATCAACCCAAAAACACCGCAATGTTACCTTGAGGGATTTTTCCCCAACATTAGCTATATATAAGAAATCAATATCCTGATTTGTTTTATTTTTATTTATTCTATTATTGTGATGATCTATTTATTATGGTTATTGAAATTTATCTGGTTTAGGAGATGGTTTTATCCTCCTTGATTCATTGTTTGTAGCCTTCCCCTTTTTTCAGAGTTATCTCCCCCAAAGAGTATTTAGGATTTAATTGTTGATGACGTATAGTTTTTCACTTTTTTCTAATGTGTGATGTGTTTGATCTCCAATGATGGTGATATTCTTGAGAGGTATCTCATAGGGTGGCTATTTGGATGATCCATTTTCTTTTCAATCCCTCTGGGTTTGGTTTTGAATTCTAATGTATGTGAATTTTTTGAGAGGTGTCAGATGTGAAGGCTCGGATCATTCTAGCTCATTGATTTGAATGTCCTAAGGTTAATGGTTCTTGGAGGAATCCTAGATCAGGATTGGTAGATTTTGGGAGTGGGAAACTGGAACCATGGGAATTTCATGACGTGAATTATATATCATGATGTGAGAGTTTAGATTACATCCCAAATAAGAATTTTGTGCCTTGGTATATAAGTTTACAGGGTTTGATATGTGGTGTGTATTGTATATTCATGATGAGAATAGATAAGGATTCATATTTCTATAAATTTTCTCTGAAAACACACAATGTGAATGAGTAATTCACAATGTGAATTAATCCTATGATTTTTTATATAGGAAACATGTATTTTTATGGATATTAAACATGGGAAATTCATGATGTGAATGACCCATTCAAGTCATGAACTTCTATCTCATATAATTCCTATAAATACTCTTGTAGTCTCAAATTTTCACAAAACCTATACTTCACTCCAAACTATAGGTAGCCATAAGTGCTTCTTCAACATGTTTTGAAGAAAATTCGAATGTGATTGATCCTAAACATCTTGTTCTTGATCTGTGGTGATCCAAGGTGAGTATTACATCCTTTTATTGTGGTTTCATTTCTAATAAATCTTATTACTCATGTTCTATTTTTATAATCTATAGTGTTTTATCTCCATTATTTATATAGGTTTCTTTTGATAACTTTTGGTATGGTTATATAATAGAGTTCTTGTGGGTTTGCAGTTTCACTGTGAGGTAGTGATCAGATTTATAAATTGTGTTATAAATTATCAATCAAAGAAAATAGAAATCCTTGATGTAGGGGATTCGTTTCTTCTCATATTATTTTATGTGAATTCATAAATTAATCATGATTTATCTCTTTGGGTGATGGTATAATTAATCTTAATAAGGAATTTACCAGAATAATTAAAAGGAATAGTTTATAGTTTTAGTGATCACATGTGTTTCAACCATGATAACAGTTTTTGTTGAGTCAATAAGGTTTTCCTTATGACTTTTCCATTCCTTCTTGTTTTGAAAATCACAAACACCTTATCTTTAAGAAAAATTTCTTTTATAAGAAAAGTTGCTTTCTTAAGGAAAATCACTTTTATAAGGAAAATCGCTTTTATAAGAAAAATTATCCTTATCATATTTTCATCCATATTTTTCTTAAGTATGAGATTCGGATTCATTTTCTCGGAATCATTGAAACTTTGTTATAAAGCATTCTGTTCGGATTCTGGACAAGAACTATAAGGAAGTTTCATTCCGAATTCCAGATATGAACTCTGACTAAGTTCTATTCCAGATTCAGGATACGAATTCTGATGAAGAATTCTCATTACGAATTCTGATGAAGAATTCTCATTACAAATTCTGATGACGAATTCTCATTACGATTTCTGATGATGAATTCCTATTCCGAATTCTCATTCCGAATTCACCTATTAAACAGAATTTGAGTATCTTTGTTTTATACACTCTGAATTAATTCAGACTTCGAAAAATATCTTTGTTAGACTCCAAACTTTTATATTGCTTACACTTCTAAGATTTGTCTACTCTTTACTATTGTTCCTTACACTCCAAACCTTCACTCCTAAGTTTTCATTCTGAACTTTTATGTTAGAGTTTAAAACGATGTCGTACATTCTGTTTCACTTGTTTTGTTATAAAACGATGTCGTCTGTTTTGTTATAAACTAACCATTGTCTAAGTGACACGTGTACAGGTCCCTCCGATCTTTAAGGAAAATATGACCGTTGGAGAAGGAGTCGACCTTACCTATAAATAGGAGCTCATTTGAAAGAGCTCGTAACTGATGACAGATGAACAACTTGGTTTTGTGCCTACATGTTGTTGAAGTGATTTCTAGAGAGAGAGACTCTTATTAACTCTCAAAGCTTCGTGCGACTCTGAATGTTGGTGATTACATTCGAGGGCTTCTGGAGATAGGAAGATAGAGGTGCCAACTACCTTGAAGTTCGAGGGCTTCCTTGCTGAGGAACACAGAGGTTACCAACTACCTTGAAGTTGAGGGCTTGCGGGGATAGCAAGACAGAGACTCCGATCTTTGTATCGAGGGCTTACCCTGGTGTGGGTAAGATAGACTTGCTTGAAAGTATAAATCAAGGGACCTTTATCCAAGGTTGTTGGATACCCTTCTCTTTGGGTTAAAAGACTTATATCTTGTTACTTGTAGTTTTACTACTTGTTTATATTCCGCTGCATTTTGTATTATAAGGAAAGTATAACTTTCTTATACTTCCTTACTTGTACTCTGTTTCATTTAGATTCTATACGCTTTAAGGTAGAATCTCATATTGTAATCATTTGTTAAGATTTGATTTCCGGAACCATATTTCTGGAACTCACTTTCGGAATATTATTTCAATTTTGTATTCGGTGTTAGAGGTGTTGTGAATTTACTTAGTTTAACTTTGTTAAACTTATACCTTTACTTTTCTTAAGGAAAACATAGTTAATCATAACTAACTTTAAAGGTTCCAAAGGAATTTTTAAAGTATACAATTCACCCCCCCTCTTGTATATTGAGCATCTACATTACTATTTCGATCCTACAATTGGTATCAGAGGTTGGAAACCTCTTACTCTATACCAATCTTACAATTGGTATCAGAGCAGGTCTCTGAAATACTTGTACTCACATATAAGTTTTTCTTGCTCAATTTATCATTCCAAACTTTTCTCATTCCGAACTTTGTTATTACGATTCTTTTGCTACTAACAAGGTTGTGTGCAAAGTTATTTTAAGTATGGCAGGAGTCAATGTTGGATCAATTGATAATCTGAATCCTACAAGACCACCTATCTTTGATGGTAATGACTATGAGTACTGGAGATATCGTATGAAGACTTTTGTTATCAATACTGGTGTAGACAACTTTGTTATGCTTACTGGAGATTATAAAATTCCTAACAAGGAAGTCAGAACCTTTACTAACTAGGAAAAGCAAGAATATCAACTCAACTATAAGGTACGCAACACTTTACTATGTTCAATGACCAGAAATATATATATCCAAATTTCTTCTTGTGAAGCAGCTAATTGTATATGGAAGAAGTTAGAGGTTACACACTTTGGAACTTCTAAGGTGATTGAAACTAGAAGAGCTATGCTTAGAGCTGAATATCATGGCTTCAATTTTCCTTATAGAGAACCTATCTGTAAAGTTCAACAAAGATTTATGACTATCGTCAACAGTATACAATCTATGGGAGAGAAAGGTTTAGATGATGAAGCTCTTGTGGACAAGATAATTGATATTATGCCCAATGAGTGGGAATCCAAGAGAACAGCTATAGATGAGAATAGGAAGGTCACTCAAATTACTCTTGATGAATTATTTGGAACTCTTCTACAACATGAAACTAGAATGAAGAGAGATGCTGACAACATCAAGAAGAAGAATGGAAATGGTACTGTTGCTTTTACAACAACTTCAAATAAGATGAAAGCTAAGACTCCTGAGAGAGTTACTAGATCCAAGTATAAGAAAGTTATTTTCCAATCAGAATCTAGTGAGAGTGAAGTCTCAAAAAATGAATTAGCCAATCTTGCTCGAAGGATGAACAAGATAGCTGGACAGAGAAATTTTCAATCTAAGTATAAGAAGAAGGACAGGAAAGATAAGAAAGATGGAGAAGTCACTTGTTATGAATGTAAGAGAGCTGGACATATTAGACCAGATTTCCCTATGCTCAAAAAGAAAGAAAGGAAGGAAAGACATTCAGACAGGAACAGAAAGAAGTATTATAAAGCTAAAGCTAAGAAAGTTCTGAAATCTAATGACACCTGGAGTGCCAGTGGTGGTGACTCTTCAGATGAATCTTCTGATTATGAATCTTCAGGACAGAAGAATCTTGGTCTTATAGCAAGATTACCTATTGATAATCATTGTCTTATGGCTAAGGTACGAAATGCTGAATCATTGACCAATGTTTCTTTAAATTCTAATGATAAGAAGTATTATAACTCTTCTGATGAAGAATCATCTTCTGATGAGGAAAATACTTTACCTACTTATGAAGAAGTCTCTAGGTTTGCTGAACTTCTTGAGATTGAGAATTCTAAACTCAATAAGAAACTTGATAAGGAAAACTCTAGGAATTCTATTCTTACAAAAGAGATATCAGATCTTTCTAAAGATCTTGATAAGAAAAATGTTGATTTTGAAAATATTTCAAAAAATCTTGAGGAAGTAAGTTCTGAGAAGAACAAACTTTCTAAAGAATTAGAAAAAGTAATTTCTAAGAAAAATGTTTTCGAGCCTAACTCTAGTTCTAAAACTAATGATCTTGAGGATAAAAACTTGGTTTTAAAACTCAAGTCTGAAATTTTTTCCTTAAGGAAGTGTTTATCAAACTTTATCCATGGTAAAGAAAATTTTGATAAGATGTATTCCCAAATACGACCTTTAAGAAATAAATCCGGATTTGGTTATACCCATGCAAAACCTATTTTCAGTAACAATTATTTTGTTCCTCAAAGTGCCCCATTTTGTACCAAGTGTCAATGTGGTGGTCACTGGGCAAATAATTGTTCCTTAAACAAAACCCAATCTCTAGGATTTCATAAAGCTTACTTTTCTAAGAAAATGTGGATACCTAAAATTTTATTGTCTGGAAATCTCGGATCCAAACAAGTTTGGATTCCAAAAGTCTAATTTTCTTCTTGATTTCAGGAAAATAAAGAGAGTACCGGCAACAATACATGGTACATGGATAGTGGATGTTCCTGGCACATGACTGGTAACAAAAGCTTTTTTAAAAATATTATCAAAACGAAAGGAGGAAAGGTAACTTTCAGAGACAATGCTAAGGGAGAGATTGTTGGTATTGGTAATATCGTTTTTCTTGGTAAAACCTTGATTTCAAATGTTCTTTTTGTTAAAGGTCTTAAGCACAACCTCATTAGCATAAGTCAGTTATGTGATGAAGGTTACCTTGTAAATTTTAGGAATGATAAGTGTTTAGTTCACAATTCCAAGGAATAATTTATTCTCTCAGCCAATAGGCAAGATAATGTCTACACTTTGAACCTAGAAGACCTCAGGAGTCATGATTTACCTTGCCTAAGTGCAATGGAAGATCATTCCTGGTTATGGCATAGAAGATTAGGACACTGTAATATGAGAAACCTTTGTAAACTCTCTAAGAAGAAACTAGTTAAGGATCTACCGGAGCTTAGATTTGATTCTTCTAAAGTTTGTGATCCTTGTCAATATGGAAAGAAACATAAATCTAGTTTTAAATCAATCGGTGAAGTCTCAACAACTGATGCACTACAGTTAGTGCACATGGATCTTTTTGGTCCAACACAAACTGGAAGTATTGGAGGCAAATACTATGTGTTTGTTCTAGTTGATGATTACACTAGATTTACTTGGGTCTATTTTCTAGCAAAGAAATCTAAAGCTTTTTCTTATTTCAAAAGTTTTAGAGCTCAAGTTAAAAATGAGAAAAACCTTCCATTGAAAACTATTCATAGTGATCATGGAGGAGAATTTCAAAATTCTGATTTTGAAACTTTTTGTAGTAAGAAAGGTATTACTCACAATTTTTCAACACCTAGAACTCCTCAACAGAATGGTGTAGTTGAAAGAAGAAATAGAATTCTTCAAGAAATAACTAGAACCATGTTGAGTGAATATTCTATTGCTAGACATTTCTGGGCTGAAGTTGTAAGTACTGCTTGTTATACTATAAATCGAGTTTTGATTAGACCTTTTCTTAATAAAACTCCTTATGAGTTATGGAATGGTAGAAAACCAAGACTTTCCTACTTCAAGGTTTTTGGTTGCAAAGTATTCATTTTGAATACTAAAGATAATATACATAAATTAACACAAAAATCAGATGAAGGGATTTTCTTAGGTTATTCCACAACTTCTAAGGCTTATAGAGTTTTTAATAAAAATACTTGTACTGTTGAGGAAACAGTACATGTAAAATTTGATGAGTCAGATCCTTTTGTTTTTAAACCATCTCAACTTACATCTTCGGATGTGTTTTCAAAAACTGATTGTCAACCTTTGATAGAAGAACCTTCTGATAAGGAAATTGTTCTAGAAGATACTTCTGAAACATTAACCCCAGAAGATTTTCTACCCTATGTTGATGAACATGTTTTACAAAACCCAAATCAGTTGTTTCTTAAGAATCATCCCAGTGATAGTATCATTGGTGATGTAAATCAACCTGTAAGGACTAGAAGTTCCTTAAGAAATGAAGTAGAACATCTAGCATTTCTTTCCCAATTAGAACCTAAAAGCACTGATGAATCTTTAGGTGATGATGATTGGATTAAAGCAATGCAAGATGAACTAAATGAATTCGAAAGGAATAAAGTCTGGACCTTGGTTGAAAGACCTAAGGAAACTTCTGTTATTGGAGTAAAATGGGTTTTCAGAAATAAATGTGATGAAAATGGAGTCATTGTTAGAAATAAAGCTAGACTTGTTGTTAAAGGCTATAATCAGCAAGAAGGAATAGACTATGAAGAAACCTATGCTCCAGTAGCTAGACTTGAATCTATCCGTATTCTACTTGCCTTTGCAGCATTCTTTAATTTCAAACTTTTCCAAATGGATGTGAAATGTGCTTTTCTTAACGGTTATGTTCAAGAGGAAGTTTTTGTTGAACAACCTCCTGGCTTTGAAGATACAAAACATCCTGATCATGTTTTTAGACTTACCAAAGCTTTGTATGGCCTTAAACAAGCCCCACGAGCATGGTATGATAGACTCACCGGATTTTTGCTTCAAAATAACTATGTTAAGGGAAATGCATATCCAACCCTTTTTATAAAGAAAGATAAGAAAAATGTTTTGATTATTAAAATTTATGTTGATGACATTATATTTGGTTCAACTCAGCAATCCTTGACTGACTCTTTTGCTAGTCTAATGAAATCTGAGTTTGAAATGAGTATGATGGGTGAGTTAACATTTTTCCTTGGTTTTCAAATTTCTCAAAAACCAGAAGGAAACTACATATCTCAACATAAGTATATTAAATATCTTCTTAAAAAGTATGGTTACGACAACACTAAGAGTATAAGTACTCCCATTGGTACCTCAAACTCTTTAGATCTTGATGAAGCTGGGAAACCAGTAGATCAAACATCTTTTAGAGGTATGATAGGAAGTCTACTTTACTTAACAGCTAGTCGACCAGACTTAATGTTTTCAGTATTCTTATGTGCAAGATATTAATCCAATCCTAAGGAATCTCACTTAAAGGCAGTAAAAAGAATTTTTCGCTACCTTAAGGGAACCATGGATCTAGGATTATTTTATACTTCTGGAAATGATTTTGTTCTAAAAAGCTTTTCTGATGCTGACTTTGGTGGATGTAGAATGGATAGAAAAAGTACATCCGGAACTTGTCATTTCTTAGGAGATTATTTAGTTTCTTGGTCCTGCAAAAAAGCAACATTCTGTAGCACTCTCCACTGCTGAAGCTGAATATGTAGCAGCTGGAAGTTGTTGTGCACAAGTGTTGTGGATGCAACACACACTCACAGACTATGGCCTGAGTTTTTCTAAAACTAAAATTTTGTGTGATAACACAAGTGCCATTGCCCTAATTAAAAACCCTGCACATCACTCCCGTGCAAAACACATAGATATTAGGCATCACTTTCTTAGGGATCACACACTTAAAGGAGATATTATTCTTCAGTTTATCGGAACGCAAGATCAACTTGCTGATATTTTCACAAAATCTTTGCCTTCTGATAGATTTGAATATATTAAACAGAAGTTAGGAATGATAACCGTAAGGTAATCTTTCTTAATTAACTTTCTGTTAAAAAAAAGTCTCCTTACAGTAATAAACTCCTTTTCATAGGGGGAGTACATTTGATTGTTTGTTTAACAAAGCTTTTCAAATTTTGTTTTCAAACTTTTCGGAAAGAAGTTTTCCGGAATGGAATTTCCGGAACTAAAATTTTTCAGATTGGACATTCTCGTACAGAATACTTCTGAAATAGAAGTATTCGTATTAAAAATTTCCGGAATGGAAATTACGTACTGGCAGTTTCATAACCAGATTTTTTATCCGTAATGTGTTTTTCGTATTGTTTTTTTTCGTACTGAGTTTTTCGTAGTGAGATTGTTTTCCATAGTAAACTTTTGAGAACTTTGTCTTTTCATAATAAAGTTTTTTTTCGTTTTTTTTTATATTATCCATTACGAATAATCCTCCTCATCCAATCCGAAAAGAATTATTTCCTTACTCAAGTTTTCGTAGTCATATTTTACTTGCTGGAATTTTCTTGTATTATATTTTCGAAATTTAGTTTTCTTAATTCCTTATTTTAATAAAAACCTCAAAAAGATCGGATTCAAGATTTCAACCGTCAGATCTGATCTCAGCTTCTCACAACCGTTAGATCAAACGAGGAAGTTGAACCGTCATCTCATTGCCTATATAAAGGGGACCCGAATACTCATCCCACATCGATCTCAAGCTCTCGCGTCCCGAATCTCTGCCTCTCTGATTTAAGGTTGTTCCGAACTTCAGTTTTCTCCATTCTGAACTTCTCAGAGGACTTCAGATCCGAATGTCTGCGGAGTTAGCGTCTCAAGAAATGTCTTCCACCAAGCCTATTTCTCAGTGGTTAGTTTACAGAGAAAGGTTAGTTCATCCAGATTTCTTCAACAACTATGACTCTCTTATCTCAAAGAACATTAAGTTGAATGGCTGGGAAGATGTTGTTGTATCCAAACCAGGGACTCAAGACGATGTTTTTACAGAGTTACTTGTTGAGTTCTATGAAACTGTTTCCTTCTTCCAGGAAGATAATAGGGAGAAGTTTTCTTTCAAGTCTTATGGCAAGACCTACAAACTTTCTTATACCAAGGCAGCAAGCTTGGTAGGGTTGTCATATGAAGGAGAAGCCTAATTTATTTCGCATGTTTTTCCGGACTCTAAGGGTAGCTTCGACAAGGAAAAATCCTTAGAAACTCTCGGACTGGCTGATTAGAAGGCTCCGAAGATTGCAAGTCTATCCACAAACTTCCGGATTCTAAAGCTATGGGTGCAAGGAATTATCGTACCGAGAAAAGGCGATAAAGACAGCTTGAAGAAGAGTGAGATCTATATCTTATATTTCCTGATAAATCTAAGGAAGTTTAACTTCATGAGGCACATTCTTATAACCATTGAGAATCTTAAGAAAGGAAATCTCAGAGCTCAGATCGTAATGTACCCAGCAATATTATCAAAGTTGATAGTCCGGTGCCTTGAATATTTCAAGGAAGCTTGCAGATCTAAGCCAAGGGTTTGTAAAATTTTGTTGGTTAGTGATGACACCCTTAAGAGGATAGATGTGGCTTTCAACAAGGAGATTGGTGAGTTCGTTGACTTTCCTAATCAAGAAGAAACGGTTCCGAAGGCTGCTGAACCGGAATCATCCAAACCAGTAAAGAAAAGAAAGTTGAAGGAAGTTGCAGCTGTAGTCGAAGATCCTAAGTCTAAGGAAGTTCAAACCGCTCCTCTAAAACCAAAGAAGAAGAAGACCTATCCTGATGAGGTAGTTACAAAGTGGAGAGCTGATAAAGAGAAAAGGAAAGTAGGAGATCTGCAGTTCGGATTGGACCCTGCGGAAGCTAAGGCATTAAAGGAGAGAACTGCTGATGAACTTGAAAAACAAGAAAAGGAAAAGAAGCTTAAGAAGAAGATGTCAGAAGCCAAGGCAGTCCAAGCGTTGTTAAAGTTTAATGAGATGGTATCCGGAAGTATCCCAGTTCCGAGATCTTTCTCCCTGGAATCTCTACCTGAGACTCCAGGAAGAAACCTTGATTTTCCGGAAGAAACTACAGCTGAGCATGTTGAGCAAATTGAGCAGATTCATCAAGTGGGAGAGGAAGAGGAAGTTGCTGAAGGAAGTGGTGAAACAGGAGATCTTTTGAAACAAGTGGATGATTATAAAGGATCACCTTCGGAACATCTATCACTCCAAACTTCAGAGTCTGAATCCTCTAAGTTAGTAACTCCAGAGAAGGATAAGAATGAGGAAGATGTTGTTCAGAAAGTTGTTGATGAGATTGTTCAAGTATCTACTGGGGAGCAGAAAACTCCTGATCAAGAATCAATTCCGAAGAAAGACAAGGGAAATCAACTCCTTGTTGAAACTCCGAAATCAGTGGCTAGCAAGAAAAGAGAATATGGTGATTCATCTAAAAGGAAGTTGAAGCTTATTGAGGAAGAAAACTCTCCAAGCAAGATTTCAGATTCGGAGTCATCTTTGTTGGGGCATGATTTTGTTGTCCAGTCTTTAAAGAAGTTGGTGGGATCTATTCCGACATTCTCTAGTATTGACTCTAGATGTCAGATGCTCCAACATGCGTTGAATCAGAAAACTGAATCCGTATCTATGGTTATGGACAAGTGCGTTGAGATTGAAGCTCAGTTCAAAACCTTTTTTGTTGGTTACGAAGCTCATAGAAAATCTTGCAAGAGGATGACAAATTGGTCGAAGAAGACTATGGAAGAGATGAGGTTGATTGATGAGTTTCAAGACAATGTTAAATATTCTTTTGAAACCGAGGATAAGAAGATAAATGAGTTAACTTCATCCTTTGAAGAGAAGCTGACAGAAGAAAAGAACTTCCGGATTCAAGAAGTGAGAGATCTGAATGGGAAGCTCAATTCCGTTTCTCAAAACTGGAAATTTGAAAGGGATCATCGGATCGATTTTGTAGAAAGGATGAAGGCTCAGGAAGAGAAAATCAAAGCTCAGGAAGAAAAGCTGAAAGCCGAGGAAGAAAAAATTGAAGCTCAATCCGAAAGAATAGTTGCCTTAGATAAGAAAGCTGAAGAAGATCATAAAGACCTGAAGAAGATCAAGACTATTCTAAAGGGGCTCATGTCAAAGGAAAAAGATCCGAAATAACCTAATCCGATCTTTTTGTTGTAATTTTTTTTTCTTTGTTGTCGAGATTTTAAATCTAATGAAAGTTATTCTTGTTGTTTCTTTTGTTGTCATTACTAATATTTTAGGTACTTTGTTATTTTTTCCATTCCCTCCAATTCTTTTTGAAAATCACAAAGGGGGAGAAGCAAAAGATCCTTAAGAAAAAGAAGAACTCTAATAAGAGTTTATCAAACGGGGAGAAGAAAAAGATCCTTAAGAAAAAGAAAAACTCTAATAAGAGTTTGTTTAAGGGGGAGCTTTTTCATTAAAGAAGACATTCCTATTTATCACTCCGGAAATCTGAATACGATCCTTAGAGTTTCAAAGCCTAAGGGGGAGTTAGTCGTATTCATCAATATCCTTAAACCAAGGGAGATAAGCCTTAATGTTTTTCTTTCCTCTTAGAATTTCTTTTTTGTAAGGATGTTTGTGCTTTCCAAAAAGGGGGAGATTATTGAGTCAATAAGGTTTTCCTTATGACTTTTCCATTCCTTATTGTTTTGAAAATCAAAAACACCTTATCTTTAAGAAAAATTTCTTTTATAAGAAAAGTTGATTTCTTAAGGAAAATCGCTTTTATAAGGAAAATCGCTTTTATAAGAAAAATTATCCTTATCATATTTTCATACATATTTTTCTTAAGTATGAGATTCGGATTCATTTTCTCGGAATCGTTGAAACTTTGTTATAAAGCATTCTGTTCGGATTCTGGACAAGAACTATAAGTAAGTTTCATTCTGAATTCCAGATATGAACTCTGACTAAGTTCTATTCCAGATTCAGGATACGAATTCTGATGAAGAATTCTCATTACGAATTCTGATGAAGAATTCTCATTACGAATTCTGATGACGAATTCTCATTACGATTTCTGATGATGAATTCATATTCCGAATTCTCATTCCGAATTCACCTATTAAATAGAATTTGAGTATCTTTGTTTTATACACTCTGAATTAATTCAGACTCCGAAAAATATCTTTGTTAGACTCCAAACTTTTATATTGCTTACACTTCTAATATTTGTCTACTCTTTACTATTGTTCCTTACACTCCAAACCTTCACTCCGAAGTTTTCATTCCGAACTTTTATGTTAGAGTTTAAAACGATGTCGTACATTCTGTTTCACTTGTTTTGTTATAACACGATGTCATCTGTTTTGTTATAAACTAACCATTGTCTAAGTGACACGTGTACAGGTCCCTCCGATCTTTAAGGAAAATATGACCGTTGGAGAAGGAGCCGACCTTACCTATAAATAGGATCTCATTTGAAAGAGCTCGTAACTGATGACAGATGAACAACTTGGTTTTGTGCCTACATGTTGTTGAAGTGATTTCTAGAGAGAGAGGCTCTTATTAACTCTCAAAGCTTCGTGCGACTCCGAATGTTGGTGATTACATTCGAGGTCTTCCGGGGATAGGAAGACAGAGGTGCCGACTACCTTGAAGTTCGAGGGCTTCCTTGCTGAGGAAGACAAAGGTTACCAACTACCTTGAAGTTGAGGGCTTGCGGGGATAGCAAGACAGAGACTCCGATCTTTGTATCGAGGGCTTACCCTGGTGTGGGTAAGACAGACTTGCTTGAAAGTATAAATCAAGGTACCTTTATCCAAGGTTGTTGGATACCCTTCTCTTTGGGTTAAAAGAATTATATCTTGTTACTTGTAGTTTTACTACTTTTTTATATTCCGCTGCATTTTGTATTATAAGGAAAGTATAACTTTCTTATACTTCCTTACTTGTACTCTGTTTCATTTAGATTCTATACGCTTTAAGGTAGAATCTCATATTGTAATCATTTGTTAAGATTCGATTTCCGGAACCATATTTCTGGAACTCACTTTCGGAATCTTATTTCAATTTTGTATTCGGTGTTAGAGGTGTTGTGAATTTACTTAGTTTAACTTTGTTAAACTTAGACCTTTCCTTTGCTTAAGGAAAACATAGTTAATCATAAATAACTTTAAAGGTTCCAAAGGAATTTTTAAAGTATACAATTCACCCCCCCCCCCCCTCTTGTATATTGAGCATCTACATTACTATTTCGATCCTACAGTTTTCATATTAATCTATTGGATAATATTATATGCTTTGTTAATAAATTTTATTATTCTTGGGTTTAGCGGTTTAATATTATATATTTTGTTAAGAATGTAAAGGTGGTAATATTTTTGAAAAAAAAATCAGATGAATTTTTATTGAATCCATTGATTCTTATAATTTGATAGAAATCAAATGATTCCTGATGAATATTTTTTTGAAAGTTTTTGTCTATTTGTTAATGGTAATAGATAATGAACTTGAAGCTATAAATTCTGGTTATTGAAAATAATAAAGAGTTATTTCAATGAAATTTTTCTTCCATAATGTTTTTTGAAACACGTAGTTATGTTTGAAAGCATGATTAAATAATTAACAGCTAGTAAGAGCATAAGCATTAGGTTACCCGTAGTTATAACCTATGATAAATGAATTGGTCAATCCAAGATAGTAAGAAAACTAGTTTTTGGATGAAGAAAAATGTTTAGGTATGAGCACCCCCATTTTCATGTGAAGGTCGGATGTCTTTTAGGGACTATATGCCTTATTGAATCTATCTTTTTTTCTCTACATTATTCTCTAAATTTGATATTTGTGATGTTTTCATGGGAATGGATGATGATTTTGTGATATATAAATGGGTAGTCCCACGTTTGTGGAAACTAGTGATGCATGTGATAGTGATATTCATAGTTAAATGAATGGTGGTGTTGGGTATGGTAGTGGGTTAGATGGATCATGATGAAGTAAGAATTTCCAATTTCTATAAAAAAATATAGATCATTTATTGATAATGTTATGTTTTAAAGGCTATATGGATATGTAGCTTGTTTAATTACATTCCATTACCGACTTCTTCAAAAAAATAGTTTTCTTGGTTTTTGAATCTCTTTTAGTGTAGATTAGTATATTTATTAGAGTACCTGGAATGGAAGAATGGTAATTATTAGTATATACTTTAACCTAAGGGTTAGTTCTTGAATTGAGTGAAAATGTTGATAATCTTGTGGATTCACTAATTTTTTTGGATTATGGTTGGAGGGAATAGACATTAGTTGGTGGTTAATGAAATGTGAATGGAATAATGTTAATTAATGGGTAACCAATTAATTAACATAATGGGGAAATTTTAAATTGGAAGAAATTTATAAATTAAGCTCCTTTAATGCTTTTGTACTTATAGGATATCTAGTTCTTAATGATGGCAGCCTGGTGTTTGAGAGAATGTGGTTGAATTGGGCCTATGACTAGGTTAATTATGTTAGTTTTCTTATGAGATGTAATATATAATATATTTTTTTTGGTTTCATATGATAACCCACCCATGTTGGTTCGGTGATTGAAACCCATTAGACTCTAGGAGGTTGTTTTCCACAACATCCATGTTAAAGAGGAAAGGATGGCTGACTACCCCATCTGACCTCACTCTCTTCTCCAGGTATTATTATGGGATAGTATATATTGTGCCTATCATTCCCAATGTATGTGTGTAAATGGATTTAATGGATTGTATTTATTTCACTCAAAGGTATATCTAGATATAGTATCCTATTGATTATTATAGGTATGATGTGTATGGGTCATGATGGATTGCAGTATAATACATGACATATTGAAAGTGGTGGCTACCAGCAACTACTCTCTTATTATACAGAGATGTGGGATGGGATGATGATATGATGGGATGACTGATGTGTGTGGTATGTGATGATGAGATTATATCATCCATGGGATTTTTTTTATCATACATTATCCTAGGTTTCTTTGGTATGGCTTACATTTGGATAGAGATGGCGCAGGACGTGTGATATTTAACAGAGCAATAAAGTAGTGGGAAAGTGGTAGTGGGGTATCTTCTTCTAATATTATATTATATTATATCCTATATGTGATACTTGGTTATATATAGACATGGTTATTCTGGGAACATAGAATACCAGTTTGGGTGATGAGTTAGATTAACATGTTGTTCACTAGGGTTTAGTATTATTTCTTTATCTTTTACAAAAGAGGATACATGGATGATCTAATTGGGTATCTTGTTATGCTTGTCATATTACATATAAACCATGTATCGGTTTAGAAGGAAAATATTGGTGAATAGGATGGACACTACTATCTTTTGGGTTGTTTAGGATCTGTTTAGGAATTCGTGGTTGATATCTAGGATTATGTTTTGGTACTTGTAGTTTTCTTATAGATATACAGTTTTTGATATTACATGCATGAATTGGGGATCATTATTTAATTTTATCTTAAGAATGAGTTATTTTTATTTTTTATATTATATCTCATCTTTTTAAATCTTAGAGTGTAATTCCTCCCATTTATGTGTATGATATACTATTGGTGCTTCTTGCCAACCCATGCCCTATTTGAGGTGGGATTCAGGCATTATTATCTCACTTCTTTCATTATCAGCCCAGGAAGGGTACATTTGGGGAGGGGTTAGTTACAATATTAATCCAAACACTTAATAAATTTATGTAAAATATATGAAGGGGATGTATTTGAAAAATAATATCATATGAATATATCTCTAAATAAAATGATTATATCTCTCTACGTGATAAACACAACTCAAAAATATCACTCTAAGCTATACACTAATAATATATGTGTTATCCCTATATTTAAAATATCAATATAGTCATATTACATGTTTTTATTTGGTATTTTAAGGATTCAGTATTTTAGAATATATTTTATGTTAATTAAATACTATTTTGAATATATTTCTTTAAATGCAACACCGAACAAAAAAGAATTATGAACCATTTCATCAAGAAAAAATTATAAAATTAAATATAACCATTATAATGTGGTTTTTAAGTTGGATGGTATAAATTGAGGTAACTACATTATGAAATATATGTTGGAAGAAAAATAAACGCCATATTTTATACTAATTCACTAATAATATATAATTTATATAGCTAAACTACTAATATGATCATGGTATAAAAAAATGAATTTTCTTAAAAATTTCTATTTTGGGTGCTATATTTTCTTTCAGAAACTATATATGTTAAATATATTTTTCATATGGATAATATAATGTAAATATAATTATTAATTGATAATAAATATAGTTAAGAACATTTTATTTTTTTTAAATGTTATTTTCCATTGAAAACCATTTCCATGATTTTTTATATTTTTATTGAAAATATATATTCCTTAATATTAGAAATTTGAATTATAAAAAATTAAATTCCTTTTTAGATTATCAATTTTAATATTATATTTTGATTTTTTTCAAAAATTATCTGAAATAATTGTTTAAGGTTTGAAAAATATGGATTATTCGAGTACCATTACTTTTATATCACTATACTGATATAAGAATGATATAAATTGAATAATATCATTTCCTATATAAAATATATACTTATAATGTAAAATAAATCATTTAAAATTGGAGTATTTAATTTATAAAATCAATTTTTAACATTCTGGAAACTTAAGTAACATATTACTTTGGAAACTATATTTATTCTATTAATTTCAAAAAAAATCATTAATTATAGAAAATAAATCTAAAAAAATTATTTTAACTTTTAGACAAAAGAATAATTTTACTTAATAAGTAAAACTATATTCCTAATCATAAAATTATGATTATGAATATTTAATTTAATGACCAAGATATTGGTAAAAGGTTTATGTTCAAAGAATTATTTTATTAATGTTTTTTAATTTTTATCTAAAAAAATTAAATTTCTATAATTTATATAATTAATTTGATATGATTATTATACATATATGAAAACATAATATAACTCTTTTAATTTATAATTAATGTTATTATGACTCAGAACATTTTATAGTGAAAACAATAGTTTTTCTATAATACATTTTTTCTATATATTAAAGGTTTTTATTTAAAATTTATTTTTACCATACATATAAATTAAATTAGATTATATGGATATTATATTTATGTTTGGAACATCGATTTTTGGTTATAATTATAACTATTTATTTATAATAAAATTCAAAGTAATCAGGTAAAAACTAGATACCATGGTAAAAACCAAAATGGTAAAATGTAAAAATCTAGTGTAAAAAGGCATGAGACATGCTTAAATAATGATTTAAAATTTTTAGTAGAGTATTTCACAATCATATAACACCCCATTATTCATTATTTTACATTTTAGGATCCATTTACCCCTGAATAGTGTCATGTGGTCCTTGAAAATTAATATGTATTTACAAAAGTTCCATTTTATTCACTTATAAAATGGGGTCACTTAAACAATATTTCTACACCAATTTCAATGCATGATCATAAAAAATCTGCTTCTTTTTTGTATCATAATCTCTCTCATAATGACATAGAATCCATGGTATTTCAAAAATATCATGCTAAGGAGCCTTATGGTGTTACCCAAGAGAGAAAACCTAAAAGGAGAGGTAATGTTCTCAACCGAACTCTCTCAGTTCTTTTCCTTTTATACAAAAATAAAAAATTTCATTATCTAAAATAATGATATAATTTTTATTTATAATTTTCTAAAATGTTATTATACTAATGGAACTTCAATTTTCTACCATCCTCTAAAACAAATTGAAAAAATAAAGACATCATCACACATACATGCAGATTACTGCCTCCAAAAATGATGTGTTATTTTTTTTAAAAGTCTTTTCATGGATAATAAAAAATAGTTATTTGAAGAAAATCTAAAAAATTTAACATTATTAAAATACTTAAATGATAATTTATTTATTTTATCTACCCCTCTTGTTCTATGGAAAATGAAAGTGTCATCCATATGTACAAGAAAACTACCACCACCATAGAACGTCTTATTTATTTATTTATTATTTCATAAACAATATAAAATAATAAATTTATTTTATATATAAATATTATATTTATGACACTATTAAAATTATAGATAGATAATACTGGACATTCTATATGTGATATAAATAATAAACGGTCATAATAAACTTAATCACATTAAAAAAACATATCAAGGAATGATTCGTAATTCTAGCCCATTTTCTGGAAAAAAAAATTGGTATAAATTTTTTTATAATGTAATAATAAAATATATAAACTTCTAAAATTATAAATTTTATGAATCTGTTTTCCAAAAAAAATAAACACAATTAATATACCACAGATGTTTCATAGAAATCCACCTAACCACCTCATTTAACTACAATAAGCAAATATAATTTAATAATTAATTAATATATTCCAATAAATAAACCATATAATATGAAATATAGATGGAAATTTTTCTTAATATTTTTTTAAATAATCTTAATTTTCTTATTCTGGATGTTAGGTGTACACGCAAAATGTATGAGGGCTATAGGTAAGGTTTTTTGCATCTCAGTTTTTCATCATTGGGATATGATTTGTATTCAAAACTTCTTTTATTTTTGTATTGTATATTTTGGAAATAGATTTATTTTTATCATAGTATTTAGGAAATATAATTTATTTAAAAATCCATTTTATGTTCTACCATTCTTAGGGTTTCAATTTGAATGACAAGGATGATGTAATGGTTTTCTGTTAACTCAGTTCTCATTAATTATATAATAATTACTCTTCTTCAACTTATTTCACATATTTTGGGTACATTTTTTTATTTTATTATATTTTTTATATTTAATATTTTTTATATATATTTACAATTATTCCACACAAAAAAACCTTACAAAATTGATATTTCTTCATAAATAATGATATCTGTAATGGATTTAGTTAATTCAATTTTCCTTTATTTCAATGTAATTACTATTCCTTGAGCATTATTCATCTATGTTTAGGAAATTATATTATTACTAAATTTAAAATTTATTTCATCTATTATCACTAGTTAAAATTATGTTTTTGACTCAAATATTCTTTATCGATGAATTTCATTTTCATAAAAGAGAAATTTTTTATGAAAAAATATATAATCTCCTTTAAATATGGGTTTTCCTATATTTCTATGTTCATTATTAACAGAAATATTTTTCATTTTTTCAAATCCAAAAATGTGTTCACTCATGGGAATTCATTATTCTCCACTAACACTTTTCAAAGGAAAATTTTGGCATCTCTTTTTATGGTGTGGGTTTTTAACAAAGGTATTTCAAAATATTCAATAGGTTTTTTATTCTTTAAAAATAAAACATTTCATCTTCTACTCCAAATACCTTTTTTGATAATATTTATTCCCTTTAAAATAAATATTATTGAATATTAATTTTAGAAGTTAATTTTTTCAAAAACATTTTCATATCGCCTTTTGGAAACCTTTGCTTTATTTTGAAGGATCCATTATTGAATATTTTTTTAAAAAAGTAAAATTTTTGAAGATGTTTTCACTTAAAATTTTGAAATAATTATATATTTTTTGAGGAACCAATATTGAATTTTATTTTAAAATTTAAATTATATGAAAAAATCACTTTAAATTTTAAAAAATTACATTTCAAAGTGATTTTACCTTCTTCTTTTACACCAAAGATAAAACTGGTCTCTAAAAACAATTTTATGATTTCTTATACATTTTTTATTTATCTCTAAAGGATTTATTTCCATGGAAATTATTTTTCACTAATTACCCTCTAAATGATATAATAAGATAATATTTTTGGGTGATTTAATTTTGGGTATCAAACATTTACACCCTTTTGGTCAATTTTTTTTATTCCATTTGGAAATGTTATAAAATCTATTTTTCTTTCAATGGGTTCATTGTGATGTGATGAATGGTTGTTTTGAAATTGAGGACATAAGTGTTGATGATTCATGAGTGGGGTCCTATATCTCCCTATAAATCATTGGCTGAATATTTACATCTCCTGATCTTAAAAAGGGTAAATAGTTAGTAGCCTAACCATAAAAGGGTACACAGGCAGTAGACCAAGAGGGTACATGAGTAGTATCTCTAACATAAGAAGTTACATGGGTAATATCCCAAGACCAAGATTGTATAAGGGTATTAAACCAAGCCTAAGGGTGTACATAGTTAGTATCCCTATACTAACAGGGTATAAAAGTTATATACTAGGAACACTATGCTATAAGAATTAGGTAGAAAATTATTACTCCACTGGGTTTTAATTATGTATAATTTCACTCATTCTGAATTCTAATATTATATAATTATTTTATGATACATTGGATAATTTGTACTATTTCATGTTTCTACACTCCTATGACATGGTATATGTTTGATAATTTGAGACTACATGCCATTCTATAATGTCTTGTACAAAGATCTTTTTATTTTATGGTCTTTATGATAAATTATTTCTCTCATTCTCATGATCTTACCCATGATAAATTGTTTTTTAGTTTTATAATTACTAAAAATTTGATCTAACCACTTTATTATGTTTGGATTAATCATGTTATGAAGATGACTATGAAATATTATAAGTCCATAAAGGAGGCTAGTGTCATTTTATTATAGATAAATGTTCACATGTTTTTTAAAATAAGTCACCTAAATAACTAGTCCTCAAACACACTATAACATTAGTTCTTGAGATTTCTGAGATTATTTATGAGTTTTAATGGTTTTATTAATCTAATGTTTTAAAATATAGAGAGGTACATCTCAAATTATATAAATACTAGTGCTTAATGAAACTACTATAGCACCATACACGACAGTGTATATCTAGGGCTCCTCAGTTGGTATCAGAGAAAGGTTTTTATATTTTTATGATTATTTTATTTATTTTTTGGATTATTATTAAATAAAATTATGAAAAACCCTAGGTATGAATATAAGTGTAGGATAAAAACCTGATATTTTGGTAAAGTTTTGATTATGTTGTTTTCCTAGTAATTACATTCTCGTATGGACACTAAAAAGTGGATGTAGTTGTGAAACATATACACCTAGGGGTAATCACCCTAAAATAGTCTATTTTATTATCAACTTGATCTTCACTCAGTGAATGTTGATGGGGCCTAACACTATACACCATTATATACACTTCCAGGTTATATTTATTGGTTAATCACATTATATTTACGAACCATTATGAATGATTTGACCATATAATTATGGTAGCCTAAAGAACCTAATAGGAATACGATTATGGGAAACATAGGTTAAACTGAAGGATTTATAGGTTAATATATTTATATAATCATATAAATGAATGTATTATAAGTTAAAATTATGGTTTCATTGGAGAAGACATATTAGGATTGATTTTTCATATTCATATAATCATTTACTCTGGTTTTATTTGATATTGTCATATCCATTTTGGTTTCAGTATTTGGTTGGAAAAAGGATAATTAAAATTATTATATGAATGGTATCTCACTAGAAACTCTTATAACTAACTAAAAAATAATATTTTGTAAAAATAGTTTAAATTGAGGGAAAATATTAATATATTTCCATTATATAGTAAATTATGAGTCTTATAGCATTTAAGATAATTATATTAATATACCATTAAGAAAATATTCCCCGAGCTTCTTATAGATCCATTATATTTTTTTATTAGAAAATGATCATTAAAAGTGTGGGGATTAAATTTATTAAAGGGGGATAATATAACACCAAAAGATTTTATTATATATTTTACTTTACTTAAATACTATTTTGAATATAATTCCTCACACACAACACTAAATAAAAACATTTTGTGAAACATTTTATTAAAAAGTTCATTTTTTACACACTATTTATTTTTATTTTATGAAAAAATATATTAAATTTATTTTTTATATGGAAAATATAAAACCAATCCATTTAGTAATTTATTGGAAATAATATTATTAATAGTTTATATTTTTAAACGTTCTTTTTCTATCAAAATTATTTTAAATATTTTTTATGTTTTTATTTAAAATTTAAATTTATAAATTTTAAAATTTTAATTTTAAAAAAATTAATTTCTATAATATTAATATCAATATTATCTTTAGTTTAAATTTTAAAAATTTATAATATAATTTTTTTGTGAATAGTGATTTTGTTTGATTTTTTCTAATACATTAACTTTTAAGACATTATCATAATACAAGAATAACTTCCAAATTTTTTAAATTTTTTTATTTAAAATATATATTTATAAATTAAAATAAATTATTTTAAATAAATTTTTCATTTATAAATCCCATGTTTAACTTTTTAGAAACATAATTAATATTTTTGTCTAAAAACTATTTTTATTCACTTATAAAAAATTAGTTTTAATCAATTGAAGAGATTAAAACTAAAAAAATAGATTTCATATTTTAGATTAATATATTAATATTATGTAATAAGTTCAATTTCATTTTTATTCTAAAAAGTATGATTACTAAGAGTAATGTTAATGACCATGATATTGGAAAGAGAGTTATTTTCAAAGATTTATTTTATTAATGTTGTGTAATTAATATATAATACATTAAATTAAAAATAATAATGAATTATATATTATTTTTAAAAATATATGTAAATATATTATCAATTATTTAATTCTTAATTAATTTTATATAATATTAAGTACACTTAATAGTGAAAATAATAATTTCTCCACAAAACAAGATTTCTAAATATTAAATCTTTTAAATTAAAAGATAGTTTTATCTTATTTGGAAATTGAATTATATTATATGGATTTTAAATTTTGGTTCATAACATCAATATTTGGTTACAAATGTTACATTATATTTGTAATAAAATATAAATTACTAGGAAACAAAAGTTACCAAGGTAAGAACCAAAATGGTTAAATGTGTGAATCTAGAGGTAAAAGACTTAAAATTGATTAAAAACAGTTGTTTAAAAATGAGTGGTAGAGGATATATCAAACATATCTCACCAAGAATATCATTATTTTCCAATTTTGGATCCATTAAACCTTGAATAGAATCATGTATTTATTAAAAATGTAACAGGTATTTACAAAAGTTCAACATTCTACACTTACAAAAGGGGATCACATACACCACATATCTTCACTCATTACAAATATATATCTCTAAAAAATAGTTTTTATTTCACCTATACCCACTCCCTAATACCTATTATCCATGTTCATTCTAAAAACCCATGCTAAGAAGCCTTAATGTGTAACCTAATGGAGAACATCTAAAGGGAGAGGTAATGTTCTCTACTGAACTCTCTTTGTTATTTTCTTCTTCTAAATCCTAAAATATTTTCATTCCTTAAATTTATGAAAAAAATATTATTTATAAAATTATGAAATTCTATTATACTAATAGAACATCCATTTTCAACTTTCCTCCAAAACTATTTGAAAAATGAATACTTTATCATCTGTACATGCATATTACCACCTTCATGCACGTCGTGTTTTATTTTTCAAAATGACCATTAATGGATATTAAAAGAGTTATTTAATGAAAAATATATATTATTTATAACAATATAAACACTGTTAAATGAGTTTTTTTATTTATTAAGCACCACTATAGTTCTATAAAAAATGAACATTTTGTTCTTGTGTATGTGAAGACTACCACCTTCACATAACATATAATTTCTTTTTTTATTACTGCCTAAAATGGATGACATTATAATTATATTTAATTTAAATAAATTCTATTTATTACAAAATTAATATTATGTAATAATATGGTTGGTCATTCTTTAAGTGATATTAACATTAATTGGTCTTAGTAAACTTAATCACATTAAATAAACATGTTGAGGCCCCTTTATTATTTTGAGTCCATTATTAAAAAAATTAAGGTAATATAGAATTTTTATGATAATTTAATAATAAAATATGTATCCCTATAAAATTATGGACTTTATGAATCTAATTTAAAACACATATAGCCATGGGAAATATACTAAGGAAGTTTCAATGATATCGACCGAACCACCACAAGTAACCACTATAAATGAAATTTATTTTATAAATAAATAAAATATGGTAATAAATAGATTGTATAGAATAAAAAATAGATGAAAAATTATATTCAAATGAATTTAATAAAAAAATTATTATTCAATAGATTATGTGCACACAGAGAATGGATTTGGACTGAGGTAAGGGTTTTTCATCTAATTTTTTGTTCATTGATATATGATTTATATTTACTAATTGTTTCAAATATTTGTTTTATATTTAGAATATTGAATTATTTTTTTAATATTTTAATTAAATATATTCAATTTGTAAATTGATCTCGTGTTTTACCATTCATGGGTTTTTAATTCAAAAGATAACAACGACGTTTGGGTTTTTTATTAACTTAACTCTTGTTCATTGGGGTATAATTTTTCCTCTTGAACTTATATCATATAATTTGGACACAATTAATATTTTATTCTATTTTCTATTATTTATTTATTTTTTCTAGGTATTTTAATTACTACAATAAAAAATGTTTATAAATGTTTTTTTCTTAATGATTTATGTTATCTGTATGGGACTTGGTAAACTCAGATTTTTGTTATCTGAGTTAAAATATTATTCCTTGAGCATCATTATTATAAATAAAATAAAATCTTCTATTTAATATTTTATATTATATTTTCTATTTCTATTTAGGTAAATGATTTTTCTAGCTCAAAGTTTATTTTTTGAAAATATTTTTATTATTAATGATAATTTTTTTGATAAAAAAGCACATATCCTTTGAAGATAGTTTTTTTTCATTTTCATGTACATTATACCAATAAATGTTTTATTTTATTATTTTAAAATACAAATATATTTTCACTCATTTGAAATTAATATTTTCCATTTCCACTTTTCAAATAGAAATTTTACTATCTATTTTTATGATGTTGGTTTTTAGCAGTGTTAATTAAAAATATTCAAAATGATTTTTATCCTTTCAAAATCAAATGTTCCATATTCCAATACCCAATACTTCCTGATAACATTTTTTTCATTTTCAATTATATATTATTTAAGAATAATTATAAAAGTAATAGTTTTAAAAAAATATGCTTCAACTTTTTTAGACCATTGTTTCATTTCTAAGGATTTATTATTGGATATTAATTTTTGAAAAGTAAAAGTTTTAAATATTTTTTCACTCCAACTTATTAAAATATTTATATATATTTTAAGGATATACTATTTAAATTTATATTTAAAATTAAATGATTTCAAAATTTTCACTTCACTTTTTTGAAAATGACCTTTCAGTGTGATTATAACTTCTTCTTTTATGAAAAACATAAAATAAATTTTGAAAACATATTTTATTATTTTGCTTCCATTTTCTATTTATCTATAAAGTCTATATTTCCATGGATTTTTTTTCATGAATAAACCTATAAATTTTCTTATAAAATAATCTTTCAGGTTATTTATTTTTTGGTATCATTTGTTTACACTCTTCAAAAAAAATTGACGATACTATATGGAAATGTAACAAAACCCATTTTTCTATCCATGGGTTATTTAGGATTTTATGAATGATTGTTTTTAAGTGGGACACATATGTATATATTCTTGATGTGTGGGGTCCAATATATCACTCTAATTCATTAGTTTATGTTTTGTATCTTATGAGGTCAAAAAGTGTAAATCGATAGTTTACAATACTCAATAAGGTACATGAGTAGTATCTCATGCCCAATAGGGTACACAAGTAGTAGATCAAGACCAAGACGGTACACAAGTAGTATCTAAATACAAATATGATACAAAGACAGTATACCAAGACCAAGAGGGTACACGGTTAATAGCCCAAGCCTAATATGGAATACAAGTTGTTGTCCATGCCCAAGATGTCACATGGGTTGTTATCCCAATATCATTATGTTATGAGAATTAGGTAGCACATCCTGCTCCACTTGGATTTTATTTTTTGTTCTTTTAATTAAAAAATATGTATATAATATATAATTATGCTATAATATCATGTATCATGGTTACTATCTCCTGTTTTTATGCTCAAATTAAACTTTATATGTTTGATCATTTGAGACAACATGTTATTATATTATGGATTATAGATAACTTATACTATTATATATTCTTTTTTATAATTTATTTCCCTCAATATCATGATACTACCATCCATGAAATACTGTTTAGTTTATAAATCAATAATAATTTGATCTCATGCCTTTCCTATGCATTTATTCTAAAGGTTATGAAGATGATTATAACCTATGAGAAGTCCAGAAGGGAGTATAGTGTGGTTTGATTATAGTGGAATGTTCACATATTTTTTCAAATAAGTTTCATTGAATAGGATATGTTGAATATGAGAAAACAACTGGATAAGGGTAAAATACCAGTTATGTTCTGGCCTTTGACAACCTCTCAATACAACATTCCAAAGATGTTGGCGGATGATTGTATTCATGATATCCGCCTCAACATATGGAAGACTCTTCGTCATTTTAAATCCAAAATATTACCTTATAATGAATATAAAAGTCATTTCAAGGTAATATAAGGGTTTTAATTCCAAATTGACTTGGCATCTCTCCAAGTTTTCTGATATCCAAGGATCGATAAGCAACAAGAGGCCCTTCAATGTGCATACATCAATGCATTAAAGAGGTTGCAACAATTGATTGTGGAAACCCTGTCTGGAGTTCATATCAAAGGATGGGGTGCATGTGGAGAATTTCATTTTACTGTGGTCCAAAATTAGAAAATCACATCTAAAGTGGTTTCATGCAATGTTATTTCCTCAAGACATATATGACAAATAAATTCTGGAGATGCTCAACAAGAACAAGCCTCAATCAGTTTTCACCAAAGTCATGCCCAAAGAGAGCAAGCTATTGAGATGCTTCTACATCAAGTGTATGAAAACATTAAGCAGACTTCTCACTTAGAATATGCCAGACATCATATCACACAAATTTCTGAAATAGCATAATGGTCTTCTGAAACAGAAAATTTAAGTGGGTTTCGAATAATACACCCAACCAACATTTGGACCAAAATTCATAAAATTAGAAGAGCAGTTGTGCTGATATTAGCCATAGCAGTTCAAGAATTACCCCAACCTTTAGGGTTGGGGGATTTTTTAACCCAACCTTCAAATTCAAAAAACAGAGTCTGAAGGGTTGAGTAAAAAGAAAAGTAATGGACCTAGCCTGCAAAGCTGGGGGATTTTTCAAATCCACAATCTCCTCCTTAGCTAAAGTCAGTTTTCTCCCAATTAGGGAAGAAGCCACAAAGTGAACGCACAACTGAACTATACAAGGATTCCCTTCAGATTATTTTCCATCAAACAGTTCTTGGAGAACGAATAAATATGAGAAAAAAGTCTCATGTAGGATGAAGAATAAGGATATCTCACAAATATACTGATAGAATTCCATCAATTCATTATGTGTCGGTGAATGTCATTAATTCCATTATAGAAGACCCTCCAGAAAATGAGTCTACTTTAGGGGAATTAAAAGAATAAGTTCATGTTATTAATATAGTTCATACATAATAAAATTAAGGAGATGTGCATACCAGAAATTAGAGGCTTTCCTGGAATCAAGGCATCCCCTCAAATAATCCACATCCACCTTTTTGAAAGGAACCTAACAGGGAGAAAGATAAACAAACCATGTTTCACCTTCCCTATGAATAAGGTCAATCTCTTTCATTTGAAGAAATATTTTCTCAGTAATAGGAGTAAATAAAGGAGTTAAAAAGACTCAATATAGAGTTACTCTCAAACAGTATTTCTGCCAGACATGCTCCACAAGAAGATCCCTAGCTGGAACTTCTAGTAGGAACTCCTCATCCAAGAGGGTTTGTTACAACTACTGATGTGGATAATGAATTCCCTCCATTAGATAAATAGTCATAATAGTTTCAATAACATCCTTATAGTCCTATCCCCATGGTTTATCCTAGACAAATACCAGCAGCACCACCACCAGTGGTCCTACCATTTTCCACACTAGTTCAGGCTCCAGCTATTATACCTATACAGAACCCAGATCAACCAAATATCCCTCAAATTCTTATGAATACCATTGAGTCATTAACGACTCAATTGGAAGCTATGGAAGGATGACGTCCACCAATACAAACAAAAAAGAAGGATTACCCCGAATGAGTAGATCTGATTCCTCCCTCACTAAACTTTGTGAACACCACATTTTCTAATATTTAATGGTTCTGGAGATTTGAAGCAGCATTTAATGCATTTCGATTCTCACTGTGATCCTATTATGGGGAACCCTCAAAAATAAGAAGTAAAACTCAGATGTGTTGTGCAATCACTCCAGGGGCTAGCCTTTGTCTAGTACTAAAAGTTTGTAGTCTCGGTCGATTACTAGATGGGAAGACCTCTGTTAGAAATTCCTTTTCCAATTCAACTCAATGTTGTAGAAGACAATCATCTTTGATCTTACGAACTCAAACAAAGGGAGAATGAAAGAGTTTCAAATTTCATTGCTTAGTGGAAAGTATTAACATACTCCTTGAATATACCACTCCCTCAAAAAGAGTTGATTCTAATCTCTGAGGAAAATCTCCATGATGAGTTACACACGCCACTAATCCCTATGAAATACATAGGAGGTTTCCAATACCTGGCCTCGATTTCTCAACAATTGGAAAACTCTATAATATAGACTAGAGACAAATCTCGAGTAATCTCATCAACTCCGAGAAGGAGAATAGGAAAGGAAGAGGTTGTTGTAGTTACACTCAAGAAAGCACTTGTACCCACTTCTACTTCAAAGCCTTCATCATACCATAGGGCTCCACCTCCTGAACATCAGTAGCAACAACCTCCACATCAAGAAGATCAAAAATATCAAAGGCAGAGATAGTTTGAGGATCTTAAAAACAAGTTCTATTCTTTTCAAAATAACTAAGTCCCCAGCTACTTCATTTCAGCTTTAGAAAAGAAATTAGTTCAGTTTCCAAGGCTCAAGAAACCTAAAAAATAAGGAGATGAAGATCTCCCAAACTATTATCCCTTTAATCAAATTTTGGGACACCTCATCCAGGAGTGTTTTGTTTTCAAAGATCTCTTGCAAAATATAGTGGACTCTGGATAAGTGAAACTAAAAATTTCGTCATCCCAGGTAGCATGTGTTGGTGTTACCAATCCAGAGGAAGAAGATGAATGGAAGAAATTCAAAAGCAAGAATGCATAGAAATTTGATGATTGGATGGTTAGGAAATGATCAATCGAACTCATTTCATCCTACGAACACAATTTAAACAACCAACTATGCCTCCTGCCACTCCCATTGCAACCAGGCCATCTTCATCAAAAGATCAGTCCTCCAAAGGTCAATCCTCAAGGAAGCGACATAGTCAGAAATATAAAGATAAGTTAGAAGAAGATGATCTCATGTTAAGGCCAAAGTTGTCCTCAAATTTGGAAGATTTCAGGCCATCTATTTAAAAATCATGTGCACCACCCTGTCAAATAGCACAATAAGAACCGACCTATTAGGCAGAATTTTTATTAGATGAGGAGTTGATCTTCAGTTCCATTAACTTTATCCACTTAACGAACCCCTATGAAAATGATGATTTTAATTATGAACCTAAATTATTTATACTTGATTGGGGAACTAGGGGAAGAAGTCAAGGTAGAGGATATAAAGGAAGACATGGGTATTCTAGAAGCCACTATTTTAATTACACCCCTCCTCAAACCATTTATGCAGCAGAAACTCATAGGAGAGCCCTTCAGCAGGCTCAGCAAGAACAATGGAACTCTTCCACACATGACAGGATCATCTCCAACATGATCATCTTGTAAAACTGATTAGAGGATATACCACCACTCTATCAGTAGGTAGATAGACCTAGTTATCCTAATCCACCAAGAGTAGAAGTATTTCCATCTTCTACCCTGACACATGGTCCATCTATATCATGAGCATTAACTCCCAAGGCACCTGCAAAACTGCATCTCCATGCTAGAAAATGTAGACCTTTGGACCAGAAGTATGATTTTTTGAAGAAATAGGACCAAGTATCGACCAAGTTATCAATCATGGATGATCTAAATATGTTAAAGGATCTTCAAGAAGAACTTATTGAGGATTTATCAAGTCCTCAAGAGTTTAAAACTGAGGTTTATATTACTGAGGTCTACCATATAGAGAATGATCCTGCAGAATGTCATGTAGTTATATCTTTCATGGATAAATATGAGGATGATGTTGTACATGGACACATCCGGACCTTTTATTTATCTAGAAAGGTTAACGATACAGACATCTGATAATCCTTCATTGATACTAGCTCAGGAGTCAACCTCATTACCATATGTACACTTTGTTGGTTGGCTCTCATTAAATCAGACTATCTCCATCCACTATGATATTACAAGGTTATAAAAATAATGAACAAGAACCTCTAGGTGATATTAAACTCAGAACTCAATTTTGGGATCTTGTATCTAATTTAGATTTCATGGTTGTCCGACAGGATACAACTTTCAACATTTTTCTTGGAAGACCTTGGATACATCAACTTGTGACCATTCCTTCATCATACCACTAATGTATCAAGTATTTCTTCAATGGTAAAATTGATAAATTGCATGGTGACAAGGCCTTATTCAAAACTTTTGAATATCAGTATATTTTGGTAGAGTTATATCATTCAAAAAGAACATGGTCTATAGAAAAAGATATAACAAGAATCAATGCTCTGATTGGTCTAGAAAATATCACAACTAACCCATTCATGCATCTCAGTAAAAATTACGTGCTGTCTATCAATCAAATTGAAAGGGTAGACCCAAATCCAATCACTCATTCATTGGATTCTATAATTTCAGTTTTAGTAATTGAGCCTGACAATATGGGGGAAATTATTGATTTACCAAAAAATGATATAAGATTAAATGAAAATGTCTTCATTCCACCTACTAAACTTCAGAAAGTATTTTCTTCATCGGCTAGGCTAGAAGAATTTGTTGCATTAATCAAGAAATACAAGTATGTTGATTCTCAACTCATCATTTTCTCTTCAATTCTCCAAGAAGACCCTTCATCATCATTAGGGTCAGAAATGGTTGTATCTTCTTTAGAATGTACCAATACTAAATCCTCCCCAAGCTTTGAATGTCTTGCTTCATCACCTACCTTTAAAGCAGGGAAAGAAGAGGTAACATGTGAGGAAGAAGAAGAAGAATATCTCATGGATTCCCCTCCATCATTTAAGAAAGGTGTCTCCACCACTGTGGATAAACTCGTAGAAATAAATATGGGTACAGAAGAAGATCCATTCACTACTCTGATTAGTGCATATATGACTTCCAAAGAGCAATATGTTTATACTTCATTTATAAAGAAACATCGAGATGTATTTTCTTGGAAATATATGAAAATTATAGTCCTTGACCCTAATGTGGCCACTCATCATTTGGGTTTTCCAAAAGAGCATCAGGGATTTAAGCAGGCAGTAAGAAGAACACACCCAACTCATGCCTCCAAAATTGAGGCTGAATTCGAAAAGCTTTTCAAAGCTAATTTTATTAGGGAGGTTAAATATCCCAAATGGTTTGCCAATATTTTCCCATTCAAAAAGAATAATTATCAAATTAGAGTTTTCATTAATTTCAGAGATCCCAACCGGCATTGTCCCAAAGATGACTTTCTGATTCCAATCACAGAACTTCTTATTGATGAAATAGTTGGCTACAATGATCTATCCTTCATGGATGGATACTCTGGATATAACCAAATCCAAATGGCCCCAAGATATGATGATTCTATAGCTTTCAAATCCCATCAAGACATATTTTGATATCGGGTCATGCCCTTTGTCTTGAAGAATGATGGTGCGACATATCAATGTGCGATGCACCACATTTTCAAACCTTTCTTGGGGAAATTCATTGAATGATATGTGGATGATTTAGTGTCTAAGTCCAAACAATTTTATGATCACTTAACTGATCTAGAGGCCATATTTAGCAATCTTCACTAGCATAATTTGAAAATGAATCCCTTGAAATCTGCTTTCAGGGTAACATCAAGAAAATTTCTCAGTTTTTTTTACGCCATTACAGTATCAAATTCAATCCTAAGAAGACTAAGGATATACTTGGAATGTCACCTCCTTGAAATTTTAAAAAGTTGAGAGGACTTTAAGGACACTTGTCTTATAACTGGCACTTCATATCCAATTTTAAAGGCAAGTGTTTTAACTTTACCAAATTGATGAAGAAAGGGGTTACATATCAATGGACCAATGACTGTCAAAAAGCATTTGATACCCTTAGGAAATACCTATTCATCCCACCAGAATTGATGTCAGTTGTTGAAGGAAATCCGCTCATTCTTTATGTGACAACATTGGAGGGATCACTGGGTGCCTTCCTTGTAGAAAATAACGATGATGGGAATGAAAACAGCCTTTACCATCTCAATTGAACCATGCTTGATACAGAGACTTGATATTTATATATTGAGAAAATATGTCTAGCATTAATCTTTTCAGTTCAAAAATTAAGACACTATTTGAAGAATCATGAGGTCCACTTGGTATCTTGAAATAACCCGCTCAAATTTATCCTCGGTCATCCTATGCTTATAGGATGTATAGCATGGTGGGAGGTTATTCTGCAACAGTTTGATATACATTTTGTTCCTCATAAAGTAGTAAAAGGCCAATCTTTAGCAGATTTCTTTACTGATCACCCATCTACAAAAGAGACATCATTGAATACTGAATTTCCTGGTGAAGAAATATTTTCTATTCAAGAAAGCCCCTGTATATGGGAAATATAATTTTATGGTTCTTCTATAAGTCCAAAAGGGAATAGAATGGAAGACCCTAAACTCAATAAAGTTGGGATAGGAATTGTGCTTATATCCCCAGAGAAGGTAGTGTTGTAATATTCCTTTTTATTATTAGAAGATGGTACCAACAATTAGGGACAATATCAAGCTCTCATTGTAGGCCTAGAATTATCACTCCAAGTACCAGTGGATTACCTAGAGGTGAAAGGTGATTTAGAATTGGTAATCAAACAAATCAATGGTGATTATCCCTTTAGAAAAGAAGAACTAATTCCCCTATGTGATTATGTTTGAGGGTTAATGGCAGAATTTCCCTCAAATCCAACATTGTCTTATGTCTCGTGGTCACAAAATACCCAAGATGATGTATTGGAAAATGAATTTGTAATCTTGGAAGATCCAAATAGGGATGAAAAAATCATTATTATTGCTCATATCTGAGTGGTTTCACCATCTTTTCAAATCAGAATAGAGGAAATCAATGAAATCAGTCCTATTTCTGAGCCATATGGTCATACCACATAATAGATGACACCCATTATAGAATATATCTAAAATGGGGTACTTCCACTAGATAGAATTAAAAGAGAACTGATTCGACAATCACCAGTTAATTTCACTCTTTATGATGGACTAGATCACCAGAAGATCCTTTATAGATGAGGCTTTGATGGAATTCTTATCAGATGCATTGATAGGGATGAAACTGTAGCCATCATGAAATAAGTACATGTAGAATCTTGTGGTGCTCACTAGTCTAGGCATAGTCTTTCTAATAAAATCTGAAGGCTTGGATACTTTTGGCCTTCAATGGCACAAGATTTCATAGATTTCACTAATAAGTTTTATCCCTATTAGATTCATTCCAACTTCATTCATCAACCCCTGGAGTTTCTACATATATCTAAATACTTCTAGCCATTTTCTACATGGGGAATGGATGTAGTAAGACCCTATCCTCCAACTACGACTAAGCAGTTCAAGTATATTCTTACTAATGCTAATTTCTTCTCTAAATGGGATGAGGAAATACCTCTCAAGGAAGTAGGATCCAAAATAATTGTTAGCTTTGTCAAAACTAATATCATTACCATATTTGGTGTCCCTCATTCCATATTGAGGGACAACAGTACCAATTTCTATTCAACTGAGGTAAAGAGGCTATATCAGAAGCACAATATCAAATCTAACCATTCATTTCACTACCATGCAATAGCCAATGGACAGATAGAGGCTTTTAAAAAACTCTATTGAACATACTCCAAAAGATGGTGGATAAAGATAAAAAGTCTTGGCCTAATAAAATCTTTCACGCTTTGTGGGCTTATCATAATACTACTCGTACTGAAACACGGTCAACCCTATATTCATTGGTGTATGAGACAGAAGTAGTTTTTTCTATTGAAGTTCAATTTCCTTCAATCCGAGTTTCCATCTGTGACCAATTATCTACATATGAACAGTCTCAAAATTGATTCGATGAGCTGGAATGATTAGATGAAAAGATATTTCATACCTTGCATCACTTGGAAGTCTATTAGAATAGAGTATCATGAGATTTTAACAATAAATTTCGGCTCTACTCATTTCTTCAAGGATAATTGGTATTAGTCCTCAGGACCTCGATGATACTAAGAAATAAGACTCCAAAGCTTGATCCAGAGTGGGAAGGGCCTTATTCCATACATAAGGTCCACTCTAATGGAGCTTATTCCCTAGTCTTAATTGATTGAGAACTTTTTACAACTCCAATCAATGAAATATTCTTGAATTACTTTTTGTAATCACACAAATACATGTCCTAGTTGCAAGACATTAAACTGCATAGCAACCATATGTGTCTATGTTGCATGGAGTTAAAATGTGTAGCATCTTTTTCCTTGTTGCATGACGTTAAACTGCATGACATCATTTTTCCTCACTACAAGATGTTAAACTGTACGGTTAATGTCTCCTTCATTTGATGTTAAGAAATCCCCCAAGATACCAAAAATTGGAACTACTTTTGGTTATTTAAAAAAAATAAGTATCTTCCATGTGTAAGCATTACTCACATAATTGCTACTCTCTAATGGAACATGATCCCCATTTATCCCTATGTTTGAATCAGATCTGTATAGGGATCCCTTGTCAATAACTATGTGTGTCTTGATTCTTGCCTCTATCAAGATACATAGTGACACCTAGGTCTTATCCCCTGGTACATCCATAATTTTTCTTTCACATCAGGTGATGTATGTACTTCCCACAAGACATTAAACTACACAATTCTTCCAGAACTATGTTTGGCTTGATTCTCATTTCAATGGGATACGTAGAGATGCTTATATCTTCAATTTTGGGCCCAGCCATGAAATAATAAAAATCCTCTCATTCCTTGTGTTTATGAGTCAAATCTGTACAGGGAATATCATATTCAAGAACTACATGTGGATTAATTCTTATTCCAATTAGATACATAGTGACACTCAGATCTCCTATCTCGAGTCCATGCATAGCTAAAAAATCCCCCTTTCTCACATCAAAATTTAGTTGGTGTGAGGAACCTTATCAAGAACTCTGTTTAGATTTATTCTTATTCTGATGAGATATGTATAGATGCCCAGATCTCTAATTTTGGGCCCAACCATGACAAAAAAAAGGCCCCTTCATTCCCTATGTGTATGAGTCATACCTGAATAGGGAATATTTAAATAACTATATTCTTGCACCAATAAGATACATAGTGATGTCTGGGTTTTAACCTAGACCCAGTTTCAATATCTCCATCTTTTCATGTCATTTCACTTCATGTCCTCACCGCATGATGATAAGCTGCATAGACTTACAAGAACTATGTGTGGCTTGATTCTGATCCCATTGAGATATGTTGTGAAAACTAGTACTTAAATCTTAGTCCCAACCACAGGATAAAATAAAATTCCTCGTCTCTCACATCAAACTCAATTGGTGTGGGGGAATGATCTTTTTTAAGAACTACATGTGGCTTTATTCTCATTCCATTGAGATATGTAGTGAAAAATAGGAATTAAATATTATTCCTAGTCATGGGATAAAAGAAAACTCCCTAATCTTTTTCATATGATCAAAATATATACAGGATCTTTTATTTTGGGTCCTCTCCTCATAGAACCCATAAAGGAAACAAAATATGTCCCCATTATACATATTAGTTAGATCTATGTAAAGGACTCTGAACTCATGGCCAATATCAGTCCAAACACTTCCCTTATGCATTGTAAATTTCCCGTTTCATATTTTATACTCCTAATCTTGAATACTTTCATATATTCATAATCTTTCTTCAGCTTCTGGTGACAGGATGTCTGATACCTGAGAGCTCTTTTTCCTGACTATGCAGTACATTCCCCTAGGTGGCCTTGCATAAGTCTCCCATATAACGGGTATTTCAACCAAAAGATGTTGTTGTTTGGCTCTGTAGCATATTCCCCAGTTGGATCTACATAATACAACCCCCATAATGGGTTTTTCAAACAATAGTAACTTCATTCTTGGGAGAAGCATTTTCTGTCCCCTTAATGCTTTGATGATAGTATGTAGGAACCCATATTTTAAAGTGGTTATCCATTGCATATTTTTCCCATATCCTTCCTTCTAACCTGAAAGTCTCCAATACTGTGGTTTACATTTTTCTCTTCACTTGTTCAAATTACACTGAAATAACCTTGGATCATTTGGCCACATTTCATCCATTGTTTTCATAATATTTTGGTCCTAGTCGTATGACCTAAAAAACTACAGAAATAATATTTCTTACATTCATATCATACCTTCATAGAAAGTCTATTCCTCCATTTCTTTAAAAATCATGACTGGAAATACTCTTTTTGTGTTTAGGTACTTTTCTCCATAAACCAAACTCTATGATTTGTAAATTTTGAATCTTCATAAAATTTCTTCAACTTTTTAGCAATAGAATGTCTGCTACTTGAGAGCTCTTTTCCCTAACTATACAGTACATTCCCATAGGTGGCCTTGCATAATTCACCTATATAATGGGTTTTCCAACCAAAATATTCCACTATTTGGCTATACAGCACATTCCCTAGCTGGACCTGCATAATACAGCCCCCATAATGGGTTCGTTAAATAGCGATAACTTTGTCATTGAAAAATACTTCCTCTAATTCCTTTATCCCTTTTCTCAAAACACATTTTATAATTCTTCCTTTCCATACCTGAATATGGTAGTATATTTCAAAAAAAATTACCAAGAAATTGGAGATTCATAAACCTTTGATCAAATCTAAAGACCTTAAAATAAATCTCTCTAATTTCCTTATTGTATGAATTGAAACTGCATAGCATATTATCAATAAAAATTAATGTCCTTGTTGCATGACTGAAAACTGAACAGCATAATGCCCTTACTGCATGAATTTAAACTTCATAGAAAAATATCAAAAATCCCATTTTCGAAAAACATACCTTCCTTCACACATCAAAATCATGTAGGAATGGTTTCTCATTCATAATCCTATGTCTTCACAAATTTCCCTTTTATTCTCAGTTACCTTTCCTTGGAAAAGTCACCCACTGTAGTCTTGAGACATCTAAATTTTAAACCCCTTTATTTATCAGTAATAGAATTTCTAAATTCTTAAGACCACTTTTTCATGGAAATGAACTACGTTCCCCTAGGTGTCACTACATAAGTCATCCACATAACAGGTCTATTATCCAAAAGATGTCACTGTTTTTCTATGCAGCACATGCCCTAGATGGCCCTACATAATACAGCCCCCATGATGGGTTTTTCAAATAGTAGTAACATTGATCTCAGAGGATACCTCCTCTATTCTCATAATTTGAATTTTAGATTTAGTGACCATAAAAAAATCATGACTTAAGATTCCCCTTAAAAGAATCCAAGAAAATATTGGGACGTTCCTATCCATCGAGGTTTGTTTAAGTTCTAATCTCAAAATTCATGGTCAGAGCTATTCAGACTAAAATGATAGCTTTATTAGTCTAAAATGCATTACTTTAAACTACCTGCCAAAAAATACATGATATTCACTGTATTGAAAATATACAAAGGGAATTCTAGATAAAAGTTGATTCTCAGCTTTCTAGATCTATACTATATGGTCTAGTCAATATCGAGTAATAAAAATCCAAAAGTCACAAAGTTTGTAGGGTTGTCCATATAACAATAGAAACAATCAAATTGTGCTTACTAAGATTCTTATCTTAGGTAAAAATTAAATTGTAACAACCCGAGATTTTATAAGATATATTCTTTTTAATTTCATTCATATCTTCTATTGTACGCTACACCAAGATTATCTTGCGCTATACGCAACACCGTATTAGCTTGCAGTATACGCAACACTAATCTTGGATTGTGTTACACACAATTTCAAGTTTGTTTGATAGTAGTTATTCTACGCAGCATTGAGTGTATATATATATATTCAATGTATAAATAAATTATGGTTGGATTTTTTTATACTCAACAACAAAGGATTCTTGCACTACACGCAACCCTAACTTGGATTGCATTGCACGCAATCGCGACCTTCCTCGATAGCATCTGTTGTACGCAATACCGGGTTTCACTGAACAATGATATATTATTATAATATTATGAACTAGCGGTTATGAATAGTATAAACTACATTTTTAATTTTATAACATTAATATTCATCCTACAAATTTTCTAAAACATGGTATGTGAACAAAATAAATTTTTCAGGTAAAATGAGTTTTTTTTAAATGCAGTTTTGCCGCCTTTTGATGGCACACCCACTTTAAATCTAGTTTTTGACATGTTTATAAGTTAAATTTGAAAAAATAAAATTCTTCTTTGGAATCAGGATATAAAAATTTACTTTCGATAAATTTTTCATATTATTCTGATAACTTTCATATTTTAATGAATAGTAAAAAAACGCTATATTTTAATTAAAAACAACTTTTTTCATTGTAATAATTTATATGGTTAAATTATAATATTGAATGATTTTAAAGTATAAATAATATATTTTTACCATTTAATATAATTTATCTCCTTAGCATTTATTTTACATTGAATTAATGGGTAAAATCATTTCAATCTTTTGCAACATTTTAACTTTTAAAACCCGTTTTCTTAACAACGGGATTAATTTTAAGTTAATTACTGCAACTTTTATGTTTTGAATTTTGAAAAATGGATTCCATATTTGAATTCAGTGGGTCCAAATTATGTTAATAGGTTACTTTTATTTTTTTTGATATTATGAATAGTAACTACGGTAATTTTTATTTACTGCAGTTAAAGGTAAATCGAGTAATTAATGGTAAAAATAAGATTATAAAATTATCCTAACACATTCCAAAATTCTATTGGATGAATAAATGTCGACCCATATCACCTAAGGGTCGGATTAGATTCATTTTATGGAATTTTGACCATGAAAATAATTTAATTATTATTAAAATCAAAGTGACAACATGTCACTCTCTAAAATCATATAAGTATAATAATTTTAATTTAGTGATAAACTTCATGAAACTTCGAACATTAATAGTATCCAGAAAGATAAAAAAATTATCTACATCATTTAAATTTATTTATAATTTTTATGGATTAAATAATTGTCATTAATGGTGACACAATAGTGATGCAGAAATTGTTTATTTAGTGAAAAATCAAAAATATAGTTTTATTAAAATAATAATACCTATCAAAAGGACCCGAAACATGACCAAAACTTATTGATCGAGTATATATATACCCTAATCATCCAAGGGACTATTTTTGGACCATTTTGAGCCTTATAAAATAGATTATAACATTTATATTATTTTATTTTAAATGATGTCAAAGATGTCACCTTCATAATTTAATAAATATAACAATTTAAATGTTGTGATTTTAAGATGATAAATTTGGGTAAAAATATTATTATTAAATTTATTGTATTTATATTCATCATAGGAGTTTATTATTAATTTTTATACAACTAATATGTATATTAAATTATTATACAAAAATGATGTTGTAATTGTTTTATTAAGAGAAATATCAAATAAATGATTTTAAAAGTATTAAAATAAATATTAAATTAACTATTTAATGTTCTCCACTAATTTTCTAGATAAATATGACATTTTATTAATCTATTAAATCTTTTATTTAGAACATATCTTCTGTATATATTTTATTTAAATTCAAACAAATGAATAGTGTCAAAATTGACACTATTGTTATTTTATAAAAATTACATATTATAAAATCGTTTAAAAATCAAAAAAATATTTAAAAATTATAAATTAAAATTTATATGGTCTAAAATGTAATAAAATATAAAATTATGGAAAATTAACAACACATAAGTAATTATTTATAATGATTTAAAATTTAGAATATTATTACCACAAATAAAATTAAATAGATTATATAAGGATAAATCATGTTGATAATGTTTAAAATAAAGTCCCAACTTGTATAAATTTTATTGGTTGATGATATTACAACCCTATCTCATCTAATATTAGTATTTGAGTCATTTTGGAGGTTTTTAAGTGGGGTTGGAATTTATTATAAATTAATATTTCTTATAATTCCAAAGGTGCCCCTCTCCTCCCTTATAAAAGGGCACCTCCTCCCTCTCCTCCTCACACGATTTTGAGCCTTTAAGCTAGGCCAACCTATGCCCATTTATCTTCTACACTTCCCTAGAAACATCCTAGAGGTCCTGGACTTCTTCAAAGACCAATCTTAGTTCCCTAAGAGGAGGTTTCAAAGGGAGTGTCGAAGAAGAGGTAATATCCGTTACCGATTCTTTCAAATTTATTTCTTCTTCTACCTACTCTTCTTTAGTTGTTTAATTATATTGTAATAACATCGGTATCACTAATATACTGATATATTATTATAAATATTAAACAACACCATTTCACCTTCTATCCATCCTAAGGAGAACGAAATCACCACGCGTGCGTACGTACGGAATACCGTCTCCACGCCGTGGTGTAATCTGATTTTCCACCACCACCTTACTTGGATGGGTATAGTGGTGTAAAGAATAACTACATATGATTATTATAACATCATACTGATTCTAATATATTATATCATCCACTCCAATTTCATTCAATAAATATGGGAACGATATCATCGCTCGTGCGTACGTATGGATTACCGTCTCCACGACGCGATGAGATTCATTTTCCATGTTAAAAATTCAAGAATGATTATAAAGAATATATAATAATTAATAATCAAATATATGAAATAATAATGCTACTGGATTTATGTATATATATGTGTGTGTCATCTACTTAATTCCATTCAATTCAATAAGGAAACAAAAACAGTGTTCATGCGTACGTACGGCCTACCGTCTCCATGAACGGTGTATTTCTTTCCATTTATCGATCTATTATATATATGTATATTCTGAATATATATTACATATAAATCATGTTTTATATTTTTTAATTAATTAATCATGATCTAAGTAATCATATGAATAATTACAAGTCAAAACACGGACGACAAATGAAATGATTTTACCCAAAACGCTCTTTAACATGGAATTTACAAAAGAACGGGTAATATAAAGTCATAAGTGAACAATATATGATATAATAACAATGAATATGATTCTATAATAATTCAATGACATTATTTAAATCATTATACAGGAGGTTCGGATACGTACGAAGCATATCGGCCCTAAGGTAAGGGATAATATTTCAATCTCAATTCTTTTCTATCCGAGATTGCTTATACTTAAGTATTTACTGGGGTTATATTTATCATCCATGCCCAAGTTTTATAAAAATGTTTTCATGTATGTTTAAATTCATTTTTAACCATTTTTAAATTTTACTACATGTTATGTAAGGAATCTTTTTTTGTTTACCATACGAGGTACTTTTTGACTTTTCCGGCAAAAGTACGAGAAGAATGTATTTTTCAACTTATACGGCATGAATGGATTTTTACGGTCTCATAACGCCTTATTTTCATGAAGCTTAATCTATAATATTTCATTAATATTTTCAACATAATCCTTTTCTTTTAAAATTGAATGGAATTTTGTCAAAATAAAATGATTTTTAAAGAGAAATGATATTTTCCTCAAGAATTAATTTCAAGTGTTTTATCAAAACTATTTTCCATATAAGATGACATTATTTAGCATGTTTATGTTTCAAGTATAATATCTCTATGATTTACATTGTTTCACATTTCTTATGATGAAAATATATCAATTTGTTTTATATGGATTATGTTATGATGGGATGATGTTTATGAAACCCATTTTTATTCTTTGGGTTATGATGAATGATTTATGTTTATGTTGTGGCACAAGTAAGAATGATTTAATTATGAGATGGGTGGGACCTATATCTCCCTCCAATTGATTGGGTAAAGATTTATATCTCATGAGATAGACATGGCTGAAACGGAAAGTAAATCTGGTTCAGTAATACAGGGCTGGAACGGCAAGTAAACTCGGTTCAGTATGGAACTTTGTCCACTAAGATGGTCTTGGAAGCAATGTCTTGGATACTATGGAAATCATATCATGTGCTTAATGTTTTTCCACAATTACAAGTTGTATTTCCAAGCTATTTTATCATGATTGACATTCCATTATTATTTGTGCCTTATGTACTGCCATGTTTTATGTCACTGCTCAAGATTTCGATGTTTAAACATTATGTTCATGTTTTTATGTTCAAATGTATATGGTTTGTTTTATTTTCTCCATGATTACCCTTACTAAGCATTTGAGCTCACCCTTTTATATGTTTTATTTTCCCCAGGATTTAAAGAAAGGTTTTAGGTAAGAAAACAAAAAGGGGAAGATCTTTATGGGAGATATTGAAGATCTTTCACCACGATTAGAAGATTTTGTTCCGAGTTTCCAAAGACACTAAAATATTACGGTACTTGTGTGTTTGTTTTTGTTATGTATTAAGTATTCCGAAAAAGTAATGTAATGTATATGTACGTCAAGATTTGAGTCTCTACAGTTGGTATCAGAGGAAAGGTTTAGTCAACCTTTGGAAACTAGGATGCGATAACTTTAGTGAGATCCCTAGAGATATTTCTAAGGTATGTCTAGGGATGTCCCTAAGGTTAAGTATAAGTATAGGTTATAGTCCTAGAATTGTGGTAATGATATTATAATTATACCTAGGATGTTAGATATGGAAGGTACTCCCCCTTTATTATGTTTTTTCCCTATCATGATGTTTGCCTCACGCTGTCCTTTTTGGGTTTTAGACGATGGATGGAACCCGAAGGAACCGTGTTGATCAATGTAATGGATGATGCAATGATTATCCTTCTGAACAAACCAATGTTATGGGAGATGTAGTGCACAATATTATTTCTATACTTACACAATCTATGAATCATTCTGGACTTCCAAATGAGCAGATAAAAGAGCAACATTTTGTTGAATCCTTCATGAGGTAGCGTCCACCTTCATTCAGCGGGTCTTCTGATCCATTAGTCGTTGAACAATGGATCAGTACCACTGAAAAGATATTTTCAGTTATACAATGTTCTGAGCATGATAAATTCATCTTATCAGTATATTGTTTGGAAGGTGATGTTGATCAATGGTGGAATCTTATCAAGAATATGAGGCAAAGAGATGAAATTGAGTTCATGGAATGGGACGAGTTCAAGAACTTATTTTTCAATAAGTACTTCCCTCTTATTCTTCGAACAAAGATGGAGAAGGAGTTTCTTGAACTTAAGAAAAATGATGATGAATCTGTTGGTATATACGAGGCGAATTTTACAAGGCTTGCAAGGTATGCATCTGGATTTATCATTCAACCTAAAAGTAAAGTTGATTGATTCTTCAGTGGATTAAAACAAAGTCTTCGAAGGGAATTAACTATAAGAGACTTCAGTAGATATGAAGAAATTGTGCATTGTGCTATCAAGGTAGAACTGGAAATTGGTGTTACATATCCATTTCATGGTTTTGACAAGAAACAAAAGATGGAGTTCAAGGAAAAATCTCAGAACAATGGTGAAAAGAAGATGAATGTTACTTTATGCTCAAAGTGTGGAAAGAAGCATGGTGGATATTGTCTAAAGGGTACTATAAAATGTTTCAAGTGTGGAAAATAAGGTCATCGAGTAGTGGAGTGTCGAAGTAATGGAAAAAGGGTTACTAATGATATGAATAAAGAAAAGACTGCAGAGAACTCACCACCAACACTTCAATGCTTCAAGTGCAAGGAAATGGGGCATTATGCTAATCAATTCCCTAATCCAAGGGTTAATGATGATCAACGTGAGAAACCACATAAGGAAAAGGATAAAGGGAAGTCACATGTGATCACTATTGGCAATGTTGATTATGAAAACGATGTAGTGGAATGATTATGTGTTTATGTAAGGAGATTCCTGTCACACCCCGACCTCAGATGTATGTTTATTTTTATTTTATTTTATTTTATTTTCATTGTTTACTCGGTCCGGAGTCAATTGGACGAGGTTTAGTTCGGACCCGGTTAGAAATTTTCCTTGTTTGATGTTTTGGTTGGCCTTGGGCCGGTGTACGGTCACCGCGCCATTAGCGGAGACTGTGCGTTGGTCCGAGTGAATGCGCGGTGGCGCGACACTTCAAATAAGTAATGAAATTAAATAAATAAATTAAGCTAATTGAATAGGGAAGATAAATAAAATTTTATATTGATAAAACAATGCTAACGTTTAAATTTTCACACTGAGAATATGTTTGTGCGAATGGAAATATTATTATTATTTAATTTGGTAATAATACTGTAATTATTAAATTGTTATAAATATAATTATTACTTAAAATGAAATGGATAATAAATTATAATCATTATTTGTTTTTTTATATTTACCAGTTTTATTATTATTAGTATTAGTATTTTATTTTTCTTATTGTTATTTCTTTTTTTTATAAACCCTAACCCTACCCTGCAACATCCCCCTATCCCCTCCTCTTTGTCGCGCCGCCAGCCCCCCCCCCCCCTTCTTGTGCGCCGTGCGAACCGCCTCCCCCTCCCTCTGCTTATTCCGCCTACGTTTCCCCTGGGCCGACAGCCTCTCCTCTCAGCCGCGAGCCACATCCACTCCGCCAGCCTTGCCGTCTATCCTCCGCCCTGTGCAGCAACCTGATCGCGCCTTCCCTTCCCCTCCTTCCCCTTCTGGTTCGACGCGCACCCCCACCTATGCAACGAGCCTCTCTCCGGCCATCCCCAACTCCGGCAATCTCCTGCCCAGCCGCTCTACCCCTTACCGGCAATCCTGCCTTCCTAGCCGACCTTCCATCCTGGCAGCACCACCCCCCCAACTTCACCGGCGCCCCTCAACACCCTTGCCGACCTCCACCTCCTTTGCAGTCCAGTGTCACAGCGCACCAGCCCCCCTCACCCCTCTCACCTTCTCACCGGCCTTGGTCTTGCCCTCCGCACTCGCCCTTGGTCCGCTCCCTAGCCCTCAGCCTCGCTTCCTCGACCTCCCCTTCTTCCCCATGGCGTGAGGCACCTCCTTCCAGCTGTAAGAGGCTTTTGCAGCACTACAACAGGCCTACGTCCCTCCACCTCATGCCCCCTTCAGGTCCACGTCGCCTTCTCCCTTCGCCTCTAGCTCCCGGATGAACAGCCCCAGCCGATTCCGACCTCACCTTCCTTCTCATTGTTCTTCTCCACTGGTACTTTTATTTATTTATATTTTTGGTGTTATTATGAAATCATTAACACTCTTGTGCCACATGTCATTTGTTTTGTGCATTTTTTCTCGGTATTTAGGGTGTGCGACGGGTCTACGAGATTCTTTTCTCCCTTCCGTTGAGGCGTGGTTGTTTTCGCACGCCTTCGAGGTAGATTTATTCATCTCTTCCCATTCCAATTGAATCCAGATAAGGTTTGGAGGATCTAATTATTGTTTTGGCCTGATTCGCACCTACTATGTTGTTTCACATCATCCAATTCAAGGTCTTTTGTTTATGCGAGTCTTGAATACCTCTTTGGTTGTGTGTTGGTTCTAGTTACGCTGAAATTTGGGTGTTGGGAATTGTTGCAGGGCGTTGGGATCAATTCCAGGTACGCGCACACGTTTTTTTTCAAATATGAATATGTATATATATGGAAGTACGTGTGCGCGTGCAAGAGAAGTGTTACTTGAGTTAGAAAGTTTCGACTGGACTTCCTCGAGGTAGGAAAATCCATGATTTTAATTTCCCTTGATTGTCCTTGATGCTTGAGGTTTAATATATTTTTGGATGTGTTTCTCATGTGAACTCTTGTTGTGCCACTTAATATTATTTTCTAAGTTGTGCAGTTGGTTTATTAAATTATTCAAAGGCTGTGAGTCATGTTTTAATATGGTGTTTGTATATGGTAGGTTTTAAAAGAGGATTTTGGGTGCGTTTATGGTGTAAAAGCTTTGCGAAACTTCTTGAATTTGTTTTATAAAATATTTTAATGGTTTATTAAATTGTGTATGGAATAAGAAACATGTTTGGGATAGGTTTTGGGTGTGTTTGGTTTTAAAAGATGATTTGAGTGTTTTGGTATACCACCTTGTGGTATTTTCATGAAATTGTTTTATAAATTTTAAATGTTTTGTTGAATAATTTGGGTGGTGTGAATTTGGTTTGAAAATGTGTTTGGGCGCACGCACTTTAAATGTATATTTCATCGTGTCGTGCATTTTTGTCTGGTTTGCGCTCTTAAGTGTTTTCCTGAAATGGATCGTTGGCTTGGTGTCGTGTGGTTCTATTGACACTTTGCGGATTTTTAAAGTGACCTAATAAATAATGTTGATGGTGTGAGTTGTGTTTCAAAATCATGTCGAGGTGGTTCTTTCACATTGTTTGTTTGTTTGGTTTGTTTTAAGTCCGTCTTTGTGTGATTTTGGTTCTATGCGTTTATTGCAGCGCGTTCACCAGGTAGCCCCGCGATATTGCTTTCATCAGCCCGCGCCTGCTTGTACGCCTGCGCGAGGCATGTCGCGTCTTTGTGTTTGGACAACGATCCGAGGTAGGTCCCCCATTGCACTTACCTTTAGATTTAGAATTTATTAATTGCTTGTTGTTTTATTAATTTCTAATGAATTAGAAATAATATTAGATAATAAAACTTTAAATTATTATTTAGTGCGTAAAGAGCTGTTTATTTTATACCGAACACTTGTGACATTTTCTTGACGGGCGGACACCCAGTTTTGAAAAAATGCCAGTTTGGCCTTTAAACATAATTCACGGAACTTCAAATGTGCTTCTAGTTTTAAAGATAAATAATTTCTTCTGAACAAGTGTTTTGAGCTTTTTGAGAAAAGAGGTTTTACTTTAAAATTGGTGAAGGCCCGTTTGGCACTTTAATGAAATGGATTATTTTGGAAAACCCACTCGGGGGGTGATCTTTGGTGTGAGTTGTTTTCGTGAGCTGTATGTGATGTTGGTGCATTGTGACTGATTAATTTACATTGTGGACGCACCCCCTTTTTATTTCTTGTGTTGACATGGGAACCTGGCATATTGAGTGAATTTTCTGAGAACGATTGCTGCACTAGTTTAGACCACGCACTGGCTAGTGGCCCCATAGCAGGGGAATACTGAGTTATTGCTGCTATGGGGATTGGGCCCCTCGGTTAGGCCATGCAGGGCTATGTCGGGTAGTATTATGGGCGTTATGACGTCATCGAGTTATGGAATGCCTTCAGGATGAGTCACATGTATAGTACGTTTTGGATTGTTCACGATCTCCTAGGTTCGACCCATGTTTCTTTTAGTGTTTATTTGTGTGTGGCGGACGATTGAGAGGTCGAGTTCGGTTGCTGACCCTTGTGTGCCACTTTACCATTGCCCTTAGTGTGTGTTGTGTGTGATTCTCATTTTGACTAACAACTAAAGTTTGGATTTCTAAATTGCTCGTAAAAATGTTTTGAAAATGCAATGCACCTGTTCTTTCAACATTAAACTTGTTCTAAATTAAAAAGGGCAATGGACTGTTACTTGTTTTAGAAATCAAAGTGTGTGGAAAAATATATTTTATATAATTTAGTTCAAATCTGGAATTGGTAAATTCTTTATTTTTTTGGTATGTGCATTGGGATAGAATTAGTCGGGCCTACCTACTGAGTTTTAATACTCACGCCTATAGTGTTTTCTTGTTTTTAGTTCTGTTGCAGGTTCCAGCTTCAGTTGTTCGCCTTGAGCGACGTCAGTTGTGTTATTGGAGAGTGACCCACGAGGTCACGTGGAGCTTTGGTCGTGGTCAGGTTAGTTGCGTTGTTGGTTCCTTTATCCTTATTTACATTTGTTCTATTTATTTCTGCTGCTTAGTTTATTATATTTTGGGCTAAATCGTTCCCACTTGTTAAATTTTGATGCCCGGCACTAGTTGCCAGCCCGTGGGGATCGGGAACGCCCCTCGGGCCATGTCGCGGGCCGGCTCGGGTGACCGGATCAGGGTCGACCCGGGTTGGTTCGTGACAATTCCAAAATAATGTTGTGGAATATAATTTATAATATTGTGGAATATTGTAATATCTTTGTATTGGTTTATTATGGTGTTCAATAATTATATGGTACCGGTAACCATGAAAAGTGATTCAAATAATTTGGAAAGCATATGATATGTGCATAATAAAGGGATAAGGAGAAAATAAATTGTTTGATAGTCTTCATGAGCTCATGATTGATATATGGACTAAGTGATATCATGGTTTGAGTATATAGAATTTTTTGGATTTTGGTATGTGGAAAGATTTAACTTTTGACAGCACTCATGTTTTCACTAAGGTTCTCTGGTAATTCGTGTTTCAAAAGAATACATGATTAAGGTATTCACATGTTTGGAATGTGACCAACAAGATATATCTTATGATATATGGGGGATAAATGATTGTATTCACATGCTCAGTAGATGACATTTCTAGTAATCGTTTTCTTTATACTATGAGATTGGACATATGTATAAGCCTAAAGATTGGAATGGATTATGTTGGACATAAGATAGTATTGTTTAAGGATAGAAAAAAAAATTTGGATATTATTTCTGGAATGTTATAATAGTATAGTTTTAGAAAAAGGAAAACCTGCAGGACAGGCAACGACCCATCGCGTCGGACAAGGTTGCGAGAATTAAACGCACAACCGAAGTGTGATAGGCCTTTATTTCCTACCACTAACCTACAGGAAGTCCATGGTTAGTAGAAACAAGTTTTATTTTATTAAATGTTATGATATATGAAGTATAAGTCCATTTTTGGAAGGATATACGATAGGTGGACTTAGGTATATAACTATTGCTAACCTTTTGTTTGAGACAGATGGAATGACCCATCATTTTATCACATGATCTGCTAACACTTCATGAATGACAAATTCAACTTCTTTTCTTTAAGAGATGAAGTGGAAATACTTCAAGGCACGAACAACGGTGAGATTGTACCAAAATAAAGTAAGTATTTCTTTTGATTAGAAAATTCTTCAACATTAGGGAAATAATCTTGAAAAACAAAAATGGTGTCCTAGTGCCCTCATATCTGATGAATCAGATGGTACCTTAGAACATCACAAATTTATGGCTTTGTGATTTTCGTCTTTTTCATAGCCATGTTCTCTACCACTCTCCATCAGAACTTGATGGTTATATTTTTCTTCCATATCCATATTTTTCACCTATGTTCTCCTATATAGAACCCTGTGATGAGTTACTTTGGGAAATCGTTACATTTCATGCTTTATTTTTTAAAATTAAGTTTTAGTATTCTTTTTTACGATGTGGGTTTCTATGAATAGTAAACGATTTATAACCCCGACGAATTTTGAGGGCGAAATTCATTTTAAGGGGGGTAGAATGTAACAACCTGAGATTTTATAAGATATATTATTTTTAATTTCTTTCATATCTTCTGTTGTACGCTACACCAAGATTATCTTGCACTATACACAACACTGTATTAGCTTGCAGTATACGCAACACTAATCTTGGATCGTGTTACACACAATTTCAAGTTTGTTTGATAGTAGTTATTCTACGCAACATTGAGTGTGTGTATATATATATATATATATATTTAATGTATAAATGAAGTATGGTTGGATTTTGTTATACGCAACAACAAAGGAGTCTTGCACTACATGCAACCCTGACTTGGATTGCATTGCACGCAATCGCAATCGTCCTCGATAGCGTCTATTGTACGCAATACCGGGTTTCACTAAACAATGATATATTATTATAATATTATGAACTAGCTGTTATGAATAGTATTAACTACATTTTGAATTTTATAACATTAATATTCATCCTACACATTTTCTAAAGCATGGTATGTGAACAAAATAATTTTTTTCGGGTAAAATGAGTATTTTTCAAAAAATGCAGTTTTGCCGCCTTTTGATGGCGCACCCACTTTAAATCTAGTTTTTTACATGTTTATAAGTTAAATTTGACAAAATAGAATTCTTCTTTGGAATAAGTATATAAAAATTTACTTTGGATAAATTTTTCATATTATTCTGATAACTTTCATATTTTAATGAATAGTAAAAACACGCTATATTTTAATTTAAAACAACTTTTTTCATCATAATAATTTATATGGTTAAATTATAATATTGAATGATTTTAAAGTATAAATAGAATATATTTTTACCATTTAATACAATTTATGTCATTATAATTTATTTTACATTGAATTAATAGGTAAAATCATTTCAATCTTTTGCAATGTTTTAACTTTTAAAACCCGTTTTCTTAACAACGGGATTAATTTTAAGTTAATTAATGCAACTTCTGTGTTTTGAATTTTGAAAAATGGATTCCATATTTGAATTCAGTGGGTCCAAATTATGTTAATAGGTTACTTTTATTTTTTGATATTATGAATAGTAACTACGGTAATTTTTATTTACTGCAGTTAAAGGTAAATCAGGTAATTAATGGTAAAAATAAGATTATAAAATTATCCTAACACATGCCAAAATTCTATTGGATGACTAAAGGTTGACCCATATCACCTAAGGGTCGGATTAGATTCATTTTATGGAATTTTGACTATAAAAATAATTTAATTATTATTAAAATCAAAGAAAGTGACAACATGTCACTCTCTAAAATCTTATAGGTATAATAATTTTAATTTAGTGATAAACTTCATGAAACTTTGAACATGAATAGTCTCCAGAAAGATAAAAAAATTATCTACATCATGAAAATTTATTTAGAATTTTTAGGGATTAAATAATATTCATTAATGGTGACACAATAGTGATGAAGAAATTGTTTATTTAGCGAAAAATCAATAATATAGTTTTTATTAAAATAATAATACCTATCAAAAGGACCTGAAACATGACCAAAAATTATTGATCGAGTATATATATACCCTAATCATCCAAGGGTAGATTTGTGGACCATTTGGAGCCCTATAAAATAGATTATGACATTTATATTATTTTATTTCAAATGATGTCAAAGATGTCACCTTCATAATTTAATAAATATAACAATTTAAATATTGTTATTTTAAGATGATAAATTCAATTAAAGATATTATTATTAAAGGTATTATATTTATCTTCATCATAGGAGTTTATTATTAATTTTTATACAACTAATAATTATATTAAATTATTATACAAAAATGATTTAGTAATTTTTTTATTAAGAGAAATATCAAATAAATAATTTTAAAAGTATTAAAATAAATATTAAATGAACTATTTAATGTGCTCCACTAATTTTATAGATAAATATGAAATTTTATTAATCTATTAAATCTTTTATTTCGAACATATCTTCTGTATATATTTTATTTAAATTCAAACAAATGAATAGTGTCAAAATTGACACTATTGTTATTTTATAAAAATTACATATTATAAAATCGTTTAAAAATCAAAAAAAATATTTAAAAATTATAAATAAAAATTTATATGGTCTACAATGTAATAAAATATAAAATTATTGACAATTCAAAACACATAAGTAATTATTTATAATGATTTAAAATTTATAATATTATTACCACAAATAAAATTAAATAGATTATATAAGGATAAATCATGTTGATAATGTTTAAAATAAATTCCCAACTTGTCTAAATTTTATTTTTTGATGCGATTACAACCCTATCTCATATAATATTTGTATTTTAGTCATTTTGGATGTTTTTAAGTGGGTTGGAATTTATTATAAATTAATATTTCTTATAATTCCAAAGGTGCCCCTCTCCTCCCTTATAAAAGGGAACTTCCTCCCTCTCCTCCTCACACCATTTTGAGCCTTTAAGCTCAGCCAACATCTGCCCATTTCTCTTCTCCACTTCCCTATAAACATCTTATAGGTCCTGGTTTTCTTCAAAGGCCAATCTTAATGCCCTAAGAGGAGGTTTCAAAGAGGCGTGTCGAAGAAGAGGTAATATCTGTTACCGATTCTTTCAAATTTATTTCTTCTTCTACCTCCCCTTCTTCAGTTGTTTCATTATATTGTAATAAAATAAGTATCAATAATATACTTATATTTTATTATAAATATGAAACAACCCCATCTCACCTTATATCCATTCTAAGAAAAACGAAATCATCGCGCGTGCGTACGTACGGAATACCATCTCCACGCCATGGTGTAATCTGTTTTTCCACCACCACCTTATTTGGATGGGTATAATGGTGTAAATAATAACTACATATGATTATTATAACATCATACTGATTCTAAGATATTATATCATCCACTCCAATTCCATTCAATAAATATGGGAATGATATCATCGCTCGTGCGTATGTACGGATTACCGTCTCCACGACGTGATGAGATTCATTTTCCATTTAACAATTCAAGAATGATTATAAAGTATATATAATAAGTAATCATGAAATATATGAAATAATAATGCTACTGTATTTATTTATATATATATATGTATGTCATCTACTTAATTCCATTCAATTCAATAAGGAAACAAAAACAGCGTTCATGCGTACGTACGGCCTACCGTCTCCATGAACGGTGTATTTCTTTCCATTTATCAATCTATTGTATATATGTATATTCTGAATATATATTATATATAAATCATGTTTTATATTCTGGAATTAAGTAATCATGATCTAAGTAATCATATGAATAATGATAAGTCAAAACACGGACGAAAAATGAAACGATTTTACCCAAAACGCTCTTTAACATGGAATTTACAAAAGAACAGGTAGTATAAAGTCATAAGTGAACCATATATGATATCATAACAATGAATATTATTCTGTAATAAGTTAATGACATTATTTAAATCATTATACAGGAGGTTCAGATATGTACGAAACATATCGGACCTAAGGTAAGGGATAATATTTCAATCTCAATTGTTTTCTATCTGAGATTGCTTATACGTAAGTATTTACTAGGGTTATATTTATCATCCATGCCCAAGTTTTATAAAAATGTTTTCATGTATGTTTAAAGTCCTTTTTACCCATTTTTGACTTTTACTACATGGTATCTAAGGAATCTTTTTTTGTTTACCATACGAGGTACTTTTTGACTTTTCCGGCAAAAGTACGAGAAGATTGTCTTTTTCATATTATATGGCATGAACGGATTTTTACGGTTTCATAACGCCTTATTTTCATGAAGATTACTGTACAAGATTTCATGAATATTTTCAAAAAAATCCTTTTCTTTTAAAATTGAATGGAATTTTGTGAAAATAAAATGATTTTTAAAGAGAAAGGATATTTTCCTCAAGAATTCATTTCAAGTGTTTTATCAAAACTATTTTCCATCTAAGATGACATTATTTAGCATGTTTGTGTTTCAAGTATAATATCTCTGTGATTTACATGGTTTCACATTTCTTATGATGAAATGATATCAATTTGTTTTATATGGATTATGTTTTGATGGTATGATATTTATGAAACCCATTTTTATTCTTTGGGTTATGATGAATGATTTATGTTTATGTTGTGGCACAAGTAAGAATGATTTCATTATGAGATGGGTGGGACCCATATCTCCCTCCAATGCATTGGGTAAAGATTTATATCTCATGAGATAGACATGGCTGAAACGGAATGTAAATATGGTTCAGTAATACAGGGCTAGAACGGAAAGTAAACCCGGTTTAGTAAGGGACTTTGTCTACTAAGATGGTCTTGGCAGCAATGTATTGGCTACTATGTAAATCATATCATGTGCTTAATGTTTTTCCATAATTACAAGTTTTATTTCCAAGATATTTTATCATGATTGATTTTCCATTATGATCTGTGCCTTACGTACTGCCATATTTTATGTCACTGCTCAAGATTTCTATGTTTAAACATTATGTTCATGTTTTTATGTTCAAATGTATATGGTTTGTTTTATTTTATCCATGCTTACCCTTACTGAGCATTTGAGCTCACCCTTTTTATGTTTTCTTTTCCCCATGATTTAAAGAAAGGTTTTAGGTAAGAAAAAAAAGGGGAAGATATTTATGGGAGATATTGGAGATCTTTCACCACGATTAGAAGATTTTGTTCTGAGTTTCCAAAGACACTAAACTATTACGGTCCTTGTGTGTTTGTTTTTGTTATGTATTAAGTATTCTGCAAAAGTAATGTAATGTATATGTACGTCAAGCTTTGGGTCTCTACATAAATCACCCTCATCCCTATCAGTGTAATTCTTATTATTTAACATAAAGATGCCATGTTGTGAAAATCAGCTTTGATATTGAAATTACAGAAATAAAGCTGAGATTAAAATGTATATATAACTGGAGAAAATTATTTTTCATTTATATGGAAAAATTGGAGGAATATCCACATAAATAAGTATCTCTATCATATATTAAAAAAATAAATCAGCTTGACTCTTTACTTGTTGAATAGCCTCATGGGACCTAGCAACCGTTTGCTGAATATCGGTCAGTTGAGAAGCTTCAACCTCCTCATCCTAAAAAAGTGCATCTTTGGTAGTGGAAATGGAAGTTACCCCTTCTAATTATGATTATCCCAATGATTGGTTCAGTTTCTCAATCCTGTTTGAAAAAGAATCCATTTGTTGCTGAAGATGTGTCATTTCCTTCATTGTCTCCTTAATTTGATGATTGAATTCCATAAAAAAATTTCTATGATTGACTTCTACCTCAGATATTGTAGCTCAAAAACCCTCAACATTGGTGAGCAGTTTAGCCTTTACAAGATCTTTCCATAGTTTGTGTTTTTTATCCCACCAATGAGCAATCTATTTCACCGCATTGTAAAGTGGGTGATAATCAAATCCATAAAATCCCAGTATACTAAAAAATTATGGAAGTCAGCCAAAATATGAGGGTATCTCATCCAAATTATTTTTAGAGATTATATCCCAAATGGTTCTCCATGTTCTCTTTCGCGTAATACTGAGAACAAACTATATCTCTAAGTCTAAATCAGAATCACTACCATGAGGCAGAACATATTCTGGAATCAGATCACTCAAGGAGGTGCTTGGGTCTTATCCTTTCTAATTAGTAGGTGCTTCATCTTCCATTGTTGGTTGAGATAACATAGGGGATTCATCTTTAGACCTAACTATGGTAGTTGATGGCCCTAAATGGTAATTTAAAATGATTGTTATCTCTAAGTGTGTAGTAACAACCAAATAATGATCAAGACATTTAATGACATTCACTCAGTAATGAGTTAGTTTCTTGAGTAGATTCCCCCCAGTATTCTTAGCTTCAGTAGTTTGAGTAAGTAATTATTAGGTAAAGGCATTCTCTTAAGCTTTCCCAGTCACAATAACCATAGGCTCTGAAGCATCTACCAACATTGTATTTTCATTTGGTATCTCCTCAACATCAATGGAAGAAGAATAGAGTAGTATGACCCATTCTTGAAGGCTATTCACAACATTCTCTTTAGAAAAAGATGCATAAATTGGGATTTGATATGAAATGTTAGACAAAAGAACAATTATGTATGGAAAATGAAAGAATGAGAACTTATGTCCTTTCAGTTCCTCGTTGAAATCCCAAAACTCCTTGATAGAACTTGGAATATCAATGACTAGATTAAAAGCGTCCATATTTTCAGTGTACATGGCATTTTATTTTATATCATCCTCACCATTTAAGGTATCCAACAAATGTTGATTGATTCCAAAATTGGATCAGTTAACATTTTATTATGTCATCTCTTCAATTGGTGCAATGTCATCTAACCTTACTGAATTAGGATTGGCATCAGTACCGGCCTCAGATTACCTAGGATCCTCGCTCCTTCCTTTTAGAGAAATAAGAATATTAGCATTGATTGGCGTAGGATCCTTCGAAATATGTAATAGATCTGAAATATTATGGAGAAAATAATGTTAGAAACAACATGTGTTACCCAGAAGAAATGAATCTGATATTTCCATTCCCTTTTCTCTCTCTTTAGAAACAAGAGAAGCTTCATACACATCCCTTGACACTTCATCTGTTAGGGTAATAGATTCATTAGTAAGATTTTTTACTTATTATGAAGTTTCCTTCTCAGTCCTCGAAGGACCAGTTTTTAATCACTTGAGAGAAGAAAGGGATGTAGATCCTGTGAAATGATGAACATGGTCACCAAGGTGTATCAAGAAATTCATAACATTATAGGACAGTGCAAATACCCACTTTTATGAGGTACACTTTGGATCAATCTCAATGTTTTTGTTTCTTTTCATAGGATAGTGGAGAGATTATAATACTCCTCTTGGTAGCAGATTCCTGAGGTAATGACTGAGGATTTTCTGTTTCCATTACCTCCATCATGGTTTTCCCTCTTGGAGAAAGTCCTGGAGACCTGGGGGTTTCATCCAATGTGTCAATGGGGTTGCTCATAGGTCCATATTTTGGTGATTCGGGCACCTTTCTTGATGTTCCTTCTCTAATTTCAATCTATAAAATGAAATCCCATCAAGATTAATAATGGTGGATGATGAAGCATAATTGAAACAAAATAAAATAGAAATACATTCTCAGTATTAACATAAATGTCTCATTCCTCTTTAGGGTGAACAATTACCCCTACACGTATCCCTTGATCCATCATGTTAGATACTCATTTTAAGGCTAGGAATTGTTCATCAGTTGTATATATGAAGGTCTTTGGCTCTGCAATATGCTCCTGTACATCAGATAGATTATTGTCTGGATGAAAATTAGAAGGTGCTTTAATATCACCCACATCCGATATTCAAATTCCAGATTAGAGAAATTCCCATGCATCCCTGAGTTCACGAGTCATGCTTTCTCAGTATCGGATTGCTAAAGGCAGCACATAATTCATCTTTGATATAGTTGTATGTGGAGAAAAATAAACACCCTCTAATTGGAAGGCCTCTTAAAACCTCCCTTATTCTTAATAAGAATCATCAGATGAGACGGTAACCTCTTTTTGATGATGACAACTAGATCGCCTCAGTGCTAGAGGTGTTGTCTCACTCGACTTGGTCTTCTTAGTGGATTTTTTGAAAGAACGTTTTAAAATTTCTGAAGCTTTTGAAGACTTTGCATCATCTTTGGCTTTAGAAATTTTACCACGATTGCTATGAAAAACAGTTTTCATAGCCTCTACCTGATGTATACCTTTTGTTAAATCCCCATGAGGGTATGAATAAACCCAAGCTTTAGCATATCCAGCCTCTAATCTAATTGATTCATCTGCTGGAGGTAGCATAATCAACATTTTTGATGTATCTAAATCCATTATAATCCATAATTTTCATGATATTATTGGGTGATTCTCATTCCTAACAAATGTAGGATGGAAAGTGCTTGATTGTTGAAGTCATTTGAATTGGAAAGAAAATCTATAAGGGATATAAGCCTCACAGATTATTTCTCCATCAATCCTGTTTGATAGTTCACTATACCTAAATTCCATCATATAATCCCTCAGCTCATAATTTTCTTCCTTACCATCATCAAAAAATGTTCCAGTTAGTTGGTTACCAAAAGGAAAGAAGATAAATTCTCCTAATGCATTCATTTCCCTCAGCACTTCATTAGGCTTTAGGTTAAAAGGATGAATCCCAAAAAACTTCTTCAAAAATGGAGTAAATCGACTATTGGGGACTCTAACCAAATTCAACACTGAATATGAACAAAAATGTGCTTCAATCCAGCCCCAAAATACTTGAAATGGCCCTGAAAGTCTAAATGGAGTCTTCCCATTATATAAATAAAATAGGACATAATAGATTCTTTCTAATATAGGGGTATTCAACCCAATATATTTCCCCACTACCAACTTGGATAAAATAACAAAAGTCTCTAGTCTTACACCGCCACCAGACTCACAAACTAAAAGCAAATAAATTCTTAGCCACATGGAAAGGAAGCCAACTAATTGTACATTTTCATCAATCTTAGACTTAACTTTGTAACCCTAATGCTTGTAGTCACATTTCTTCAATGTGGCCTAGTATGTGCCTGAAGCACCCCGATTATCCATAGTTAGGAAAATGGTAGGATGTTTTCAAGTAGTATCATTCTCTTTCATTAGTTCTAAAAAATCTTTCATCCACACTCTTGCATGAATATCATCCCTGGTGCAAAGATATTTCTTTTCTTTCAGCAATTTCTTTGCTATTTTGAATAGTTTGTGAGCCAATGGTTGTGTCCTTTTAGAATCACCCCATGTTGTTATTGGTGGAATGAATTCATCATACATCTCCCTAGTAAAGGGATCCCCAGATATTTGGTATATATCCCATAAACTAATGTCAACCTCACCGTACATCAATTGGAAAGAATTTTTTTGTGGACTCTATCAACTTAGTAATTCAGGAATGAATTCATTTTCGTAAACATAAGTTTGTCCTATCCAAAAATATTCATAAATGTGAACATTCATAAGCTATTTCCTGAACTCTTCACAAGTCCAGCATACCCAAAATGCCCACATCCATTCAGGTTTGACTCCTCCTCTAGAATGAAGGTCCCGGTCTTCCTTCCAGCCATTAGATTGATCTATTTTTGAAGCACGAAAAGTTTAATCATATAAATGTGTACTAGGATATACAACATGATTCTTCATATCAGGAGTACAACCACTATGATGTAGGATACATCCAATAGGGACTTCTCCCTCATTAACTAGCATACCCTTCATAATAATATTCATATAATGATATTTGAGGTGTTGAGGAAGCCAAGTCTTTGGAAAATATTTATTGTAAGCCGGAATGTGGGAATCTTGAAAAATCCCATGCTCATATAAAGGTAGATTGTGACTTCATGGATATTCACATTGATATAGAATCAAGCCTTTCACCAACTCAGGAAGGGTACTATCAACAATGTTGTAATAGTATGGTCCAATGATTTTCATCATTTCGGTTTGGAGAACTCTATCTTCCTTAGTTGAAGTAATCATGCGAGTCATTTCTTGCAAGAGAATTACCAAATTTTCCTCATTTAATTAGGAATGTTTAATTAAAAAGTTTCAATTTTTAACTTAAAGGAATTTGGGAATTCAGTAAAGGAAATTTTCCACACAGCTCATGTTGAGTCAAAAGTTTTCCTTTGACTTGTATATCATGTTTTGGAAATCACAAATGTCTTTTATCTTGTATCATACTGACTCTGTCAATCATATCGTACTGACTCTATCAATCATATCGTACTGACTCTGTCAATTGTATCGTACTGACTCTGTCAATCATATCATACTGACTCTGCCAGTTGTACTCACTTTTGTGTATCATTCTTTGTATCATATCAATACATTACTTTTAGTAATACTTATAATGCCCATAATTTCATTACTTGTTTTGGTACTTTGTAAAAAAACACTTGTTTCATATTAATCATACTCTTGTTTATCATCTTCATATATCTTTTGTTTTAACCAATACGATGTCGTTGAGTTAGTTACAAACTAATCAAAACGATGTCGTGCTTTCTATTTCAATATGACCATTATAATGTCAGGTGTCCAAGTCCCTCTGAATTTTTCAAAGAAATATGACTGTTGGAGGAAATGTGACTGTTGGAACCTGATGCCTATAAATAGAAGGTCATTTGAAGCCAAGAAGAGTACAACGCGCTAAGATAACTATGATACTTTGCTTCTATCAAGTTCTAGAGAGAGACGTTGTGACTTCTCTCATGCTTTGTGCCTTATGTGACCGATCATCGTATCGAGGGCTTTCAAGTAATTCAAAGATAGAGGTGTCGATTACCTACAAAATCGAGGGTTGCCAGGGATAGGCAGATAGACGTTCCGATCATCATATCGAGGGCTGCTGGGGATAGGTAGACAGACAAACCGATCATCATATCGAGAGCTGCTGGGGATAGGCAGACAGAAAAATCGATCATCGTATCGAGGGCTTACCAAGGTGGTGGTAAGACAGACCTCTTATCCTGGATGAAAGGATAACCCTTCTCTTTGGGTAAAAAGAATTGTAATTATTTTACATTTCTGCTATTATTTGTATTAGAAAGGAATTTATATTGTTTCCTTTCTTCTTTACTCTTTCAATTGTAATTGTTTCAATTACGGTTATTCTATTACATTTTGTATTAATAGATTCTATACGCTTTATGGTAGAATATCTCACACTTGTATTACTCTGATTATTGTATTCATCTTGAATACAATTACTTTAATTTTCTAATATTATTACATTACATCATACCGTTATATCCAATACAATTGTGGTTGTGTGAATTGTATTATTTTAAGATCTTTTAAACTAATCTCTTAAGTGTTTAAACTCAAATTTTTTAAACCTACAATTCACCCCCCCTCTCTTGTATTGTTCCATCTAATATACATATACATCTACATATTCGATCCAACAATTGGTATCATAGAAGGTTTCCACTGATTTGTATTACTAGCTTTATTACTTTCAAACTTTGTTTTACTACACTAACGTGGGGAGTGGAAAAGATCTTTGTTTTATTAGATGGTAGGAATGAATATTGGGTCAATTGACAACCTAAATCCTTCTAGACCACCAATCTTTAATGGGAATGATTATGAGTACTGGAGAGATCAAATGAAGACATTTTTTATCAATACTGGTGTAGACAATTTTATTATGATTACTGGAGGTTACAAAATTCCTGACAAAGAAGTCAGTACTTTCACTAATCAAGAGAAGCAAGAATATCAACTGAATTACAAGGTGTGCAATACTTTATTATGCTCTATGACCAGGAATATATACAACCATATATCTTCATGTGAAGCAGCCAACTGTATTTGGAAGAAATTGGAAGTCACACATTTTGGTACATTCAAGGTTATAGAAACAAGAAGAGCAATGCTTCGAGCTGAGTATCATGGATTTGTTTTTCCTTATGGAGAGCCAGTATGTAAAGTGCAACAAAGATTTATGAAAATTGTCAACAGCTTGCAATATATGGGGGAAAAAGGTCTTGATGGTGAAGCTCTTGTACATAATATTATTGATATAATGCCAAATGAATGGGAGTCAAAAAGGACAGCTATTGATGAAAACAGAAAATTTTCCCAGATTACTCTTGATGAACTCTTTGGAACTCTTTTACAGCATGAGACAAGAATGAAAAGATATGCTGATTTTAACAAGAAGAAAAATGGGAATGGAAGTGTATCCTTTACATCTAAATCTAAAACACCTGAAAGGTTAACAAGATCCAAATCCAAGAAAGTTGTTATATCAGAATCAAGTGACAGTGATCACTCGGATAATGAGTTAGCCAATCTTGCTCGAAGGATGAACAAGATTGTGGGAAAGAAATACTTCCAATACAAATTCAAAAAGAAAGATAGGAAGGACAAGAAAGATTCAGAAGTAACTTTTTATGAATGTAAGAAAGTAGGTCATATAAGGCCTGATTGTCCTTTACTAAAGAGAAAATATAGAAAGGAAAAACACTCTGAAAGAAACAAGAAAAAGTATTATAAGACAAAGAAATTATTGAAGGCAAATGATACTTGGAGTGCAAATAGTAGTGATTCATCAGATAATTCTTTAGAATTTGAGTCCTCAGGACAAAGGAATATTGGACTTATAGACAGATTACCAATTGAATATCATTGTCGCATGGATAAGGTACATAATGTTGAGGCTATTACAAATGTCTCTTTAAATGAAAATTATACTGATAATAAATATTATGAATTTTCAAATGATGAATCTTCATCGTCAAAAGATGATACTTTACCTTATTTTGAAGAAGTATATATATTTTCTAAATTACTTGAAAATGAAAATTCTAAACTCAAGAAGAATCTTGAGAAAGAAAACTCTAGAATTTCAGTTTTAACTAAAGAAGTATCGGATCTTTCTAATGATCTTAATATGAAAACTTCTGATTTTGAAAGTATTCTAAAAACCATTGATAAAGTCAAATCTGATAAGGATAAACTTTCTAAGGATCTAGAAAATGTGATTTCAAAGAAAAATGTTTTAGAGCCTAACTCTAGTTTAAAATCAAATTTTTTGGAAGATAAAAACATAGTTTTAAAACTAAACTCAGAAATTTTCTCTTTAAAGAAATGTTTGTCAAACTTTACTCATGGCAAATAAAATTTTGACAAAATGTATTCCCAAATCCGGCCTTTGAGAAATCGTTCTGGACTTGGTTATACTCATTCCAAACCTGTTTTTAGTAATAACTATTTTGTTCCACAAAAAACCTCTTTTTGTTCTAAGTGACAATGTGGTGGACACTGGAAAAGAGAGTGTTCTCTTAATAAAACTCAATCTTTAGGATTTCATAAATCTCATTTTGTAAAACAAATGTGGATTCCTAAAATTATGTTATCTAACCATTCTGGATCCAAACAAGTTTGGATTCCAAAAAACTAATTGTTTCTTTTTCAGGTAAATGAGAAGTGTACCAATAAGAATATTTGGTACATGGATAGTGGTTGTTCTCGACACATGACTGGAAACAAAGATTTATTTGAAAAGGTTATCAAAACAAAAGGTAGAAAAGTTACCTTCGGAGATAATGCTCAAGGAAAGATTGTTGGTATAGGTAATATTGTTTTTCTTAGAAAATTTATTATCTCAAATGTTTTTTTTGTTAAAGGTCTAAGGCACAATCTCATCAGCATAAGTCAATTATGTGATGAAGGTTACCTTGTGAATTTTAGGAATGATAACTGTCTAGTTCATAATTCTAAGGATGAGTTCATTCTATCTTCCCATAGGCAAGAGAATGTATACACTATTAACTTAGAAGACCTTAGGAGCCAAAACTTACCATGCTTAAGTGCAATAGAAGACCAATCATGGCTATGGCATAGAAGACTAGGACATTGTATCCCAAGAATCTTTTGTAAACATTCAAAGAAAAGACTTGTAAAGGGACTACCAGATCTTATATATGATTCTTCAAAAGTTTGTGATACTTGTCAATTTGGAAAGCAACATAAAACTAGCTTTAAATTGATTAATGAAGTTTCAACTTCTAATGCATTACAGTTAGTGCATATGGATCTTTTTGGTCCTTCACAAACTAGAATCATTGGAGGAAAATACTATGTATTTGTTTTAGTTGATGACTTTACAAGATTCACATGGGTCTATTTTCTAACAAAGAAATATAAAGCCTTTTCCTATTTCAAAACAATTATACAAAAGGAACAGCAGATCCAACCCTTTTTATAAAAATGGAAAATAAAAATGTCTTTATTGTTCAAATCTATGTTGATGACATCATATTCGGATCAACTCAAAAATCTTTAACTGATTCTTTTTCTAATTTAATGAAATATGAGTTTGAAATGAGTATGATGGGTGAGTTAACAATCTTTTTAGGTTTCCAAATTTCTCAAAAACCAGAAGGAAAATATAAATCCCAACATAAGTATATTAAATATTTACTCAAAAAGTATGGTTATGACAAAACTAAAAGTATCAGAACTCCAATTGGTACCTCAAATACACTTTATCTTGATGAAACTGGGAAACTAGTAGATCAAACAATCTTTAGAGGTATGATAGGAAGTTTGCTATACTTGAAAGCTAGTCGACCAGACTTAATGTTTTATGTATGCGTATGTGCAAGATATCAATCTAATCCAAAAGAGTCTCATTTAAAAGTCATAAATAGAATCTTTCGATATTTAAAAGGCACTATGGATTTAGGACTCTTTTACTCTTCTGGAAATGATTTTGTTTTAAAAATCTTTTCAGATGCTGACTTTGGTGGTTGTAGAATGGATAGAAAAAGTACATCTGGAACATGTCATTTCTTAGGAGATTCTCTGGTTTCTTGGTCCTACAAGAAATAACACTCGGTAGCACTTTCCACTACTGAAGCTGAATATGTAGCAGCTAGAAGTTGTTGTGCTCAATTGTTGTGGATGCAACATACACTCACTGACTATGGATTGAGTTTTTCCAAAACTCAAATTCTATGTGATAATACTAGTGCCATAGATCTTAGTAAGAACCCAGCACATCACTCTCGTGCAAAACACATAGATGTTAGGCATCACTTTCTTAGGGATCACACATAGAAAGGAGATATTTTTTTACAGTTCATCAGAACGTAAGAACAACTTGCTAATATTTTTACAAAATTGTTACCTTCCGATAGACTTGAATTTATAAAACAGAAGCTAGGAATTATTACAATAAAGTAATCATTCATTTCTACTTCTTGTTTTACATTTCTCCTAACATTAAGAAACCCCTCTTAGAAAGGGGGAGAACATTTCTTACTGCATTTTTTTTTTATCTTATGGTATGTGTTTTTTTTTCTTTTTCCTATCAGTTTTATCGAATTAACAGTTTTATCATATTGACAGTTTTATCAAATTTATAGTTTTTGATAGTTCTATCGTAATATTGACCTATCTGTTTATCAGCACGTCCGATCATGGTAATGTTTTTCTTTTCCATCGGCACGTCCGATCATGGTTATGAATTTCTTTTCCATCGGCACGTCTGATCATGGTAATGATTTTCTTTTCCATCGGCACGTCCGATCATGGTAATTTTTTTCTTTTCCATCATCACATCCGATCATAGTTATGAATTTCTTTTCCATCGGCACGTCCAATCATGGTAATTATTTTCTTTTCCATCGGCACGTCCGATCATGGTAACAAATTTCTTTTCCATCAGCACATCCAATCATGGTAATGATTTTCTTTTCCATCAGCACGTCCGATCATGGTAATGAATTTCTTTTCCATCGGCACGTCCGATCATGGTAATGATTTTCTTTTCCATCGGCTTGTACAATCATGGTAATGAATTTATTTTCCATCATCATGTCCATGGTAACAAGTTTGTTTTCCATCGGTTTGTCAATTCATGGTAATGGCTTTCTTTCCCATCGGCATGACGATTGATAGTATTCTTTTTCTTTACGTATGATTGTGTTTTCTTTTGAACTACTAAAACCAACAATTACCTTACATTCTCCGGCAGGTACTTTCCATTTTTTTAAATTTTTTTTTCATTTTAATCCTAACCATTGATCTTTTTTCCTCTAATCTTGACCGTAGAAGATCAACGGTCACTCCTATATCACCTATACATAGACCCTCACTCCCCAAACCCACATCAGTTTTTCAGGATTTGTGGCAAATACCTACTCCACCGATTTAAGTCGTCGTACAATCTTTCAAACGACTTCACCTATATGTCTCATTCCTCTACTAATACTCCAGCCGAAATATCTTCAAAGACTTTTACATAGAAATACTTTTTTAGATAAAGGTTAGTTTCTCAGGACTTTTTTGATTCATATGATTCTACAATCAGAATAATCATTTTTTTTTCAAGGCTAGGAACATTTGTGTGTTAAAAAACCAGTATCTCAAGATCTAGTTATTTTTGATGAAGTCACTCAGTTTTATAAAACTGTATCATTTTATAAAAATATGACAGTCAACTTTGCTGTGTACGATAGAAATATTTCTATGTCTGTGAGCCAAGGAGCTCATTTTCTGAATGTTCCGATAGAAGGTGACTCTTTCTATCCATCTCATAAACTACCAGAGTAAGTTGGTACATTTAACAAAGAGAATGCTGAAAAGCCTTTGTTTATAATAAATTAAGAAAAGAGGAAAGTAGCTCATATTTCTCCGGACAATAGGTTTGTGACTCTTTAGATGCAAGGTTTTCTTATCCCAAGGAAAGGAGATAGAGAAACTCTGAAAGTTTCTGATGTTTTTATGCTTGACTATCTTGTAAATATGAGAAAAGTAAATATGATGGGATACATTTTTGAAACTATCAAGAATGTTAAGTTATGAGGAATTAAGTCCCAAATGATTATGTATCTAGCTATTCTCACAAAATTCATTCTTGAGAGTATGAAGTTTTGTAATATTCCTTTGAAAGGAAATCTGATAGATTTTAAGCCCTCCTGGATTAGAAAAAGTAATTTGAAGAAGTTGAATGTTTGTTTTGACCTGAATTCGAAACTTTTTGTAAGAGATTTAGAAGCAGAATCGGCTCAGAATCAATCGGCACCTATGACAGCCAAAGACAATCCTTCTATTGGTGTTACTCAAAAGTCTGATCCACAAACCATCTCAAAGCCAAAGAAGAATCCAAAGTACAGTAAGGAGGTTGTAGCTAAATGGAGAAAGGATAAGGAACAGAGAAAGGAAGGTGATCCAAAGTTCGGTCTTGACCCAGCTGAAGCTTTTTCAGAAATAATAAGGGTAGAGGAAACCCTTCAAGCTGAAAAGAAATAGAAGACTGTTTTGAAAAGAAAGGATCAAGACTTTGATATCTCTAAAGTACTCAGAATGGTTGAGGATGCTAGTGCTCAACTAATGGAAGAAATACATCAAGAACCAATCATACAGAGTCTTCCATAGAAATAAAAGGGAAATGTTGCAAGAAATAGAAGAATTTGAAGAAGAGGAAGGAGATTTTATTTTGGAATTCCTTCAGAGTTCAAAAAAGAGTATAGAAGAACCGTATCAAAAGCAGATTGAAGGTATTAAACAAGTTCCTCATGCCGATCAAGCACCTATTGAAACTTCTCAAACTCCGGATAAAACACCCCCTCAAGAAAAGCAAGGTGCTCAATCTTCTAATACTGAAAAATTTATTGTCATTAGTGACAAAGTAGAAGAAGAAAGAAGGGAGAAAGAAAAAGAAAAATGAAAATATCCAGTTGTTGACTCAAGCCGGTCAAATGAATTGCTTTCGTACGATGAAGATACTGATTCAGAACAAACAATATCTCTCAAGAGGAGTGATTACATTGTTCATGTTTTAAGGAGGGTTGAGAAGACTATTCCCTATTTCCCCAGGTTGGAAGGGAAAATTGATTTTATTACTGATAATTAGAAAAAGAAATTTGGTTCTGTAAGAGAATTGAGAAAGAAAGTTTTTTCAGTAGAAGCTGATTTGAAAGTTCTATCTGAAACTTCAGCTGCTCATAATAAGGCTTGCAACAGGATGACCAAGTGGTCATATAAAATAGAAAGCTCGGTGAATGACCATGAGATAGAAATTGAAGATATATAGAGGCTTTCAAATGATCTTTCTATTGCCTTTAACAAGCTTGACAAATAAACTGTTGAAAGACTGAATCAGGTAACTCATGGATCCAATATTCCTTCAGTGAAAGAATTGCAAGAGAGAATGAATGCTTTTCAGTCTGAATTCTCGAAGGTTTCATCTTTCAAAGATGAAATGGTTTTGTTGAAGAAACAAAATTCTGTGTTATCCAAAGATAACAAGAATCTACAAGACAGAATTGATACCCTTGAGGAAGTAATCAGAGTCCAGGAGGAGACTATCAAGAATCAAGATCAGATTTTTGCGGACCAACAAGAGCTTCTCAGAACTCAGGGTGATTCAATTTCTGAAGACAAGAAAGAAATAAAAAAGATGAAAGTTGTTCTTCATGGGCTGATAAATAAGGGAAAGGAAAGAGAAAACAAATGACTGTTGTATTTTTTTTTCCTTTCTTATGGAACCTGTCTATTTTATAATGACATTTATGTTACTCTTTCTTTTGTCCTGCAATTCTTTTCTCTAACCCTTTCAGGAAACTTAAGGTTACCCCATTCTTTTTGTAAATCACAAAGGGGGAGAATGTTTTATAAAGGGGGAGAATGTTTTACAAAGGGATAATTATTTAATCAAATACTTAGAAACCAAGGAAAATCTGTGAATACAATCCTTAGGGAAGTTTACACCTAAGGGGGAGTTGTATTCAAATTCATATTCAGAAGAGTTTCCAATAACTCAGGGGGAGATAAGTATTTCTTGTAGTCTTTACTTTGTGTTTTGTGCTTTCCAAAAAGGGGGAGATTTTTGAGTCAAAAGTTTTCCTTTGACTTCTATATCATGTTTTGGAAATCACAAATGTCTTTTATCTTGTATCGTACCGACTCTATCAATAGTATCGTACTGACTCTGTCAATCGTATCGTACTGACTCTGTCAATTGTATCGTACTGACTCTATCAATCGTATCGTACTGACTCTGCCAGTCATACTCACTTTTGTGTATCTTTCTTTGTATCATATCAATACATTACTTTTAGTAATACTTATAATTCTCATACTTTCATTACTTATTTTGATACTTTGTAAAAAAACACTTGTTTCATATTAATCGTACTCTTATTTATCATCTTCATATATCTTTTGTTTTAACCAATACGATGTTGTTGAGTTAGTTACAAACTAATCAAAATGATGTCGTTCTTTATGTTTCAATATGACCATTATAATGCCAGGTGTCCAAGTCCCTCCGTGTTTTTTGGAGAAATATGACCATTGGATGAAATGTGACCGTTGGAACCTGAGGCCTATAAATAGGAGGTCATTTGAAGCCAAGAAGAGTACAACGCGTTGAGATAACTGTGATACTTTTCTTCTATCAAGTTCTAGAGAGAGACGTTGTGACTTCTCTCATGATTTGTGCCTTATGATACCGATCATCATATCGAGGGCTTTCAAGTAATTTAAATACAGAGGTGTCGATTACCTACAAAATCGAGGGTTGCCGGGGATAGGCAGACAGATGTTCCGATCATCGTATCGAGGGCTGCCGGGGATAGGCAGACAGACAAACCGATCATCGTATCAAGGGCTACCGGGGATAGGCAGACAGACAAACCGATCATCATATCGAGGGCTTACCAAGGTGGTGGTAAGACAGACCTCTTATCCTGGATGAAAGGATAACCCTTCTCTTTGGGTTAAAATAATTGTAATTCTTTTACATTTCCGTTGTTGTTTGTATTAGAAAGGAATTTATATTGTTTCCTTTCTTCTTTACTCTTTCAATTGTAATTGTTTCAATTACGATTATTCTATTACATTTTGTATTAATAGATTCTATACGCTTTATGGTAGAATCTCTCACACTTGTATTACTTTGATTATTGTATTCATCTTGAATACAATTACTTTACTTTTATAATAGTATTACATTACATCATACTATTATATCCAATACAATTGTGGTTGTGTGAATTGTATTAGTTTAAGATCTTTTAAACTAATCTCTTAAGTGTTTAAACTCAAAGTTTTTAAACCAACAATTCACCCCCCCCCCCTCTTGTATTGTTCCATCTAATATACATATACATCTACATATTCGATCCAATAGCTCCTTTAACGAGGTTACCTACGTAGGTCCTTCGACATGGTACCTAGTGTAGGTACTTCGACAAAGTCCTTCTGCGCAACTCCTTCGATAAAGGAACTTTGTGTATCTCCATCGCTCAATTGGGTATACCTCAAGAAATATTCAAGGGACCTGTACTAGAGAAAAATGCAAGAAATATAAATGAACGAGCTATACAACGAGAGTATAAATCTGAGAATGTAGATAAATAAAATGACAAAAAGGAACGGGGGTATTTATAGGCACTATCAACCTACGCTACTGACCTATGCGCCGACCTACATGACATAACTATGAAGCAAACCTGCATAGTCCAGAATTAATTCTCCATTATATTTTCCCCATAATCTTGCCTCAAGACTAGACCCTCTTTTTCAGTCGAATCTAATATTGAGGGGGGCTTTTATTGACATTATTTTTTATAAAGGAAAACGATTATGAAGAATATCTTTGGATATCTTAAAGTAACAAAAAATTATGAAGGAAGTGAAATAGTTTAAGGTACCTATATGGAACAGTTATGCATCAAGTAGCCAGCACAGGTTCTATCCATGCAGACCAATGTGCAGCCCCTATGCTAAGAACCTATGTTGGGGACCTACACCGCAGGCTTGCATGGAAGCATAATTTTCACACCCATATTCGAAAGATAAAAATTATGAAGTTATTTCAAATACCTACATGGATGGTCTCTTTTTGACTATCCCCCTCCTTTCCTATAAACAGGACCCTTGGGTTCCCCATTTTGTAGACTGAAAAACTTAGAAGAACTCCCGAAGCTCCCATTACGTAGTTCTTTCTCCCAAGTCTCCCAAATTTTCTCAGGTAGCTATCTAAAAACATGAGATTATAGAATTAGATTGGATAGGAAAGATCAAGATCCTTTCAGAGTTTTAAATACAAAAAATCTTATTAAGGATCCTCCTTCCATATGACGAAGCCATCTACGCATGGTCCCTTCATTAAGCAAGGAACTAAGCAGGATGCTTCCAAGGACATCAAGGGACACCCAGGGTGCTTAAGTTAAAACATCACCCAAGTGTTGTTGTCCATAGTCCATTTCCGGAGTCATATAAATCTCCCATAGGCTTATACTTCCTATGTTAAGAATTTTTTAGTTCCTCCTAGGACCTGCATGGTACACCTATGCAGTACACCTATGCAGCATACCTACATAGAGGACCTGTGAGGAGAACCTATGCAATCTATCTTTGAAGGTCTCTTCTAATCCACCCATGGAATGGTCTCTCTTTCCTTGGCCCCCTTTTCTGAAAGGGACCAAGTTGAAACTTCCACCAAAACCTCTTGACCTACCAAACCTTTGGGAAAGGCACATCATCTTGTCTCTTATTTGGGTTTGTATTTCTACAGGTAGAGGTTTCCCACATTTGTCTTATAAGGGAGTCAGGATCCTTGGGGTTTTTGTAGATTTTTATATCTATAGTCACATGGAACCTTACCCTAGATACAGTTTTGGTAAATTCCCAGTTTGGAGGATTAGGGTTTGGTCCATGTCCCCCCTTCTCATCACTAAGACTTAGAACCTTGGGTCCCTGGTAGGGAAGGTACGATTCACGCTTGCATTTCCTTTTGACACAGGTAATGATATCCTCCTTCCACAATGGGACCAATTCCAAGGAATCCCTCCTAGAGTAATCCCATAGCCTTTAAATCCAGACCTAATGACCATCATTTTCATTCCACATTTAATGGTTCATTACTTTGTGACCTCGTCCACCATTGCCTTGGCTTCTTTCGTCATAGTCTTGGCCTCTTCCATCAGTTGAGGAGAAAACATATGGTTTTTTGAATCTTTCACATCCTATTTTTTCTCACACCAAGCATGACTCACATGGTCTTAGAGATTTTTGATGATCATACATCCACACAATCCACCTCACTTACCTAACTATGAGAAATCTTATTCCCGCCATAATTGGAATATGTAGGAAGCCTTCACCCAGGGCCCGAGCTCAATGGACATCCTCCTAAGGAGTCCAACTCTAAATATCTTAATTTTGGAATCCTCCTTAGGAATAGGCCCTGAATTAAGTTCCCCTTAAATCTCTATGATTTAAAACACCTCTCTTGGACCCTTTTATAAGGGAATCCTCTTTAGGAGTAAGACCCAAACTATTTATCTCAAAAGGCCATACCCCCCTATGGGACTTACCAAACTATGAGAAATCTTATTACTGCCATAATTGGGATACATAGGAAGCCTTCACCCAGGGCCCGAGCTCAATGGAAATCCTCCTTAGGATTCCAACTCTAATTCTCTTAATTTGGGCATCCTCTTTAGGAATAGGCCTTGAATTAAGTTACCCTTGAATCTCCATCAGTTAAAACACCTCTCGTGGACCCTGTTACAAGAGAATCCTCTTTAGTAGTAAGTCCCAACCTAATTCTCTCAAAAGGATATACCCCCCTATGGGACTTACCAAACTATGTGGTCTTTGATTCCCATCCATGTGGTATACATATTAAGTCTCTCTAAGGTTCAAATCCAACACTCCAAAATCAACCATGTTCTTCCTAGGCCACATTCCTAGAAGGGTCTAATCTAACTTGAAAACTCATATCCTTTCCAGGTTCCTTGGGATTCTTAGGCATAAGTCCCACACCAAGCTTTGACTATCCACATTTCACCTAGATGTCCTTACCACATGACATTAAACTATATGGTTAAGTCTTTATCACATGACCTTAAAAGGAATGATGTGTCCCATTCATTGACACAAAACTATGATGGTTCTGATTCCTTTCATAAGGATATGTAGGTATCCCATTTATGGGTATGATCCCAACATCAAAATAGATTTTTTCTACCTGGATGACCATAAATTCTGGAGTACCCCCACTGAGTGGCTTAAAAATCAGCATCATCGTAACAATAGCTAAAAACTCTGTAAGTATTATATGAGAGGATACCATTGATAGAGAACCTAAAATAAATATGGATATCTCCATTAATGAAGAATCTCGAACACATGCGGATGATTTTGAATTCCACACATGCTAATAATTGATTGAAAATTTCAAGGGAAACTTATATTATAATTGGTAAATTAATAAGGATTCATGAACATATCTTAGATCTATAAAAGAGTCCCGAAGTAGGAAATAATTCCCCCCAAAAAGGGTGTGATGATCCTGACCTCTCATCCTCTTGACCAATATTAGTTCTTAAGTATCGTAGGTCAACAAACCTAAAAAATTTCTTCCTTTGGAAAGTAGGTCCCTTTGGATACAGAACCGTTGGGTGTTTTAGATTCCATAAATAAATTTGATGGAAACTGTCTGGAAGTAGTGATTCCTAACCAGAACACACGTTCCAAGGGAAAAATTATATATCTCAAATACTCATATTTAGCACTAACAAAAATTGGCGGTCTATTGGTATTTAGATTCTCAAGAGTCCCAATATTTAAACCCACAATATTCAAAAATAGATACACCCTTTTCTACAATAAAAATTATTGTACCAGTTTAAAATAAGTATAAATATGATATAATATAAAATGAAGTAGTTTTTAAAAAATTATAAAGGTAGAAACCCTCTCTAATACCAAATGTGATATCGTAATAGTATGCAGTTTACTACAATAGGGGTTGAATTATAGTTTATAAAAATAAACTAACTTACTTAACTATTCTTGTAAGATGGTTATTTGGACAAACATTGTTTTGATATATATATGTAAGTTATCAAAAATCATTTGTATCCATACTTTATAATTCCATAGTTAATAAAATTTCATAACACTACTAAACTTTCCTTAAAGTATATGTAGTAAAAAATATAAAGTTGTAAAAATAAGTAAAGTAAACTTTTTAAAACAAGTAATAAAAACTTGTATAAGTTTTATAACAAAGACATACGCTCTTTAAACATAAGAGTTAATGAATTAAATAACCCTAACTTTCAGTATCTATATTTTTTACTAATCCATAATGGTATATTATTCTTAAGAAAATAATCCATCGATACTAAGATTAGAACAAATTATATTTCCATAGCTATGGGAACCCTCGAACTGAAATATCATAATAGACTTTGTCCTCCTATCCTAAAAAATCTCTCAATCAAGCAAAAAAACAAATAGAAAATCATAAACACATAAAACGTAAGACATTTACAAAGATACTCACAAACTGATGCCTTAACTGAAAACTCTTTAAAGATATAATGAAGCATTAAATCATAAAAAGATTCTATAAACTCTTCCTAATAACTCCATATCATCAATGATGAAAAATATTCCTCCTCCTAAAATTATTATTCTATTTATAAGAATTTATTCAATGGTAATATTCCACATTTCTCATAGGTGATTGTAATGAATTTAGAAAAACTCATCAAAACTGATAAAGTTCAGTGCGTCTTCTTTATCTGATGGTCAATTCTGATGAATCACCTTTACAATTCTTGAAAGGTTCTATCCAGTGAAATTATTTTAGTTCATTTGGAAATATATAAAAGTTTTGTCTGGTTGGTATTTATAAAGTATCATCTAAAGAGCATTTCTTCCTTCATCTGATAAGTTTTTATGATAGACATTATATAACTTTTTTTTATAAGACTTGGTTATACTTATTTTTATGGATTTTATAGAAATTTGTAGAATTAAAGTTAAAATTATCTATCTAATTGTTAAAGTACTAGTCTATCCCTTTTAAAAAGTTCTATCTGGTTTGATTCATCTAGAATACATAAGTTAAGTTCTGTCCTATTTGGTTTGTCTGAAAAACTTAAACAAAGTTCCATCTGATTTAAAAAGTATTATATGTCTGGTAAAAATATATGTTTTATAAAAAACATTCTAAACACTTGGGAAGTGTAAATTTGGTAAAATTAATTATTTAAGGAAGTGTGTTATTATTTTAAAAAATAAGGTTAGAAAGTGTGGAAAGTAAACTTTTGACTCAACATTATTGTGTTCACAAAGATAGCAAGTACTTTGTTTGACTCTGGTTCTATGAATTCCTTTATTTCATCCAAGTTTTAAAAGAATTTAGAATCAAACCTAGTCTTATAGAAGTATAGTTATCAGTTAAGACTCCAAAATAGATTATAAAAGCATAAAAGGTTTATAGAAACTCTTATATCAACTTTGGATACTACAATCTCAACATAAATCTAGTAGTCATTCCTATGGTGGAATTTGACACTATACTGGGGATGGACTAGCACTCAAAGTATAATGATAAGATCAAATATAGAAGCAAATAAATTTTAGTGGTCTTTAAGGGAAAATCCATAGTTATTTTCAAATTAGAGATATCCCAGATTTATCTCTATCTAGAAGAACCACTTATAGACTTATTTATAGAGATAATTGATAAATAATGAGATCAAAGAGGATGTGTAAAGATTGGATATGTACCCATTATTTAGGAATACATTGATGTATTTCCTTAAGAGTTACTTGGATCTCTCTTAGAAAGAGAGGCATATTTCTCCATTGAACTAATACTTGGATCCAAGACAATATCACATACCCCATATAGAATGGCGTATATGGAGTTAGAGGAATTAAAGTAGACACTTAAAGATATTTTGGAAAAGGGTTTCATTTGACCAAGGGTGTATCCTTGAGGAGAACATGTTCTCTTTATAAAGAATAAGTATGGATTAATGCGGTTGTGCATTTATTATAGAGAACTTAAAGGGATCATAGTGAAGAAAAAATATCCACTTACAAGGATTGATGATTTGTTCGATCAACTTCATGGGGATCAATTCTTCTCTAAAATTGACCTCTGATTGGGTTATCATCAGTTGAAGGTGAAGAAAGAGGATCTCCCAAAGACTGTATTCTAAACAATATATGGACATTATATTTTTTTTGTAATTCCCTTTGGATTAACTAATGATCCTACCATATTTATGGATTTAATGAAGAAAGTATTTAAGGACTACCTTGATATATTTGTGATGGTCTTTATTAATGATATTTTGGTATATTCTAAAAGTCATGAGGATCATATAAGGGTCATATTACAAACTTTGAGGAAGGATAATCTATTTAGTAAATTTAGTAAATGCGTATTCTAGTTACAAAAATTTACATTCTTGGCGAACATTGTAACTTGTGAATGAATCTCATTTTATCCTTCCAAGACAAAGGATGTAGATGAGTGACCTCATCTGATAACTGTAATTGATATTTTTAGTTTTCTTGGTCTAGAAATATACTATAGAAGGTTTTTGAAAAACTTTTCATGGGTTTCTAATTGTAAAAACTTATTACTATTTTTAGGTACTCATTGGCCCTCTTTTTAATCATGCTTTGGTTGGGTCTCATTTAGGGGTTCTTCGGGTGAAAATATTTAAATTTTTGGAACTTTCTAGGTTGTGCACGATTTTCCCAAACCGTTCACCCACCCAGGGTAAACCGTGAAAACCCAGGTAGTGGGGGTTTGCATGGTCAGTTCACAGTTTGACAAAATGTGTGCCCACTGAGGAGAAATTGTACACCCTATAGCAGGGGTGCATGGTTTGAAAAACAATGTGGCCCTACACATCTAACCGTGTGTGTGGAATTTTTAATTATAAAAATGTTTTAAAAATTCCTAAACCCCCCATATGAACCCCCTCTTGACCTAACTTGGGATTGGATGTCTTCCTAGGTCTTTAGAGATCTTAAGGACCCATTTTAGATCCTTTAAACCCTTTCTAAAGTGAATCGAAACTAGGATAAGGTCATTTGATCTCTCCCTGGTAAGAGTTCATTCCCCAATCCTTCTCTCCCACTCTCTTCTTCTCTCCTTGTTAGGGTTTGTTAGATCTTCTTATTTTTTAGAGATCTAAACTCCTTTGTTTTAGATCTTGAATCTAGTTTTGATTCTTGGATCATTGTTGTTGATGTTCTTCATTGGAGTTTCTCATTGTGGATGGTTTCATATAATTTTAGCCAATTAATTTAACCTTTAATCTCTTGATTGTTTTAATTGCTTCCAATTATAATGTGAAAACCCAATTTGGTGTGAATTGGTATTTAAATTGAAATGGTATGGGTTTTGGGGAAATCCCTCAAATCCAATGAATTGGGGTGTAATTTGGATTTTATGGAAATTGTGGAACTTGATTTGGGAAATTGATTTCAAGAAAATGGCCTGAATTGTTTTGATATGAACTCATTGGTTTTATCCTAGAAAAATGAATGAATTGATTAAAAACCCATGTTTTTATTTTTTAATATAAATGTGTATATTGAAATGGAAAATGGGCCGATTTTATTTTGAACAATTTTGAAATAATTTTCCCATTAATCATTGTTGTTTGAGAACATACAAGCCTAGGAAGTTAGTAAATTATTTGGGACAAACATGCTAGGTTGGAATTTCTCTAGAAATAGATTAATGCATTACAACTATGTCATAAACCTATTTAGAAGATCTTATCCCCAATGGGATGTTGGTAAGTCTTCTTTGGTCAGTGTTGGAGGAACGTATGTTCACATTTTCATTATAATTATATGAGTGTGTGAGGATCTCATAAGCTAGAACTATCATACCTCTTAGTAGATGACCATGTTTCTTTTTTGTGAATTTTTGTGATATATTTATATGTAATTGTTGTAAGTTCTCGGACCGGGTGCCACTCAATGGGTGACCCAAAACCGGTTCACCACGTGACCTCAAGCGCATTTCCCCAAATGCCAAAGGCTTCCGACTAGCAGTGAGGGCCTAGGACTGAAAGTGGGGAAACTATGCCCTCATTTGTCAAAGTGCAGCGCAGCGGAATAGAAATAAAACATACAAAGAATAGCAGAAGCAGTAAACCATACACAACTTAAATAAACAATAGCAGTGGATATAACCAACAGTAGATAACTAATGATGATACATGTCTCAGGTTCTAAGAAAATAGACAGAATATGTTTATACATCAATACAGTACAACAAAAGTAGAGTACATCAAAATAAGAAAAACAACTGGCAGTGGCATCGCGATCCTAGGCTCGGTCCCATGCCCTCCTACTCCTCAGCAGAAATCATGTACTTGTATAGGGACTCTTGCACCTATCTACACCTGTAGCAATGTAATATGTTTGGGCTGAAAAATGTGACCCAAACAGGGTGTGAGAAATATATCTTAGTAGGTACCCACCAAAGTCTCGTGCCCAACTGTGTGTAAGCATGCAACAATAGTGTGTAATAATAAAATGAAATAAACCAAGAAGTACTCAAAATTAAATAACTTACCAGTTATATTTCCATTTAATTATTTATTTAATCCATTTAATTTAGTATCATTTTTTGCTCAAAAGCACCAATCCCTCTAGCCAACCAGTATCTTTCCCTCAGGCTAATATAGTAAACCACGCCCTCTGGCTATACAGAATCCAACCCGTAGGTATTTCCCTCGTGCGTAACAAAAATTTCCCTCAAGCATAATAAGTGTCACCCTCGGGCACAGAAGTCAAGCCCTTGGGCATGAAAGGTTGCCCTCAGGTGAAATAACTACAGCCCTCGGGCTTAATAGTGCAGTTCCCTCAGGCTAATTACAACAACGCCCTCAGGCTAACAGGTAATTGGGTCATTCCCAATAGGTAAACAAGCAGTAACAAGCAATTCCTCTCAATTAAATTCTACAATTACTACTTTGAAGGCATACCCTCGGGTATCCTGGCCAAACAGCTGAACAGTGGAACACACCCCCCGGGGTGGTTCCGGATCCACGCAATAATCCCAACCAGTATTTTATTATCACAATTTAATCACCTATGCAATTCTAGACATTAAATATATCAACGGACTCAGCCACACGACACCCCAACATGGGTTCGTGGCACAAAAACGCACAAAACGCACGGCAGTTGGAAAACTAAACACCAAGCCACCTTCCTTAAGCGCCAACGAATGTTATACCCAAACGCCGACTCCATAAATGCCCAAGAACGGTATAGATCTGACAAAGAACAAAACTCTCTTAACCTAAAATAACTTACGTTAGGAGAAGAATTGGTAAGAAAGACGCTAGGAGAAGAGAGGGCTTACTCACGCGGTTCCAACGAGATTGTCTGAAGTTGAATACGACTCCAGACGAACACTTGGTGGATCTTCAAAGGTTCGGTCTCCTCCCTTGAATCCAAAACAGCTCAAATTCCTCCTCTACTAAATGAGGAGGCTACTACCTGTTTTAAGCCGAAAAAACAAAGTACACGGCGTGTACTTCCAAGTACACGGTGTGTACTTCTTTCATTTAACTGTTCCTCTGGAGGCACTGTCACACTGTTCATCTGTCGACATGACTACATGGCATGTACTCCTGAGTACACAGCGTGTACTGCCACCCAGATGGTGGCTGCTCCACCGCCTTACTGCTTAGGCATGCCGACTGACTACATGGCGTGTAAAGGTCTACTACACAGCGTGTAGTCGGTTCCTACACCCCTCGTCACCGACATGGCTACACGCCCTGTGTACTTATCCCAATACGGCCACAAGTACACGGTGTGTGGAAAAGTACATGGCGTGTAGTTCCAAAATTTAGGATTTTTCCCCATTTTTTCATATTTTATCAAAAACACTTAAGGAAAAGGAAAAAGAAGAAGCTCGTACCTCAAAACTAAGAACCGGGTTCTTACAAACTTTCCCCCTTATAGCAATTCATCCCCGAATTTCCCTTACAAGGGAGGAGAAGAAATAGCCGTGAACAACTCCGGCCACTGAGCACGTACGTCGGCCTCCCGCTCCCAGGTCTCGTCCTGCACTCAGCTATGCTACCATAGCACCCGTACGATAGGAACTGACTGGCCTCGGAGAACCTTCGTGATCCTATCCACGATACGAATCGGATGTTCCTCAAAGGACGCATTTGCCTCCAGCTCAACCTCCTCGGGATAAAAGATGTGAGATGGGTCTGAATGATAGCGACGCAACTGAGATACGTGGAAGACGTCGTGCATGGCTTGGTACCGCTGCGGTAACCGCAACCGATAAGCAACCAGTCCGACTCTCTCCAGAATCTCAAATGTCCCCACATACCGTGGTGAAAGTTTACCCTGTCTCCTGATCCTCTTGTGTCCCAGCCTCGGCAAAACACGCAAGAAAACATGATCCCTGACCACAAACTCCAAAGGTCGTATGCGGCTATCAGCATAAGATTTCTGACAAGACTGCGCAGTATCCATCTGCTTCTGAATCAACTGGACCTGCTCAGACGTCTCCTGCATGAGTTGTGGCCCTAGTAAAGATGAATCACCTGCCTCTAACCATCACAAAGGTGATCGGCATGGCCTACCATATAAAGCCTCGTATGGTGCCATCTCAATAGTTTCCTGAAAACTATTGTTATAGGAAAACTCAGCTAAGGGTATATGCTTCTCCCAAGAGCCCCCAAGGTCTAGGACGCATGCACACAGCATGTCCTCTAGCACCTGTATCGTACGCTCTGACTGGCCATCTGTCTGAGGGTGGTATGTTGTGCTCAGAAGCACCTGTGTACCCAACTCCCTCTGAAAACTCTGCCAGAAACGAGACGTAAAGCGGGCATCCCTATCAGAAACGATAGAACGAGGGACCCCATGAAAACGTACGATCTCTCAGATATACAGCCTTTTGAGCTCGTCAACACCGAAGGTCTCCTTGATCAGCAAGAAGTGAGATACCTTCGTGAGTCTGTCCACAACAACCCACACGGCATCATTACCATGAGGTGACCTTGGAAAACTAGTCACAAAATCCATCGCGACATCATCCCATTTCCACTCCGGAATGGGTAACTACTGTAACAGTCTAGCTGGTCTCTGATGCTCTGCCTTCACCTGCTGACAGGTGGAACACCTCGTAACAAAACCAGCTACATCTTTCTTCATACCCAGCCACCAGTACTGATGTCTCAAGTCACGGTACATCTTGGTAACCCCAGGATGAACTTCCCAAGCTGAAGCATGAAAATCTTGCATCATCTCCTCACGTATATCCCCTGGAAACCATACTCGTCCATGGAAACGCAAAACCTCATCATCGCCTATCGTCCAACCAGGAGGAGGGTCCTCACTTGACACCGACTCCCATAGAACTAGGCCTTTTGAATCAGATAGATGTCTCATCCTCACTCTATCCAGGAGGGTAGAAGTCACAGCTAAAGATGAAAGATAAGTCTGCCCCTGACTGTCATGCACCTCCAGATACATCTCAAAGAACAAGGCCATGAGCTCCCACTCACCACTGACCACATGCACTGCCTGTATCTGAGTATTCCTACTCAGTGCATCAGCCACTACATTACATTTACCAGGTGTATAGGTAAGTTCAAAATCGAAGGACTGTAGGTATTCAACCCACCCCCTCTGACTCAGATTCAAGTCACGCTGAGTAAAGATATACTTGAGGCTTTTGTGGTCGGTGAAAAACACAAAATTCTCCCCCAATAGATAATGTCTCCAACAGCGCAATGCATGAACAACTACTGCCAACTCGAGATCATGCGTCGGGTAATTCCTCTCATGTGGCCTCAATTACCGAGACCCGTACGCAACAACTCAGTCGCCCTACATCAACACCGCTCCCAACCCAATACCTGATGCATCACAGTAAATTGTATAGCTCTTCCCCGGATCTAGGAGTATCAGGATCAATGCTGATGTCAACCTTCCCTTCAGGTCCTGAAAGGCTACCTCGCAAGCTTCCGTCCAAATGAACTTCACAGCCTTCTTATTCAAGCCCGTCAATGGTGCTGCCAAGCGGGAGAAGTCCTGTATAAAACGCCTGTAGTAACCAGCCAGCCCTAAGAAACTCCGTATCTCAAACATGTTCTTAGGATGCTCCCAGGAAACTACTGCTCTCACCTTCTCTTGGTCTACTGAAACCCCTTCCTCTGAGATGATATGTCCCAGGAAGTGAATCTGGTCCATCCAAAAGTGGCACTTTGAGAGATTAGCATATAGTCGATGCTCTCTCAGTGTACTCAATACGATCTCAAGATGGATGGAATGGTCGTGTCGAGTGTGAGAGTACACCAAGATGTATTCCACAAATACTACCAAAAAAGAATCAAGATACGGATGGAACACACGATTCATCAGAGCCATGAAAACTGTTGGCACGTTTGTGAGTCCGAAAGGCATAACCGTATACTCATATAGACCATACCTACTCCTGAAAGCCGTGAGAGGTATATCAGATGGTCTCACACGCAGCTGATGATATCCTGATCTCAAGTCAATCTTCGAGAACACTCGTGCTCCATGAATTTGATCAAAAATATCATCAATCCTCGGTAAGGGATACCGGTTCTTAACCGTCAACTGGTTCAGCTTCCGATAATCCACGCAAAGTCTGAGGGTACCATTTTCCTTATTCACAAAAAGGACCAGCGAACCCCAAGGAGAAGTACTGGGTCGGATAAAGCCCTTTTTCTGCAACTCCTCCAACTGTCTCTTAAGCTCCTGCAACTCAGGTGTAGCCATCCTATATGGAGGAATGGACACTGGTGTTTCTCCTGGCACAAGCTCAATAGAGAAATCCACCTCTCGCTCCGGAGGTAGACCTCAAAAGTCGTCCGAGAAGACATCCCTGAAACGATCAACAATAGGAGGTAAATCCGCCTAACAAGTTCCCTGGTCATCCAGATATAAGCTCGCAATCTGGGTCGTGACTCCACCTCGCCCACAATGCTCTGGTCCATCTCGAATCGCCTGAACATCCCATTCACCATTGTATAGAAACTCTCCACCCTCTGGTGACGTGAAACGCACCCTGTGACGATAGCAGTCTACAAAGGCCCGAAAGGGAACCAACCAGTCCATCCCGAGAATGACGTCATATCTTGTCATCTCTAGGACATAGAGGTCCCAAAGGAAGTGACACCCACCAACCTCAAGGGGGCACTCCCTGCACTGACGCACACCAACCATCCTAGTCCCCAACGGAGTGTCTAGCATCATGATATCAGAAGAAGGAGAAACACAGAGCCCAATGCTCTCTACAACGGGTACAGATATAAAACTATGTGTAGCACCCGTATCAAAAAGTACTGAAGACAAGACAGAAGCTACTAGAATAGTACCTCTGATTGTAGAAGGTCCGGGATCCTGCTCATGCTGGGTATGTTGCACCGCATATGTCTGCCCAGTGTCTCGGCCCTGCGACACAACCTGGCTACCCTGAGCTATCCTGCCCTACTGCCTCTGAGATCCTGGTGTCTGGCTACCACAGCCACGACCACCATCTCTGCCTGACGCCCAGACGTATTCCAGTTCCCAGACTGGTAAGAAGCCACTGGTCCTACTCCTGCATGAAGAGTCTGCACAGAACCCCTCTCACTAGCCACTGGTAGAAACGCCCTGCAGAAGCGTTGCAGATAACCCATCTTGCCGCAATCTCGGCACTCCACTGGGTCTCGTGGACACTGCGGTCTCTTGTGCCCCTCTCTACCACACTGGTAATACCTGATCGGGCCACCTGAAGACACTGTCTGGCTGGTACTGCCACCCTGAGAGAATTCCATATGTCTCTTCCTCTTGCCAGTAGAAAAAGTACCAGTAACTGGTGCTGAACCGCCCTGGCCCACACCTCTAGATTCCTGCAGGTTCCTCTCTGTAATCAGCACCTAGTTCACAATAGCGTGTACAGTAGGCAACCTGAAGACATTCACCAGTGCTCAGCTATCATACTAAAAACCATCCTCAAAACGTTCGGCTCTCAATGTCTCATCACCCACCAGCATGGGTTCAAAGCGCTGAAGTTCCGTAAAACGAGCATAATAGTCCATCACTAACATAGCACCCTGTTGCAGATTCATGAACTCTCGAGCTCTATCTTCTCTCAGTGTCTCCAGGAAGAAAAATTCATAGAAGACTGCCTAAAAGTCTTCCCAAGCCATGTCCATGTGATTCTCTGACTGGGTAGTAACATCCCACCGCCTCTTGGTGGAATCACGCAGCATGTATGTCGCGAGCTTGACCCTCCTCCCTGGAGGCGTCTAAAGATGCTCGAAAATAGTCTGCATCGACCCCAACCAAGACTCGGCATCCTGTGGTCCACTATCCCCTGAGAACATAGGAAAATTATACTGCTAGAAGATACGTGTAAACTCATCCATAGATGTGGCAGCCTGCGGTGCTCCCTGAAAGGTCTGCATGAACCACAATAAGCCTTCACGGAACTGCGCCTATGTGCCTGTGTCCGGTATAGCAGCTGGTGCCACATCTGGCTCTGCTAGATAACTAACTAGTATCCCATGGCCCACCATCTCCGGAGTATAGTCATCGCCGCTCTCCTGGAAAACAATGTGCGGTCGTCTAGGCGGCATGACACTATATGGTCAAAACACGCCTTAGAACAAGATTATCAAAGACTGAAAATGAAGAAACCCAAAAGGGAACAGGAGGAAAAAGGCATTCAAAATTTTCAAAACAAGACTACACGGAGTGTGTACTGACTACACGACGTGTATATTATCTACACGGCATGTATGGTGTTATTTTCCAACTGTCCGTGTCATCTATGACATGGACGACTACTCGGCTTGACACTACACGGCGTGTTATACCCGCACACAGCGTGTCAGCAACCCTGTTTCCCCGCCACACGGCTAAGTCCACACGGTCTATCCTCAGACAAGACTACACGGCGTGTCCCCCAAAGGTACACGGCGTGTTCAAGGAATGGTGACATCGACCCGTGTTGTTAGTTACATGGCCGAGTCCCCAAGTCACACTAAACGACATGTTCATAATTGACACGGCGTGTTCTGTAAAGGAGTTCACCGACCCGTGTTGTCAGTTACATGGTCGGACTCCGGGTCAACACTACACGGCGTGTATATAAGGTACACGGTGTGTTTTACCCAAGCACTTCCCCACCCTGTGTCACCGCCCACACGGTTTGTGACACGGGAAAAGACTACATGGCGTGTACAGAATCTACACGGCGTGTTCTCCCTAAGCTATTCCCTCCTCGTGTCGCCGCCAACATGGTTTGTGACACGGGAAGAGACTACACGACGTGTACTTAAAAAGTTCATTTTTCTTCCCAAACAAAAGGCCATACACGGCGTGTGTAAGGATACTACACGGCGTGTATACTGCGTTTCCAGACAGTATGCCTCAGAAACTTCCCTGGAACCCAGAAAACACTGAAAAAAACACCTAAGTGTCAAATTCCAATCCGTGAGGGCCCATACTCCCCACGAATCAAAGTTTGACAGCTTATTTGTGTTATAACATAATAAACAGTTAATGATCCACCAAATTCCAGTCAATGGGGGCCCATACTCCCCAAAAACCAATGTTTGGCGTCCATTCTATAAACAGGCTTACACAAAATACTCTGTCAAACAGCAGGTATTGATCAAGCAGTTATCACAACAGCATGATTTTCTAGCACAACTACTATCACAACAGCATGAAATTTCTAATGCACCTACATGGCATGGAACTATGCATGGCATGTGATTTCTAGCACGTTCCTACACGATGCATGAGATGGAATACCCTCATATCCTCGAGTTGCAACTAAATAGAACCCATAAATAATTTATAACAGCACAATCCCAAGTGCGTCACCCAATGGTGAAAACATATCAGCTGTAAAATTTGCAAAATCAGAAAATTGAAAAATACGAGGTAGACTGGCTTTTCCCTGTACGCGGGTTAGCTACACCCGGGCACAGCTTATTACCAACTATTGTTCGTCTTATCCCTGACTACGGCGCCAAATAGTAACTCAAAGAAAATAACCCCTCTAATACCACTTTGTAACATCCCGGACCCAGGTGCCACGCAACGGGTGCCCCGAATCCGGTTCGCCACATGACCTCAAGCGTGTTTCCCCAAACACCAAAGGCTGTCGACTAGCAGCGAGGGCCTAGGACTGAAAGTGGGGAAACTATGCCCTCATTTGTCAAAGTGCAGTGCAATAGAATAGAAATAAAACATACAAAGAACAGCGGAAGCAGTAAACCATACACAACTGAAATAAACAACAGTAGTGGATATAACCAGCAGTAGATAACTAGTGATGCTACATGTCTCAGGTTCTAAGAAAATAGCCAGAACATGTTTATACATCAATACAGTACAAAAAAAGCAAAGTACAGCAAAACAAGCAAAACAACTGGCAGTGGCATCGTGAGCCTAGGCTCGGTCCCATTCCCTCCTACTCCTCAGCAGCAATCATGTACCTATATAGGGACTCTTTCCCCAATCTACACCTACAGAAATGTAATCTGTTTGGGCCGAAAAGCGTGACCCAAACAGGGTGTGATAAATATATCTCAGTAGGCACCCACCAAAGGCTCGTGCCCAACTGCGTGTAAGCATGCAACAACAGTGTGCAATAATAAAATGAAATAAACCAAGAAGTAATCAAAAGTAACTAACTTACCAGTTATATTTCCATTTAATTATTTATTTAATCCATTTAATTTAGTATCATTCTGTGCTCAACAGCACCAAGCCCTCAAGCCAACCAGTATCTTGCCCTCAGGCTAATATAGTGAACCATACCCTCAGGCTATACAGAATCCAACCCGCAGGTATTGCCCTCGGGCGTAACATAAATTGACCTCAGGTGTAGGAAGTGTCACCCTCGGGCACAGAAGTCAAGCCCTTAGGCACGAAAGGTTTCCCTCAGGCGAAATAACTACATCCCTCGGTCTTAATAGTGAAGTTCCCTCAGGCTAATTACAACAACGCCCTCAGGATAATAGGTAACCGGGTCATTCCCAACAGGTAAACAAGAAGTAACAAGCAATTCCTCTCAAGGAAATTCTACAATTACTATTTTGAAGGCATACCCTCGGGTATCCTGGCCAAACGGATAAACAGTGGAACACACCCCCGGGGTGGTTCCGGATCCAAGCAAAGATCCCAACCAGCATTTTATTATCACAATTTAATCACCTATGAAATTATAGACATTAAATATATCAACGGCCTCAGCCACACGACACCCCAACATGGGTTCGTGGCACAAAAATGCACAAAACACATGGTAGTTGGAAAACTAAACACCAAGCCACCTACCTTAAGCGCCAATGAACGTTATACCCGAACGTCGACTCCAGAAACGCCCAAGAACGGCGTAGATTTGATGAAGAATAAAACTCGCTTAAACTCAAATAACTTATGTTAGGAGAATAATTGGTAAGCAAGATTCTAGGAGAAGAGAGGGATTACCCGTGCGGTTCCAACGAGATCGTCCGAAGCGGAATCCGACTCCAGACGAACACTCAGCGGATCTTCAAAGGTTCGGCCTCCTCCCTTGGCTCCAAAACAGCTCAAATGCCACCTCTTCCAAATGAGGAGGCTACTGCCTATTTTAAGTCAAAAAAAAAGTACACGGTGTGTACTTCCAAGTAAATGGTGTGTACTTCTTTCATTTAACTATTCCTCTGGCGGCACCACCACATTGTTCATCCGTCGACATGACTACACGGCATTTACTCCTAAGTACACGGCGTGTACTGTCACCTAGCTGGCGGCTGCTCCACCGCCTTACTACTTAGGCCTACTGGCTGACTACACGGCGTGTAAAGGACCACTACACGGCATGTAGTCGGTTCCTACACCCCTCGTCGTTGACATGGCTACACGCCCTGTGTACTTATCCCAACACGGCCACAAGTACACGGCGTGTGGAAAAGTACACGTCGTGTAGTTCCAAAATTTAGGATTTTTCCCCATTTTTCCATATTTTCTCAAAAACACTTAAGGAAAATGAAAAAGAAGAAGCACGTACCTCAAAACTAAGAACTGGGTTCTTACAATTGTTTTTAAAATTGAATTACACATGCCTTGTGAATTACATAAACTATTTTATATAAAAATATTTATTAAGAAATTTTTTTAAATGTTTCCATCAGTTGAAATGAATTTCATGTTTTGTTTTAAATATGAAACTATATTTCCATGACTGTTTTATTTGAAATTGAAAGCATGTATTGGTTTATTTTATCGACACCTTATTATGGAACACTTAGTGATACCCTATTTGAATTTTAGCCCACACCCTACCTTTTCCTTTAGGTGTTTGTAGATTTCCTTCTTCCATTTTTGAGAAAGGGAAAAGCACCACTTGGAGGTGGTGGTTATTGATCTTTTGGTCTTGGAGTGTTGTGTCTATTGGGACTTGGGTTGTTTATATTGTCTTTATAGTACTTTTTTGATGTATTGTTTGGATTTTTTTATACCTTTTTGACTTTTGGTATAGTCTCTTTTGGGATTTTTCTTCAAGCATGATGACATGTATCTGTTTCTTTTGCTATGTTTTTGTGGAAAAATAATTATCACTCTATCTTGTATGATGTTAGGTTCTGGTCGCCAACCTGTGGGGATCGAGATAACTCTTAGGGATATGTCAATGTTGGCTCAGTTATCAGGATACTAGGGTATTCAGTTCAATTCGTGACAAAGTGGTATGAGAGATCTAGGTTGAGCTTCTTTCTTTGATGTCAACATGTAGTTTTTTAATCTTTTTGGGACTTAGGAGGTAGTTGTGAGTGGGTGTTTGTAAAACTCTCATTGAAATGAGCCTTAAGTCACTAAGGATAGTTTGGGAAAGATGTCTTGAGGATTACTTCTAGTCTTTTCCCTACTTTTGATTTGGATAGGTAGAAATCCAAATTTTGTTTATCTATATGATATGATTAATTTTCCTTATTTCTCTTATTTGTGTGTCGATATGAGTATCCTTTCTAATGTCTTCAATTTTGTATACTGATTTTGTGTAGCATCATGCATCTGAGAAGATGTTTCAATAGTATCTAGGAGGAAGTTGGTGGTGAACCATAGTGAGTGAATCCTCTCGTGGACTAGAACCTGGTTGAGGTTATTGTATATGTTTTCCAAGATATAGTATATAAACCTTCTCATGCTTGGGGATGCGATGTATTTGTTAAGTCTATCTCAAGAAACAAACTGGAACCCTGAGGCATGAAGTGTATCTTTATAGTATATCCCAAAGAACTAAGGGGATACTATCTATACAACCCTTCATATAAGAACGTAATTGTTACAAGAGAGGCTGTTTTTTTAGAATGAGCACATCCTCAAGGAGGAAAGTAGGATAAAGATTGACTTCAATGAATTCGATGCTCAAGATACACAAGAGATGGTATAGAAAATGACTCCATAGGCCCTCATGGAAAGGTATGTTCTTGAAACACGAGTACTATGTAGGGGTTTTAGAGAGATAAGAGAACCAAGGATACATAGTTCCTGAGGCATGAAGTGTATCTTTATAGGATATCCCAAATAAATAAGGGGATAATGTAAGGACCCGACCCCAGTTTCCCAAAGCTGATGCCTTATTTTATTACATTAGCATATAAACAAGGAATATGTATCCCGAATGACCAAGTAGTTTAGTAGCTTTTGAAAACAAGATACATATATAAGTTTAACATTACATCATGAAGGAAAATACAACACTAATTTATTCCATTAGAAACATCCAAACCTCCTAGATTATGCCTGCAAGTCACTCATAACTAACTTCTTCATATCCTGGGAAAATGAAACATAAGAAAGGGGTGAGATCAAACACTCAGTAACAGTAATAAATATAGTATAAGATAACATAAACATAAACATTAGGTAAGGTGAATAATTGAAAACACACTCCTTTATAAATAATAAACTTGAACAAATTATGGCAGGAATATGAGTTGAGTAAATAATTCCAAAATAAAACATAATCATGGGTATTCTACTAGTCGAATAACCACATGAAATTTCAATTACTAGGTTCATAATGAATAAATTTCATATTTTGGACATTCTGAAACATTTTTTTAATCCCTCAACCAATATGTCTAAAAATTATTAAGGCCTCAGCCAAAACCATATATCAAATTGGGAAAGGCCTCGGCCAATTCCACATCTATTTGTCTCATGAGACCTACTAATGCATCGAGGGGCTATAGAGGGCCCCAACCATCACATAATAAGTCTAATTCATTCCTCATATGAGCATTGATAAACATAAACAACATATACATTCATATTGAAACTATCATATGAAATGTAACTAACTTTCCCCAATCATTAAACATAAAACACTAACCATTCTGAGTAATATGGTGAATGGTTTTATGATAGATCATCCACAATAAAATTATTCATAAACCATTCAATCTAATATTTTAGATGACATCATAAATTATTAAACCCAATAATACATAATAATCAACAAGAGTGTTGAATCAGACGAAAATACTCTTATAAAATCATTAAGAAATTCTTGAGATAAATACTCTTTTATTTTCAAAAGAAGAGTTATTTTGGAAAAATCTTTATATAAAACCATAAGTGAATTAATATAGTATTTTCATAATAAAATGAGTGATTTTATATAGATAATTGTTTCCAATAGATTATAGAGTGCCCTTGAAAATTGGTAAGAATTTGAGAAATTCCCTTGAATCGGGCTTGTATTTTGGAACCAATTTTGAAAGTTCCTTTTAAAATGTGTAACTATCCATAAAATAAGGAAGGTTTATAGTTGGTAAACATATATAGAAAACTCAAACAGATTTTATGAGGATTTCATAATAATATACAATAATTTCATTGAGGTAATTAGACAATAAAAGTAACCCGAATGAAAATGGAGGTTCGGGTGAGAAAACCCTTACTGTAAGTCTGAATGTGTTCCCCTCTTGAACTTAAAGTACTATAATATGAAATTATACCCATTAATAACTTAATTAATAACCTATTATAAATTTATTTAGTTTATTATAATTCTATTTAGTTCATTTATATCCTTATTGATAAGTTATAATATCGAATTCTGTCGTTCCAGAGTGTTCGTTTTCTTGATTTTCATAATCAGTTCACTTGTTTTTAAGTAATGGAGTTAATGTGGAATGGTTGTAAATCTCAAGAACTAAAATTACATATTAATTATGAACATACAGAATTTTTAATGTTCACTTCTATCATTTGGTTACATGGAATGAGGATGAATCATTAGATGACAACCACTTCGATTATTTGGCGGTATTTGGATTATTATGAACAAGTTTTGTCATATGACTTAATATTATGAACATATACTGGTTCATGAATATTAAGTAGGTTATAATACATATATTTAAGTTTGTTTCAACCATAAAATGGTTTCATAACCAGAATTTAATATGGTGATAGAAATTGAAAAGTTTCCATCCTTGAATGTGATAAATTAACACGTCTCGGATAGTGTTTTCATTTATAGTATAAAATAATGGGAAAGGAGAGACGATAATGATTTATTCCATTATCACAAAAAATATCCAGTACATTTAAGGTACTAGAGATATCATAACATTTGGATTAAATGAGGTGAGGAAAGAAAGAAAATAAAGGAACTTGAAAATGAAATAAAAGAAGAAAGATCCCTTACGAAAATTTTGCAGCATAACGGCTATGCAACATGTTTTTAGAAATCATTAAAAAGAAAGGGGACAGGGTTCAACCATTCATAAAAGACCCATAAAATAGTATAGTAACAGAATAATATGGAAATAAGAACATGGTGTGAAAACTTGAAATACTAACCACGTAAAAAAGAACTTGAATGGAAAAGAGAAGTTGAGAATTCTCTTACATTGTAGAGTAACTCCTAATATTTAAAGGTTGGGACCGTGGGAGCTTTAGGACACCTTGGGAGGACTACTAGGGAGGTAAAACAACCATAGATTCTAGTATTATGAGTTTTGAATGAATTAAAACAAAGTAATGAGTGGGTATTTATAGTAAATGAGAGGGAGTTTTTTATTAATTTAAAAGGGCACCGCATTAGTGGTTTTTGTAAAACCATGGGATTTCCCATGGTATTTTCCCATAGTATTAGCCACTTCAGACACCTAATATCTTATTTTACTGTACATAAGTTGACCAGAATTTTATTTTAATTATTACATCATTATGATGTCATTAATCATACTGAAAACTCAAAATTGTATTTTTACTATTCACAAAAAAATCAAGTATCTTAAAAAAATCCCAAAAATTCAACCTAACCATTTTTCAACATGTAGATTTCAAAAATGAACTCCATTTTTCAAAAATATTTTTCTAAATAATATTAATTTAATTTTTAAATAAAATCATAGTTAATTTGAAAAATAACAATTTTAAAAGTATAATTAGTTTTATATCACATTGAAAATTTAATTAATGTCTTCTTATCTTCTTACCTTAAGAAAATAAAATAATATCATTATTTACTATTCATAAGGGTCGTATTTCTATTCATATTACTATTCATAAGGGTATGTTACTATTCACCAAAAATCAACTTTGTTCTATCAGACTCCAAATGACTTACTGATCACAACTCTAGATGACCATTTTTTGAAATTAAAAACATAGAAGAGTAAAAGTTGTGTTTAATGGCTAGATTATAAATTTTTTTGTTTTTTAGGGACACAGTGTTTCATGCATTCAATATTTATTTTAAAAACCTTGGGGTGTTACAGATAATGTCTATACAACCCTTCATATTAGAAAGTAATTGTTACAAGATAGGTTGTTTTCCTTGATAAGGAGCACATCCTCAAGGAGGAAAGTGGGAGAAAGATTGTCTTCGATGAATTTGATGCTCAAGATACATAAGATTTGGTATAGAAAATTATTCTATAGGTCCTCATAGAAAGGTATGTTCTTGAAACACAAGTACTATGTGGGGGTTCTAGAGAGGTAAGAGAGCCAAGGAGACATGGTTTTCTAGTCACTGATGATGGTGACTCATTATTAGTTAACAATGATGATCCTCTTTCCAACAAAGAGAAACTAAATAGCTCATAAGATGCAATATGGAAATAATCCATAAATTTTGAGATGTATTTGATGTATCAAAACATATTTTAGGTTTTGATCAATCTGCCAGTTGATGTAAAATCCATTGGGTGTAAATGGGTATTCAAGAGAAAGGTGGACATGAAAGGTAAAGTAAATACCTGTAAATAATTTATAATGGCTAAAGGGTTTATACAACATCAATGCATTGACTACGATGATACCTTCTCCCCATTTTTCATGTTTAAATCCATCATAAATTTTTTTTAATAGCATCTTTCCTTGACTATGAGATTAAGAAAATGGATGTCAAAATTGCATTCCTTAACATGAATCTTTAAGAGGATGTGTATATGACATAACCTAAATGGTTTTTAACCCTAGGAAATGCCAAAAGTTATGAAGGTTGCAGAGATCCATTTATTGATTAAATAAAGCATCCAGGTCATGGAACATTCAATTCAATAAATTCATAAAAGAATTTGGTTTGATTAAGAATGAATGTGATACATGTGTGTATAAATGGTTTAGTGGGGGTATTATTGTTTTCAAAGTAGTATATGTTGATGACATGTTACTAATTGGAAAGAATATACCAGCCTTACAATAGGTAGAGGCATGGTTGAGCAAGTGTTTCTCCATGAAGGATTTAGGTGAAACAACCTACATTTTAAGGATCAAGATCATGAGTGATAAATCCAAGAGGTTTATTAGACTAAGTTAGAGTACATACATTGAATAGAAACTGAAGAGATTCAGTATGAAACAATTCAAGAGGGTAGTGGTTATATTTTCACATGGTATACATATTTCCAAGAAAAATGTGTCCTCGGATATAAAAGGAAAGAGGGAAAATGAGTAAGATATCATATACTTCAATGATAGGATTTATCATGTATGTCATTTTATGTATGAGACTTCATGTTTTCTATTATTTGAGCATGGTAGATGATATCAAGTAGATCCATGAGAACAACATTGGACTGCTATCAAGCCTATCCTTAAGTATCTGAGGTGAAATAAGGATATGTTCCTGGTGTGTGGAGGAGATGAAGAGCTAGTCATTAGGGGTTATATAGATGCAAGTTCTCAGACATATTAAAATAATCTAAAGTCACAGTTTGAATATATATTTTGTCTCAACAGAGGATCTGTGAGCTAAAAGAGTTCAAAGTAGCTAGTTGTTGCAGATTATATAGTAGAGTTCTAGTATATTAAGACTCTAATGAAGATAATGAAGTAGTATGGATTCAAAACATTTTCAAAGAGATCGATGTGGTACCTATCACAGTTCACTATGATAACACTATAGTGGTGGTTCTCTCTAAGGAGATAAGGTCACACCAAAGTAAAAATCACATACTTCGGAGGTTTCATCTCTTGAGTTATTTTTCTCAATGACGTGAAGTTATGGTGAGAAGAGTATCCATAGAGGAAAACATGGTAGACCCCTTGACCAAGGTTTTATATTAGTAGAGGCATGAGTATCATGTGAGATCTAGTGGAATGAGAGACATTTTCATTTGGCTCTAATGTAAGTGAGAGTCTATTGGAGTTGGTGTCATAGAACCAACCTATTTAGTACTTGATTACATGTTTAATTAATTTTTATTATCACATTATTATTGTTTCTATGTATGATATTTTTATGTGATAATTTCCCAACAATATATGTCACACTGAAAGGTTATACCAATTCCCCACTATAATGAGAACCTAGAGGGGCCATGACAATATTCTTGAATCTTGTTTTATGGTTGGATTATATTTTCTGATAGGATAAAGGCGATAAAAACTATTAGGGGTAGGAGTATCATAATACATTGAGACATATTTTCATGGTGTTCTCACTTGGTGTTATCCAAGATAAGAGGTTATGACAACAGACCTGTCAAATATTAAATCCACATTTCTATATGTCATTGGATATTCCTATATAAATACATGTGTATTGATCTTTAGACTTTAAGATTATTATTAATAGATATCAGGACTCACATAATTTTATATATTGACAACAAATGTGATCACATATGTATGTGTCCAGGTAGGGTATGTTGGGTGTGTCGGGAGAAATATTCTATTAATAGATAATGCGAGAGATGATTTATCCCTTATGTACTATAATGGATGTTGATATATCACACTCTTTTATAGAATAAAACTATCTACATAAATCCATGTTCATGGTGTTTGGTGGTAGAGTTCATTTCTAGAAAGTCAAAGAAAGGGAAATCAAGTATATAGGATGATGGCACCGATAAGAAACATGCTTGATTGGAGATATCACGATAGAGGGACTATATTACATGGTATGAATTTGTAGGAGGTTAGTTGTCATTGTGACATTAACTTCTTTCTCCATTGATTCCTTGGAATTTTATTAGATTCTAATATTGAACTTTAGGTGGTTGTGCCTAATGCCACTAAGAAGGAGGCCTAGATGGTCACATATTAAGTGTATCTACATTCTCATTTAAATTCAAGTAATGAATTTAATAAGTTAAAATAGATTCAAGTTTGGTTGATCGTCATAATTTAATTACAAGTAATTTGAAATAATAAAGTGAGTTAAATAATAAATAATAAATATTAGTTTGAAAGTTTGATGAATATAATTTTTATTATATTCATCATATAAATAATGTGGAAACATTTATTTAATTAAATAGTCATTATTCAAGGATCAATAATGTTGACGATGGAAAGAAGACCAAGTTTAATGATCCAATTAGAAATAATTGATATTTATTTATATTCTTAATGTGTTGCACATGTCAAGAAATTAATAATAATAATGTTATTATTAATGGACATGGAGTCAATTAAGAATATTAGAAATGGTTAAGGGATTGTGTCCAGTTTTCCAACCCTAAACCCGCCATAATAAAAAATCTAATTATATCTAATTATATCTAAATATAACACTTTTCTAAAGTGACTTTTTGGGTGTGCATAACGGATAAGAAAGGGATATCTAGAGATATATCTAGAAATATATCTATAAATATATCTAGAGAGATATATCTAGAGATATATCTATAGATATATCTAGAAAGATATCTAGAGATATATCTAGAAAGATATCTAGACATATATCTAGATAGATATCTATAGTTCTATAAATAGATCTTTCTTCCTCCTCTATCATGTCTTCGAGAGAGAACTAAGATTTCTCCCTCTTCAAAAAGAAAATTTATGTATTCAACCATGAACAATGCAAGCGGTCAGGATCAATCATGCTAGCACTTGGCGATTCAACGATGTTGATTAGAGATTATAGTGCATGTGTGGATTACCACTAGAAGGATTTTTCACTTTAATCCTACAGTGCAATGATAGTGTAATGAAATTTATTCCATCAGATCATCAACAAAATTGGAATTACAAGTTGGGGTTATTATTTATCTTGTTATAAATTAATTCTAAATTAAATGTGAATATCCTCTCCCTTTAGTTCTAGCATATTAATTTTTGGATTGAAAGAGTTTATAATGTCTATAAGAGGGGGGTGAAATGTAGTTTAAAATTTAAACTAAAAAAATAAAATTCCTCTTAAGTATAAAATGATTGGATTCAGACTTCACCTGATTATTAGATTGTTACAATCATATTAAAATATTTTCCAATTAAAATAGAGTAGTTTTTTTATATCAAAATCAGTCCGATAAAACTAATATTAGAAAGATTGATAGCATACTACTTTCTAACTTACATGCACAGCAAAAAATATAACTTGTAAAAACAAGTAATAAAAATCTTATAAAAGTAAGAATGACTTAGAAGCTTATAAAATATTTTACTATTTAACCTTAATTGTTAAGGTAGTAGTAATCCTGACTAAAGATATGCATAGTTTTCAGTACCTATTGTAAGGTATGTCTTTCCTTACCAAAAAAGACCTTGATCAGATGGATCGGTATCAGCTCTATCTCCCAAAATCCTAGAAGCCCTCGATCTGATGGATCAGTATCATATATGTCTTTTTTGACCAATAAATCCCTCAATATGATGGATCAGATTTACCTTTGTATTCCTATCCCTGGAAGCCCTCGATTTGTACCATGATCAGACACGTGATTACAAAAACAAATAGTTCTTAAGGAATAATAATCCTCACATGGATTTCTTAGAACTTCGACTCTCTAAAGAATTACAAAGACTAGGAATGAGGTGTTCATACAAATAGATCTTTAGAAAACTTGAGATGCAATTTCATTATCTCCCAACTCTTTAAATGACTTCCTATTTATAGGTGATCCTCCAACAGTCATATTTCATAGTTGATTGCAACGGACTCAGACAGATTTCACTTAACAACTCAGCTATAATTGAATGTCTGACATCATTTATTTTAGCACCATTACAATTCTATTTTGTATTCCACCTAATAGAAACAAATCTATATACTCAAATTATAATCTTTGGATAGTCTAATGGACTTCCTTATTATTTTTCAATATGATAAACTGAATAAGGTTCAGTCCAATGTATCGGTACCAATGTCAGTCGGATGGTCATGACTTTTGTTAGTCTGATAGACAGGTCATAAGTCTAATCATTGGTTAGAACAAAAGTCCGTCTGATCAATCAGACACACCTTCAGTCCGATGTATCAGATTGAATAAAAAAGTTTACATTCGTAATACATTAGAACTATTTCAATGTTCAGTATAAAGTAGTGTTTTCTAAAAAAATACTAAAACACTTACGATATAAAAATTTAGTAAACATGGTTTTAATAAAGTATTTTTTATTTCCAAAAATAAAGTAATGGAAAAGTAAAAAAAGTAAGACTTTAGACTCAACAATCTCCCCCTTTTTGAAATTAATAAATCATAACACTTAAAAGAAAACAATAACTTTGAAAAATGTAAATCCCTCTGTAATTTTAAAATATTCAAAGATATACTTTATATCTTAACTCCCCCTAAGTTTATGTCTTCTATATAATTCAATAGAAAGTATTAAATATTTGGATTATCATCCTTAGTAAAAGTATCTAGATATTTATCCCCCTTTTTAGAACTTCCCACCTTAAAAAATTCTCTTAAAACTCCTTCAAAAAAATTCCCCTTAAACTTATCCCTTTATAAATTTCTCCCCATTTATAAATTTATCCCCCTTTGTGTTTTAAAAAAATAATAAGGAAATAATATCACCTCAAATGTTAGAAAAAAATAACATATGAAACAATTATATGTGAATTAACTAATCATCCAAGAAATAAAAGAAATAACATACATCAAAAAGTAATTGGAATAAATTTAGATACAAAGTATTTGGATGAAAATTTAATTAGATTTAACATTCATTCAAAAAACTTGAAAATATTACATTAAGTGTTCAAAAAAATGTTCATTCTTTCTTCATTAACTTCTTCACAATTGTCTTCATTTTAGTTGAACATGATCTCATGATCATATTTAAGAAAAAATACAAGTTGGTCATAGCTTCAAATGATGCTTCCTCTGGGCCCAGAACCTACACCTTAACCTGTTTCAAGATAGTAATATTTAACTTTAGGCAAGTCCACCTAATGCCGACAAGAAAGAATCATAGAGGGTAACACACTAAGCATTTCTATTGATCTAGATTAAATTCTATTTTTAATTTAATTAATGAAATAAATATTATTCTCAAGACCAAGGAATAATTTTATTAAATTATTATTGATCGCTAATATTCTCAAGGTAATAAATAATTATTTATTCTTTAATAAATAGTTTATTTCATTATATGAATATATAATAAATATTTATTTACTGGATTGTAAATAAAATATTTATTTTATATATTACATATTTAATAAATATTTATTTTTTGTTTTATGAATAAAATATTTACTTAATAGAATAGAATATTAATTTTCTTATTCAATAAATTTTGAGAAGTTCGAGTATACCAAGATCACGTCTGACGATGAATATTAATTTACAAGCTGGAAAAATAATATTTTTCATTGTGTGAGTTAGAGCATGCCATAAAATATTATTATTATTATTATTATTATTATTATTATTATTATTATTATTATTTGGTATGGGGTCTATTAAGGATTATTATATTATTTAAGAATCATTGTGAAATTAAATAATATTTTAACATAAAATCTAGATCAATAAATAGATGGTTATGTATATTGTGTAGGGATAAAAATTGATAATTAAGAATCATTACACACAACATATTTCTCTATCTACTCCTCTTTATATCTTCCTCTTAAGAACAATAAGATTTATAGATAATCCTTCAAGATTGAAGGATGAGCGATCAAGATGGAAAATGAAAGACAATTGATTCATTGTGCTAGCACTTGGAAATCAATCGGCATCATTTAGAGATCAAATGAGCATGTGTGGATCACCAATAAATAGATTGTATACTTTTATCCTTATATCACAATGAAGGTAATCCAAAAAGGGTATTTCATAAGATCAACAACATCACTGAAGAAATGATCCTAAAGAGAGGTAATTATTTTTTAGATCTAATTAAATTGATTATAAATTTAATGTGAAAATATTCTCTTTGGGTCCCAGGTTTCTATATGTCAATATTCGATTAGAAAAATTTCATTAGTCATGGTGTTTACATCATTGAAAATATTGAGAATGGTCCAACGGATTGAAAAAAAAACCTTTATGGTTTATCTTCCATCCTTATGCTTCCGCTAAGCTCGAATCCTTCAAGTAGTAGCAGAGTGATCACATTCGAATTTATAATTATTTATTTGATTATTGATTGGTACACATTTAAAAATTAATATTCATTTCATGTTTTAATTTGTTCTTAATCTATCATATAAATCCCTTCTTTATCTTCTTAATTTCTCACAAATATTAAAATGATCGGTTAATAATTAATGAATTTTACATATGAAGATCCCATCTATAAGTGTTAAGGATCCTGGATGGATAACATATGAATACACAACGTGTAGTACTTTGTTACATGTCATGTATCCCTATTCATTACACAAGAACACCTATGTAGATTCATGGTCATTGTGTAATAATTGCATGCCACGTGCAATAAATGCACCGTGTGTAGACCATCCATGGTGGTGCACGTATTTTTCGGAGTACGCATCGTGGTGACTACACATCATGTAGTCCATGCAGTTTCAATATGGAAAACATAGGGTCAAATCATTTCATATAATTAATGTGTCGTGGGCATTTAATACATGAAACAAATAGAATGGAAACTGTGTAACTAGAAGTACATGTTGTGTATCCTCTATACACATCATGTACTTCATAAATGTTTGTGAGAAGTACATGTTGAGACCTTAGGCATGTACTGCGGATATTCGATGAAGATAAGTACACGTCATGTAGTTAGCTTGTACACGCTTTGTACTCTACCTATTTATGCAGAAATATTAAAATTATTTAATTACTCCCTAAACCTCATAGACTTGATTTACATTGGTCATTAAGTTGATAGTACACGTCGTTCATTAGGTTTTATATTATATTAAATATTTAATTAATTTTTCATAATATCTAAGACTATGTGTTATGTATGGTTATTGTATATTAAAGACTCAAAGCATTAAATTTTGCAGGCTACATAATTTTCATGTGTTTCATGTGGCATTAAATTGGCAGTACAAACCGTGAAATTATGACACATGTCATGTACACAATATGTCGTATGAGTGCATTGTTTACAATTAAACTATACTGAGTGGTTCAGACAGGTAATCACTAGGTTGATTCCATGTACAATGTTGTGTACTGTTTTATTGAGTTTTAAATAAAATTAAATTATTATTTTTTAAACCGTGATGGATGAGAATTTGAGGATGATTAAATGAAATAAGATAAAATGAATTAATTGATTAATAAGATAATTAATCAGATTAATTTGTGCATGTTTTATCTTATTAAAGGAACAAATTGACATAAATGCTAGCTAATTATTTTAAATGCATAATTATTGCATGTGTACATCCAATCATCATCTTGACCAAACCTGTAAATGAGTTGGAATTATTTAATTTAATTTATTGCATGGTTTTTCAATTTTAATTATTAAATTAAATTTGATGGTATGTGTGTCATCCCTCCCTCCATTATTATATAGAATCTTCATGTCCAAATTTATTTACGTAATTCCCCTTTAACCAATCCTTTGGTTCCACTCACCTACATGTTAGTTATAAATATTTGTAATAAATAGAGTATCCCAAGTTGCATGGAGGAATTTCAAGATAGAACCAAGATGTTACCAACCTAGGAGATACATAGGTGGACAAGTGGAATTCTACAACTCATGTCAAGACCAACACAAGGAGTTATTCCCCTAGATCATAGGTTGATTTATAGTCTACTTAATAAATCAATTTTTAGATAATCTCATGATTAGATCATTTATTTACTTATTTGTTTCTGTTGTATGCATTATTTATTTTATGGATGTAAGACCGCAATCACATAAATAAATGAATTAATGTGAAAAGATGAAATTCAAATAAATAAATTGTGCATAAATTTTTTATCCAATATTTTTAATTAATTAAGTAAAATCCACTTAATATTAAAAATTCATGTAAAGGATAAAATAATATAATATTTTTTTATAATAAAACAAAATATCTCAAGTTAATATTAAATCATTATGTCTTTCATCATCTGAACTAAGATAAACTCATAGTTTAAGTGATCATTCGGCCTTCGTTGAGTGCACTTTTAATTATTAGGAAGTTTTAATTATGATATTGGGTTGACTTAACAAAATTTATATTGGGTTTAATGGTCTCTATATTTCCAATACAGATTTGGAGATAACTATTGAGGAAATCTGAGTCAGAGTTTTTGGATTGGGAATCCACTCAATGAATTAAGAAACTACAAGCCTATAGTCAGAAAGAACGCATACCTAAATACTTTATAGTTATTTTCATGGCCTATTTATAAATTATAAGAAAAGAAATATGGATTCTTTCCACTATAATTTCATAGAAACTAGACATTCCAAGTTAAATAGTATGACAACCAATATTTTATTACACTTTATTACATGATTTATTACATAAAGGTACACATAAAACAATCAAAACAAATCATGAATCCTAATGTATTTGATATATTAGGTACATAGAACATAAACTTGATACATGGATACAAAAACATTAATAAAAACTTTCTTAACATGCTTTTAAAAATTTGTTATTATTTTAAAACTATATGTGATAACCTGGCGACATATATATGAAAGCGGTGAGATATAAAGTCATGTAAGGGAATAAACAAAGAATTAAATGATGAAATTAATACATGTAATTCAATATACTTTTCAATTGTACATAAAAGGTATGATAATTATAAACATGAACATCGAATCATGATATACGATGATAACATAAAGGCAGCATGGGAATGTGACAACATCTTAAAACATGGAATCATAAATATAAGTCAAGAATAACCACTAAGACAAAATAACATAGTGTTCTTAAGATAACCTATCACACACCATACATTGAATCTCATGAGATTAAAACATTACCCAATGTATTGGAGGGCTATATAATTCTGGTTCCACCCATCACTTTCATATGATATGCATGCATAAGTGTGCCACATAAATCATTCAACATAGGATCATATTTCATCACATTTAATCCCACGATTAAGGATTATAAGATACATACATGTAATTACCCAATAAATAAATGGTAGATACATCTAGTTTAATACCTTTGAGTGTAAATGGGGATGAGTATTAAGAAAACAAAAAATTGTCATGGAAATTTTCAAGATAATTTTGGCAGCACATGGTGGTACATAATGAATCATGGGAGAGATTAATGAGAGTGAAATTGGTCACTAATCACTTGTAAATCATAAAGGTAGTAATAGGTATGTGTGAGAACATATCCCAACATGAACAAATGGAATAAAAAAATGCATAACATAAAGGAGGTTCTTGAATAAAGAGGAGAAAGAGATGATCACTTACCTTGAGACGGTGTTTCCAAAAGATTGGGAGGAGCTTCATGAGAGTTTGAGGGAACCTTGGAAGGGATATAGATAGGTAAGGGTAGAGTATAGTCATGCTCAAGGTGTTTTTAGTGAAGAGGAATAAGATCTTGGGTGGCTTTAGATAGGAAAAGATAGGGGAGTTCTTTATTATTTTCCAAACTTAGGTTTTGGAGTCTATATAATAAGTATTCAAAACCACAAACATTCTCATGGTTTTTTCCATGGTTTCTACCCAAGTGAAGTGGTTTTTATTATTTTAAAATTTTAAGAACCTATCTAATTAATATAATACTCTTGATGGTGTGGAAGTGAGTCATATTTACAAAGAATTAATTTTAAAACCTTAAAATATAATATAGGTTTTGAAGGATTCATTAAGGGTTTATAAAATTAATAAAATAACCTAAAAAACATATTATTTTAATGGGGAAATATATATTTGGTCATGGATACCTTTTATGGAATATATTACATCATTTTTGGGTCATTATGATGTTATAATACATACTATATATTTATATCGTATTTAATTTTTACCTAAAAATTTGATTGTCTCTGAAAATTATGAAAAAATAATTGTTGGATAATTCCAACATACTGGTTTCAAAAATAATATTTATTTTATCCATAAAAATATCTATGTTTTAGAATTTACACTTTTAAATAAAAAATCCACATTTATTGAAAAACACTGGTTTTTTTTACAATAACAGTATTATGATCCTTATAAAAATTATTTTTGACTTTGTAAAATTATATAATCATCTATATTTACTAAAAATTATTTAATAATAATATTTTAATAAAATATCATTTATTTCAAAAATTCTTGAATTCATTAAAATAGACCATCTTGATTGAAACTATACATTTCCCAAAGAAAAATACAATTTTTGTTTCATCGTATCAAAGTCTAATTTCTATAAAACTCATTATCTAATCATTAAAAAATATTAATAATCATAAAGGATAAATATAATCATTATTTTACAATTTCATATTGTTAATTTCTTGATACATATCCATTTATTACACTATAAAAATACCTAAGAGTAAGGTGTGTGATCATGAGATTTTTATGAGGTGGTTTGACGAACATGGTTTGGGTCATGATCTCTATGAGCTTGAATTTCTCTCATAAATGGTTTTTCTCATGCTTTAGTTGTTTAATCTAGTCTTGGTCTTGATCAAAGGAAAATCTCAATGACACTATGTCCCTCGAAAGCTCTGATAAATGAGCCTCATAGAGTATGATTTGTTGTAACAATGGGTGCCCTATACCCAACTAAATAGTACTTTTCTATTACCTTTTTATGTATGCAATGAGATGTGCATGATGTACACTTACCATTATAGTGTATAAATTCATGATTCCACTATTTAATGGTAATGTCCATAGATTATTTTTCATATCAAAAGGTTATAGAAGATCTCAGACTATAATAAGAATCTTGAGATACTATGAAATTAATCTTAAACTTATGTATTATGGTATAGATACATTATATTGACTGGCCACTATAGATGTATGACTATTAGGTGCTGGGGGATCATAATCATTTAGACTTTTTCTCATGATTTTCACACTTGGTAATCTCTAGTAGATGAGATCATGAGGACATACCTTCCAATAGGAACACCACATGTTTCACTTGTCATTGGTAGTTTCTATCTATGTACATATGTATTGGTATCCTAACTTGAAATCATTATCAATGTGTGTCATTTGATCGTGTACTTTGATGCAAGGAAAAAACCATGATAATAAAGTCATGGCGAGGTAACTTGTATTGGGTGCGTCATTGGTGGTATGACATTGGTTGAATGATCAAGATAAAAAAATTCACTTTTGAGTTGATGAAGTAATATCTTAGGACTGGTTGATCAGGATGGTAGTGCCTTCATAAATCCATGGTCATAGTAGTCGAAGGAAAATCCTTCCAGATAGATCAATAAATAATAAAGCAAGAAATGACAATGATAGAAGTGTGTGACCTAATTTATGAGATATCTAAAGACAAAAATATTATATTACACAGTTCATGTTTGTAGGTTGGTTGTCGTTTTTAGGACTATTCATTATCACTTTAAGTCCCGTTATGGTTTGTAAGACTCTACTCTTAGTCTGTGAATATTATTCACTACTGTCGAGATAAGGTCTTAGAGGGTCACCTAGAAACCCTCACCGCGGATGCCCTATGCCGTCACGCTCGGTGGATGAGTCACCCTACCATCAGGCCTTGTCGTCCCTCCCTAGTCACCTGGTACAGTGCCCCTCGGATGCCCGGTCATCTTCATCGAAGCACTAAAGGCTGCCACCACTAGCGAACACTAGTCATGTAGAAGGATCGGCCCCCCGCGTCATGGTACCACCTACGCCATTGGATACTGATCTCATTAGTTGTACACCATGGCGTCATCCCACCGTGCACCACCGGCTAGCCAGATCTAGCCTAGAACCACCATGTTGCCTTTCTGACCGACCATTAGGAGATTTATCTGTCACATGTCACAAATCCCCATCGCCGATGAACCGCTTATCTGATGCTGATCCACCTAGGTATGGTCAGTATGAACACATCGGCACCTGTCATTGTGAAGGACCATTGTGGTACCATTCGGCTGAGATCTTACCCGCGTCCTTACTCGTATAGTGCCCTATCAAGCCAGGTCATTACCTACTCATAATCCAGGCACCAGGTAACCCCCTTCAACGAATCTCTATAGTCCCAACCTGATGTGAGCGTTTTTTGTCGTAAAACCCTCAATCAATATTTTCCCTTTTAATGTAGCACAGTGGTGACCACAGGGTTGTCTCTTGAGGAGGTTGCAGTTCGAGTTGTAAAATTGTCACTTTTGTTATTATTTTTGTTTTTGAAGAAATGAAAATGGGGATTTGATTAACAATTTGAAAATAAAATTTTAATTAAATACTAAAGTGAAATAATTTTAAAGGAAAGATAATTTTGGTTTGAAATCAAGAATAAAAACAGCAGTCGCAGACAAGATTCACCCTCTCGGACACTCCCCTCTTCCTTGTATATAAAAAAAATATCTCTTAATTTAAATTCCTAAATGTACCCCCAAGGACCCCCAGGTTTACACTCAAATTTGAAAATATATCATATTTAAGACTTCAATATGATTGTGGTACCACCTATAGAAGTGATTCAATTACTTAAATACCTCCAAATAATTGAACCTAATTGAATTCGCTATGCTCAATGGAAAAACCTCACCAAAGAATTTTAAATAGAGAAGTCAATTGTTCTACTTTATAGATGGAACAACGATCAAAACAAATGTGTTGAAAATATATTTAAGAAAGAAAACAACCAGATTCATTCAAAAATATAGGTTCAAGATAAATTCAAAACGAGATTACACATTAAAATCCAAACTCGGAAGAGAGTGTCCGTCCGGTGTCGTCGTCCGCAACCACTTGCCGCTTAGCCTTCCATCACTTGAGAAGCCTTCATATTCTCTATTGAATCTTCAAAGGATGTCATCTTCTTAAGGATCAAAATCTCCACCTTCCCCTTCGCTCTCTCAAGCCAACTCCCTTTTGTGACGGATGGTGTGTTGAAAAATAGAATATGATTTAGAGGTAGGTGCTCCTCTGCTTTTATAGGCAGATTTCCTCATCAAAAGTTTGTCACCTTTTCGACCCATTAATTGGCCGATTCACGCGTGGACCTCTACGTCAATATTGTTCATAAATTTCTTGGCCGTCCACCCTCAACATTTTAGATTAATTGGACGCGTATTTAAGGAGTTATGGTTTTTCTATTGAAAATAGATTTCTCTGGATGAAGCTTCCTGGAAGCTTCCTTCAAAACTCTATCACTAAACGGCCATCATAAAGGATTTCAAACGGTTTGAAATTTGTTTTGGAGACGCGTCTGGGAGTCCTCTGTCATATCCAGGTGGAATCGCATCATTTGGAGTAGTGTAGGCCGAAATTTGTTTCCATTACCAATGTAGGGTCAACGCAGTCCGCCCAGAAAAATTTTCAAATTCATTGATTTTTTTTGGCATCTAGAATATCGATTCAGCCCCTGGTCCTAAAGAAAAAGTTGAAGGAAATTAAATAAGGATTCCAAAAAAAATTGAATCACAAAATTTGGAAATATATTTTATGATAAATGACCAAAATACCCCTGTGATAAAAATCTGTTAAAAATCCAGAATTATGCAATTTAAACTTTTTATCCCAAAACACACTCTAAATCCAAATTTGTTACAAATTAGATCAAATTGTTAAATTTGTGAGGTTTAAATCATTTAAATATACATTAAAAATATTTGAAATATTATCTCTATCAATTCCCCCATACTTGGCTCTTGGACTCCTGGACAAGTGAGCACGGTATCAAAAAAAATAAAACACATACCAATGGAGTTTACTAATTTACCACAATGAATTAAAAAGATATCATGCCTCATTAAAGACAAATATTTAAAATTATAAATTCAAATAATTCAATCCATCTCCACTTATTTTTTCTTCTCATGGACACAACACACTTACCTCACATTCATTTTCTCTCAGCACACAATATAGATTTGCAACAAGGCTTTTCTCATCCAACTCATGCAAGAATTACCATAGGCTTGATAAATTTCTACATCTCCACCCGATGTGAACCAAGAACATGTGATTATCATGAGGAATTTACAGGGTTTTTCTGTGTCTTGGGGTTGGTAGGTTTCAAATGTGAAAAATTTTGTGTCTGAATAAAGAGGGTTTGGCTCTTTTTGAAGCAGAAATGCATGATTCTATTTTTTACTCAAGTATGGTCTCCTCCATATTCTCCTAAAATAATCAACTCTGATATTCTGTTTTCCACCCCATTCCATCAATATTTCAGTAGAAAATATGACTTTTTTTTTGAAAGCTCCAGATTGGGCACAGCTTATTTCATTTGAGAGCTCCAGATAGGCACAGCTCCATTTCATTTGAGAGCTCCAGATAGGCACAGCTCTATTTTATTTGAGAGCTCCAGATAGGCACATCTCCCGGGAAAATATATTCCAGCATCACAAATATGTCTTCAATGTTTGAATTTCCTCCCAAAGCAACACTAAATGAGGTATCACGTCATGAGTCATCTTCCCCCCCACACTTAAGTTCAACTAGATCATGCATTTATACTTCCAGAGCAGGTTGGAAAGGGAAATTTGGCTTGTAATGTGGCTAACCTAACAGGCTATACATGGCTACTAAGGGCTCAAGAAGGATAAAATGTTCAAGGAAGGCCAAAATAAAAAGGATAATCATGAAAAGGAGGCTCCAATATTCAAACAAATGCCTCAATAATTTTAATCACAAGTATCTCAGCCCTCAAGTTTTGATAGAAATAAATCAAGTTCTAGTTTAAACAAACATGAATTGGTTCTCTCAAGAAAGAGGTTAAAGTGAAGATGTAAAAATGGGTCCAGACACCTCACAGGAATGAGAATTTCAATCACAATTCCAGTGATATGTGCCATGAGATTTAAAAATCAGTGGTCATTTTAAGAATTTTCCAAATTTTTGAACTTGAAACAATGTCATTTTCAGCATTCATTTATGTTCAGTTTCAAAGGATCAGTTAGTTCACCCCTTGGCATGAGTTTCAAATGAAATTCATGAAATTCCGAAATATTTTTTTTATTTTTTTTTTTGAAAAAGAAACATGAAAAAAAAATGGAAAGAAATTTTGAAAACAAAAAATTTCAAACAGAAGTTTGTAAAAACCTAATCTACCCAGAATTGTGTCCCCCCCTCCCCACACTTATTCTATGCAATGTCCTCATTGTGTAGTTTTTTTAGCATGAAATTCTATAAATTAAGGACATAGAAAAAATAAATGATAAGGAAAGACACAACCTGGCATCAATTATATTCTGCGTCATGAAGTTGAATCTCCTCCCCTGGAGGATCTTGAAAATTTTCTTGAAATAGCTTCAACTGATTCCCATTGATAGTGAATGATGTCTCTTTGTCTGGATCTTTAATCTGTATTGCACCAAAAGAAAAAACATGAGTAACAATGAATGGTCCAGACCATTTGGAACGAAATTTACCTGGGAAGAGTTTCAATCTGGCATCAAACAGCAGAACTTTGTCTCCCTCCTTGAAGTTTTTGTTGAGAATCCTCCCATCATGAAAGGCTTTGCTTCTCTCTTTGTATAACCTAGAGCTTTTGTATGCATTATTTCTGATCTCCTCCAACTCCTGTAAACAATATTTTCTTTCTTTCCCAGCTAAATATAGGTTCATGTTACATGTTTTTACAGCCCAAAAGGATTTGTGTTCTAACTCAAGTGGTAGATGAAAAGCCTTTCCATAGACCAATCTAAATGGTGACATTCCAATGGGGGTTTTGAAAGCAGTTCTATGGGCCCAAAGAGCATCATCAAGTCTCAAACTCCAATCCTTTCTATTTGGGTTCACTATTTTTTCTAGGATTTGTTTGATCTCCCTATTAGACAACTCATCCATTCCATTTGTTTGAGGATGATAGGGTGTAGAGACCCTATGATTAACACTGTATTTATTCAAAAGAGATTCCAAAGTCCTATTACAAAAATGGGTACCTTGATCTGTAATTAGAAACTTTGGAAATCCAAACCTTGAAAACAAATTTCCTTTCAAAATTTTGGACACAATTTTAGCATCATCAGTTCAGGTGGGGATAGCCTCTACCCACTTGGACACATAATCAACAGCCAACAAGATGTAGAGATATCCAAATGAATTAGGAAAAGGCCCCATGAAATCCATTCCCCATACATCAAAAACATCACAAAACAAAAGTGGGTTTTGTGGCATCTCATTCTACTTGGAAATGTTTCCTTGGAATTGAAAATTTTTACAGGTTTTGCAGAATTCGAAAGAATCTCTAAAAATGGTGGGCCAATACAATCCAGAATCAAGAACTTTTCTTGCTATTCTTTGTGGTCCAAAGTGTCCTCCACAGTTTAATGTGTGGAAGAAATGTAGGATGGATTGAAATTCAGAGTTGGGAATGCATCTTCGTATCATTTGATCACTACCAATGTTCCATAAATAAGGATCATCCCAAATGTATTTCTTTGAATCGCTCCAAAGTTTATCAATTTGATTTTTGGAAAACCAATGGGGGTGTTCATCAGAAGCCAAATAGTTTACAAGATTAGAAAACCATGGTATTTCACTTTGAGCGGCAAATAAATCCTCATCTGGAAAGGTTTCCTTAATTGGGGAACACAACTGAAATTTTCTATTCCCAATAGATGGTATCCTTCTCAAATGATCAGCAACAAGGTTCTCACATCCTTTCTTATCTTTTATTTCAACATCAAACTCCTGTAAAAGCAGAATCCATCTCGGAAGTCTTGGTTTTGCATCATGTTTCTTCATCAAGAATCTGATTGCAGAATGATCAATAAAAACAATCACCTTGGAGCCCAGCAGATAACTTCTAAATTTGTCTAGAGCAAAGACAACAGCCAGCAGTTCTTTCTCAGTTGTTGTGTAGTTTTATTGGGCTTAATCAAGAGTTCGAGAGGCATAGGCAATCACATGAGATTTCTTTTCTGTCCTTTGACTCAATACTTCCCCAAGAGAAAAATCAGATGCATCTGTCATTATTTCAAAGGCAATGTCCCATTTAGGAGGTTGAACAATGGGAGGGTTTATCAATCTTTTTTTCAGCTCATGAAACGAATTTATGCAATTCTCATCAAAGACAAATGGAACATCTTTTTGGAGTAATCTGGACAATGGAAGACCAATCGTACTGAAATCTTTAATGAATCTCCTATAAAATCCAGCATGCCCAAGGAAGGATCTCACATCTCTCACAGTTTTTGGGTATGGTAATGAAGAAATGACCTCAACTTTGGATTTATCAACTTGAATTCCATCACGGGACACAACATGTCCAAGAATGATCCCTTTAGCAACCATAAAATGACATTTTTTATAATTTAGAACAAGGTTCTTTTCAATGCATGTTTTCAGGACACATTCCAAGATTTTCAAACATCTTTCAAAAGATGATCCATACACAGTGAATTCATCCATAAAAACTTCCATGCAAGTTTCCAAAAATTCAGAGAAGATGTTTATCATACACCTTTGAAAAGTTCACGGGGCATTACATAAACTGAAGGGAATCCTTCTGTATGAAAAATTTCCAAATGGGCATGTGAAGGTGGTTTTCTCTTGATCCTCAGGTAAAATGTGAATCTGAAAATATCCATAGAATCCATCCAGAAAACAGTAGTGGGTTTTTCCAGCTAGTCTTTCAAGGACTTGATCAAGGAATGGTAACGGGAAGTGGTCTTTCCTTGTAACCAAATTGAGTTTCCTGTAATCAATGCACATTCTCCATTTATTTGGAAGCCTTATGGGGACAAGATCACCAAATTCATTCCTTGAGATTGTAAATCCACTTTTTTTAGGAACAACATGGACTGGACTTACCCATTGACTATCAGATATGGGAAAAATAATTCCAACAGCCAACAAGGTGGTGACTTCTTTCTTCACAACCTCCAAAAGTGTTGGGTTCAGTCTTCTTTGAAATTGTCTTACCGGTCTAGCGTTCTCCTCCAGTAAAATTATGTGCATGCAAACCGATGGGCTGATTCCTATTAGATTAGAGAGAGTCCATCCTATAGCTTCCTTGTGGGACTTGAGAACTTCCAACAATTGGTTTTCCTGGACTTCTGAAAAATCTTTTGAGATGATTACAGGGAATTGTTCATTATGACCTAAGAAGGCATACTTGAGGTTATCCAGAAGGGGTTTCAATTCTACCACAGGTGGATTGGTCTCATTGATAACTGGGAACTCTTCAGAAGTTTGATTTTTTGGTGAAGCTCCATGTTCATCATGGTTATCTCTTTCTATGATATCAAGAATTTTTTCATGTGAAAAATTGGAAACCTCTCCTGGAATACCACTAACAGATTCATTGGTTTCTAGAAATTCATCTTCATTATTGCTCAGATATCTAGTCTCAACATCCCAAGACTTTTCACAGTCTCCAATTTCATCCTCATTTTGATCTGATTCAGTATCATACAAATTTCCATCTTTTTCCACATTAGTTGGTATTTCATCGCAGAAAAAATCAGGTAACATGCCAGATGAAAACCAATCAATCATGTTTACATGGGGAGTTGAATGATCCTCAACTGGGTGTTTCATTGAATGAAAAATGTTGAAATGAACAACATCTTCTCCAAATTCTAGTGAAAGTGTTCCCTTGTGAACATTGATGATTGCTTTTTCCGTTTTTAGAAATGGCCTCCCTAGGATTAGGGGAGCATGTGTGCTAAACCAATCATCTTCCATATCCAAAACATAGAAGTCAACAAGAAAAATCATGTCTCTCACTTGAACGAGAACATCCTCTATAACTCCAGAAGGTTTGGTGGTACTTCAGTTTGCGAGTTGAATGATAATTCCATAGGGTTTTAAGTCTCCAACCTAAAGAGATGAGTAGACAAAATGTGGCATGACATTGATGGAGGCCCCTAGATCAAGCATCACATCTTTGAATTCACATTTCCCAATGGTACAGGGAATGGTAAATGTCCCAGGGTCTTTACACTTGACAGGAAGTGCATGTTGAATCATCGATGAAACATTCCTTCCTAAGTTCACTTTTTCACCTCCTTTGAACTTTCTCTTGTTGGTACACATGTCTTTTAGAAACTTATCATACCTCATAATTTGTTTCACAGCATCGAGCAATGGAATATTGACTTGGACTTTCTTGAATGTTTCCAAAACCTCCTTATCCAATTCTTTTTCAGCACTTGAATTTGGTGGTGGTTCACACCTTGGATAAGGCAGTGGAGGTTTGAATGTTTCTGGGGTATTCTGAGTATGTTTTGGAGGAACATAAGGACCAGACATCCTCTTCCAATCATTCTTTGTTCTTTCAAACAAGATTTCCTCTCTTGACTTTGAGTTTCTATCAACTTCAGATTTTTCATCATTTTTATCAAGGGTAGGATTTTCATCAACAGTATCAGCAGAAGGCTTGATGTTCTCAATCTGAGGGTTGTCCAATTTTGTTCCACTCCTAAGTTCAATTGCACTCACATTTTCCTTCCCATTATTCCTCAGATTTACTTGTGGATGTGAGGGTAAACCACCACTCATTTGATTTGTTATGCAATTAATACCAGAGGAAAGTTGACCCATTTGAGTCATCAAGGTATTCATTTTGTTATCTTGTTATTTTTTGTATTCTTTTAGTTCCCTCATTTCCTCTTGTTGTTTCCTTATTGCTTCTTCAAGGTTCCTATCAGAGTTTTGAGTGGGAGGGGTAGGGTGAAAATTGCTTCCAGAATGAGCATTGGCTTGCTCATTGAAATATCTTGGTTGAGAATTACTTGATTGTCCTTGGAAGAATCCTCTCGGTTGTTCAGGTTGACGAAATCTTTCATTTGAGTTTTTGTTCCATCCTTGATTGAAATTTTGGTTGTTTTGAAATGGTCTTTGCTAGTTTGGTTGAAATGGTCTTCCAGGAAAAACTAGATTGCAGTTCTCAGGAGGCTCTTGCATTTGCGGGAATTGGTCACTAAAATGTTCATTCGAAGAACAAATCCCACAGTGGACATGTATTTGGAAATCCACTTCAGGTTTGGGTTGGTTTGGTGGGGTGTTAGACAACATTATTAACCTTACCATGGTGGTAAGATCAGATAGTTGACTTGAAATTGTGTTGTTTTTGGGACTAGTAGTAGGAAATTCTTATGCAACTTTTACATGAAGAAGGCCTCTGGTTCCAAATTGTTGGGCATTCTAGGCCATGTTTGCAATTAAAATCCTAGTAACAGCTGGTGTCTTATCAACTAAAGCTCCTCCTGCAGCAGCATCGATCATACTTCTATCAGTGAGACACAATCCTTCATAAAAGTATTGAATGAGAATATGGTCACTGATTTGATGATGGGGGCAACTAAAACAAAGACGTTTGAACCTTTCCCAGTATTCGTGAAGTGTTTCTCCTTGTGTCTGCCTAATTCCACAAATCTCCTTTCGAATGGAGGCAGTTCTAGACGCAGGGAAAAAATTTCAAGGAAAATCTTTTTTAATTCATTCCAATTTCTAATCAAGGTTGAGTGAGAATAGAAAAATCATTCCTTAGCAACTCCATCTAGAGAAAAAGGAAATGACCTCAACTTCATTTGATCAGCATCGACTCCATGAGGTTTCATGTTGACACACAAGTAGCTAAATTCTTGGAGGTGTTTGTGTGGGTCTTCACCAGGCAACCCATTGAATTTGGGAAGCTGGTGGATGAAACCGAACTTGATTTCAAATCCAGCAGGGGCATCAGGGTACTCTACAAGATTCTCGTGATTTTCGTCATAGGATGAAGCCAGTTCTTTCAAAGTTCTATTTTCATCCATTTGGATTTCAGTTTCAACTAAGTCCCTCCTAGGTGTATTGGTGGAAGATTCACAACTTGAAACTTGTGGATTATTACCTCTAACCCTAGTGTGAAAAGTTCTATCAATTTCTGAATCTAAAGGTAACAAGTTCGGTTCAAAAGTTCGGGTCATGCAAGAGAAAAAAAAACTAAAATAAAATAAACTCTAGCAACCTCCCCGGCAATGGCGCCATTTGATGTGAGCGTTTTTTGTCGTAAAACCCTCAATCAATATTTTCCCTTTTAATGTAGCACAGTGGTGACCACAGGGTTGTCTCTCGAGGAGGTTTTAGTTCGAGTTGTAAAATTGTCACTTTTGTTATTATTTTTGTTTTTGAAGAAATGAAAATGGGGATTTGATTAACAATTTGAAAATAAAATTTTAATTAAATACTAAAGTGAAATAATTTTAAAGGAAAGATAATTTTGGTTTGAAATCAAGAATAAAATCAACAGTCGCAGACAAGATTCACCCTCTCGGACACTCCCATCTTCCTTGTATATAAAAAAGGTATCTCTTAATTTAAATTCCTAAATGTACCCCCAAGGACCCACAGGTTTACACTCAAATTTGAAAAGACATCATATTTAAGACTTCAATATGATTTTGGTCCCGCCTATAGAAGTGATTCAATTACTTAAATACCTCCAAGTAATTGAACCTAATTGAATTCGCTATGCTCAATGGAAAAACCTCACCAAAGAATTTTAAATAGCGAAGTCAATTGTTCTACTTTATAGATGAAACAAAGATCAAAACAAATGTGTTGAAAATATATTTAAGAAAGAAAACAACCAGATTCATTCAAAAATATAGGTTCAAGAGAAATTCAAAAAGATATTACACATTAAAATCCAAACTCGGAAGAGAGTGTTCGTCGGGTGTCGTCGTCCGCAACCACTTGCCACTTAGCCTTCCATCACTTGAGAAGCCTTCATCTTCTCTATTGAATCTTAAAAGGATGTAATCTTCTTAAGGATCTAAATCTCCACCTTCCCCTTCGCTCTCTCAAGCCAACTCCCTTTTGTGACGGACGGTGTGTTGAAAAATAGAATATGATTTAGAGGTTGGAGCTCCTCTCCTTTTATAGGCATATTTCCTCATCAAAAAGTTGTCGCGTTTTAGACCCATTAATTGGATGATTCATGCGTGGACCTCTTCATAAATATTGTTCATAAATTTCTTGGCCGTCCAACCTCAAAATTTCAGATTAATTGGACGCGTATTGAAGGAGTTATGGTTTTTCTATTAAAAATATATTTCTCTAGATGAAGCTTCCTGGAAGCTTCCTTCAAAACTCTATCACTAAACGGTCATCATAAAGGATTCCAAACGGCTTGAAATTTATTTTTGAGACGCGTCTGGGAGTCCTCTGTCATATCCAGGTGGAATCACATCATTTAGAGTAGTTTAGGACGAAATTTGTTTCCATTACCAATGTAGGGTCAACGCAGTCCTCCCGGAAAAATTGTCAAATTCATTGATTTTTTTGGGCATCTAGAATATCGATTCAGCCCCTGGTCCTAAAGACAAAGTTGAAGGAAATTAAATAAGGATTCCAAAAAAATTTGAATCACAAAATTTGAAAATATATTTTATGATAAATGACCAAAATACCTCTGTGATAAAAATATGTTAAAAATCAAGAATTATGCAATTTAAACTTTTTATCCCAAAACACACTCTAAATCCAAAATTGTTACAAATAAGATCAAATTTTTAAATTTGTGAGGTTTAAATCATTTAAATAGACATTAAAAATATTGTAAATATTAGCTCTATCACAACCCATCCTGAAGTAGGCTCGGGTGGGTTCACCTAGCCCGAAACGGGCTTGGGCAGGCTTGTTTGGCCCATAAAACCCCTACACAGGGTCTGCACAGCCCGAAAGGGCCTGCGCAAGTTCATCCTGACCAGCACAGGCTCTAACTAGAGTTTTAGGGTCTAGATAAATTTTTATAGTCAAAAATTAATTTAATTTTTATTTTAAATTAAATTAATTAAATATTATTTTTTGGTTTAAAAATTATTTTTAATATTTTGAGTTAAATTAATTTAATTTATGATGTTAAATTAAATTAATTAATTAATTTAATTTTTGGTTTTAAAATTAAATTAATTAATGGGATCGAATGACGAGAATCATTGAATTAAAAATAAGAGTGAATTTTTAATTCAATACATTTTCCCTCAAGTATAATTTAATGCAAGTTTAATTTTATTTCTGAATTTAATTTTAATATATGAGTTTAATGTGTCTCGATTGGTCATGAGTTGTGAACTGACCAATGCATGTCTAGTGCTTATTAATTTATTTAATTTATTATTACAATGGTTATTTGTGATAAGTAGTTTAATAAAAGACAATATGTGAGTCGTTTAAGTGTCATTATATGTATTAGGTTTTGCGTGTCCATTTTCTGAGTTTTATTTTATACTCCTAAGACCCCCTCGCATGCGTGCAAGTATAATTGTATAAAGACAAAGATGATCAGTGACGCACATCACACTGAGCTATGGAGATGCACCAGATAGAAGTTTGATGCATTGGATGGGCAAGCACTGAAACTCGAGCTGCAAGCGACGTGACTCAAGTTATTACCCCTATGGTCTAGGTTGATCCATTATTCACTCAATGGATCAACCATTAGTATCATTTCATGATCATACCATCATTTTATTTATGTGTTGTTTATTATTTTCGTGTATGTGTAGTTTACGTGGGATCACATAGAATAATAAACAAACATGCACAGATAAAATGAACATGTGACACGATAAATATTTTCTATTTGTTGCATGGTTAGTTGTGAGTGTGGTCACATAACATGTGCTTATAAAATAGAAAATTATTTCATTTAATAATTTAAAAATAATAAAACTCTAAAATAAATATTAAGTCGTAATTTCTTTTCATCATTCGAATTTGGACAAAACCAGGTATTCGGGGTACTCGTTAGCCAAAGTTGAGGGTTCCTCTTACTGTTGGGGAGTTCTTATGAGAGTGGTGGGTTGACTTAACTGAAGTAGTAGTAAGGATTATCCATAGCTTACTTTCTAACATTTTAGATACAATCTTTTAGTAAATAAAGTTATGATTTTAGAAGATGGAACTTCACTCAACAAATTAATAAACCACTAGTTAATGTGGTTGGCCAGTCAAACGTCTACCTTGAACCCTCTGAGTAGTGGCATAGCTAAATCTTGTAGACTATGAGGGAAGGTTCATAGATATTTTCCACTAGAATACTCAAGCAACAAAGTTCTATGATTCTAGTACATAAGGTTCCTAGAATTTGATAAAATATTGGGAGACATTTAATGATTTAATTAATCAATCAAAATGTTTAAACCGGTAATTAAGATAAAAAGTACTAATCTGCTAGAATGTTTTTGTAGAAAATGGAAAGTTATACCAACAATACATTACAATTAATAATGGAAAAATTAAATGTCATCATTGGCATGAGTTTATAAGATTAGTACATGGGCTTGTGCAAAATACTATGATGTTAAAAATTCAAGGTGCTAGTATCCCCAATACCTATTAAGGAACCTCAGAAAGAAAGGGGTAAAAATTTCTGATAAGAGACCCATGTATAAAGCATATTATGGTTATGTCATTATGCTATCATCAACATATGATGTTAGTAGTGTTCACTGCATTATGATATGGATGATATAACATAAAGTCTCATCTCTGAAAAGTTTTCAAAGAGAAAGTGAATCAAGATTGGAATGTGATGATTACACTAGCTATGTGTAGATTGTTAGGAAGATCGCAGTCTTTCATGTAATCCCATTCTTACACCCATTTACTCTAGTCTCATTTTAGGTTACAAAATGAACAATATTGAGTAAATTCTTCATTACCTTTTTAGGTATGGTTCACCAAGTAAATAAGAATACAAAAGACAGATTAATATTTAATTCGTATGGTGAACAAATTGAAAGGAAAAGATAAAAGGCTAATGGAAATTATCACACCAAAGGAACCTTCGCAACATCCTTCAAAGAAAATAGGTATTAACAGGAGGTTATTTTCTTTGCATATCATGAAATAAAAAAATGAAAGTTTAAATTCAATGGATTGAATTAAATAAGAAAGTATTCACTTCTTATTCAGAGTATATTAATCATTATAATTAACATTTCTAAAATATTTCTTGGGTATTACATACAATATTCCAATAACATATGTGTATCAAAATACATTAACCATGTAAGTAATAGAAACATAATAAAAAGTAAGGTGTATTCTCAAAGTGGTTGAGAAAGGGTGATTCCAAAGTCAGCGGTGAGAAGTACACGACTTATCTATTTCTAAGTGAATGATTCTAGTATAAATTTTATTGATTATAACCAAAACATATATCTCACGTGTCATTTAGACATAATGAGACATTATTCCAGATTCAAGAATGAATGTTATTTGTGATGTCTCATACTCAACCACTAGTTCAGTGATACTTGAATCATAGGAAATATGTGATGAATATAAATGTAAGACTTATATACATAGTTGTGGAAAGATATTTCTTTGTCAAGAAAAACTATGTGGACATCAAGGATATACCCATTATGGTATTTACACTCAGTGGAGCTAAAAACCTTTGGTATTACCGATGTATATACTTAGTTTTGGACAAAGAAACTTTTATAAATAAAGGTAAGCCACAAAGATTTCAGAATTAGTTCAGAAAAAGAGCTTGAACTATTCCAAGGATAATATAGTGGTAAATATACTTCATAAGATTCTTTTAAGTTATTAAAAAATGTGAAAGTGAAGTATGATATATGAATGTTTAGAATATATGAATTGGTTCAGGCCAACATACTGAAGAATGTCTTGACCAAGTAATCATAGATCAATATAATGTAGCATAGAGTAATTCCTAAACACACATTACCTTATCTATATCAAGGAATTGATGTTAATAAGGAGGATAAATGATGAGTCTTACATGTTAACATTAACTAACAAAATATAGTGTGGAAAAATTCTTAAATTCACATTTTATACATCAGAGTCATGATGTAAGTAGTATCAATGTCGCAACTTGCAGAAACTTCCATTATATTTCATGACATGCTTCACAAATAACGATGATATCCCATAACCACATGACAACTATTATGACTAATGGATATCATAACAGTTGTATTATGATGAGAATTAATTATGTCATAAGGATATGTGTTTGTATGCATAGAGTATTTTAAGACATAAAAAAACTTACATCAAGAACAAATACATTTTGTATCTATTATAATCATCCTAAAGGTTTCTTAGGATATTACAAAAATCCCTTTGATAGAAAGATATGGTCAAGTTATAGACTATATTTCCATATAAGGGTTCACATCTCTATTTTAGATAGTAAAATCAAGATTTACTTGGGTTTAGTCAATGCTAGAGATGTACAAATAGTTGTCATAGGAATAAGTTTCACAAGATATGTGGAAGAGGAATATTCCAAAGACACATACTGCATAGGAAGGATAAAACCATAGTGATGGTTTTATATTCACCATGGTCGGTGATACATTATTCTATGAGAATAATAAATCCTATAAGTAGGCAGTATATGGAAATTACCTAAGATTGAAAAGTTCAATTAAAATTTAATAATGGATTCCATGTATCAAAGTATAAAGTGGCTAATTATTTTGAATATTTTAGTGGGTATTCAAGTGGGATGATACATAGATGGTAGAAGTGTAGTTCCAATAATTCTTGATTGGTTATACCAAGTCATTATGCCTAAATCCATTAGAACTTTACTTATTATAGATAATTTCTAAGATCGTTTTATTGAGCATTGGATGTCAAGACCAACTTTCATGGAAGGTGTCTATACGATGCAACCATAAAGGGATAGTTACACCATAGGATGCCAATAAGGGTTTCAAGTTACTGAAATCCAATTTAGAATTAAAGTAAGCAACGAGATCTTAGAACATTAATTTGGAATGTGAGCACTATTGTTAATGTGAGCACCATTGTTATTGTGTTTACCAGTGGTTAGTGTAAGAGCCAGTTTTTTTCCAAGAAAAATATGTTCGGAAACATATGGAAAACAGATATTGGTCTTACAGTTCGTTAAGACCATGATTAAATTACTTCTCTAGTGGTCGACTTAAAGTAGCAACCTAAGTTCTGGGGAATAGGATCTACTGAGGTAGATCTAAAGGTTTCTTAGACCTAGTCAATCATTCATATGCCGACATGGTATTGAAAAATATAATTTGGAACAAATAGAGAGAGAATTGTTAACAGTGTCACATGGCATATATCTCTCCAAGTAGACATGTTTGGGATATAGGAGTAGATTAATATGGTGAGTTGAATTTCATACACTTTTGTGATGGCTCAATCACATATTTAATGATATGTACAATAATTGATATTTCCAAGATATACTTTATAGTAGGCAAATATCAGTAATATTTTGGAGAACTATAAAGGAAGAAGTCAAAACTATCTAATTGTACTTGGGAAAGTACAAAGGATATGTACCCGGTAAGTGGAGAGGAAAGGATGCTAGTTTTGGTGGAACACAAAATAGTCTTCCTTTGGATCAATTTGGTCTAGTATCGTAGTTAGGCTAAGTTTTTGAGTGAGAGAATCTCATAAAAACTAGTGGTAGTTATACCTAAAAATAATGAGTATGTTGTAGCTTATGAGGTTTCTAAGAAAAAATTAAACGCAAAAAAAAATATTCCAGTTCTTAGAATCACACCTAGTTGGTAAAGGGTTGTCATAATGTAAATTATGATATTATTACTAGACAAGATGACACGTTATGACAATGAAAAAAAGGGAAATACTCAAGGATACCATCTCTTGAAAAGTTTTACTCAAGGAGATGTGGTCGCATATAATAGAATTTTCATGCGGCGGAAACGTGGAAGATCCAGAAACTAAATCCATGACTCGTAGAAACATGATCGTATTCATGTGAGTGCTAACAACATTGGTTAGAAAGTTGTCTCTAGTTCAAGTGGGAGTGTTGTAATAGTGGGTTCCCTAGACCCAAATATGTAGTACTTTTTTATTACCATATCATGTATACAGTGACATATACATGATGTATACTTACCATTATAGAGTATAGATATTTTTGAATCCACTATTTAAGGGTAATGTCCATAGATTAATTATCTTATCAAAAGGTAATAGCAGATCCCATAATATAATGAGAACCTCGAGATACTATAACATAAATATTAAATATATATCCTATGGTCTAGATAAATCATACTGACTGGACACAATAAATGTTTGACTATCAAGTGCTAGGGTCTCATAATCATTGAGACTTATTCTCATGAAGTTCACGCTTCGTTATCTCTAGTAGTAAGATCAAGAGGACTGACCCACCAATATGAACACCACATGTTCCTGGTGTCATTGGTTGTTCCTATCTATGGACATGTGTATTGGTCTCCTGACTTGAGATCATTATCAATGTGTTTCATTTGATCACATACTTTGATTCAAGGTAAAAACCATGACAATGAAATCATGGTGAGGTAGCTTGTGTTGGGTGTGTCATTGGTGGTATGACATTGGTTGAATGATCAAGAAGGGATTTTTTGCTTTTGGGTAGAGGAAGTTATATCTCAGGATTGGATGATCAAGATGGTAGTGCCTTTATAATACTATGTCCATAACAGTCAAGGGTAAATCCATCCAGTTAGATCAACAAACAATAAATCAAGAAAGGGTGATGACATGGGAGTGTTTCCTGCTTTATGAGATATTTGAAGTCAAAGAGATTATATTACATAGTGTATTTTTTCTAGATTAGATTTCATTGTTATGATTATCTTTATCTCTTTAGGGGCCTTGATGGGTTGCTAGAATCCTCTCTTGATCTGTGAATATTATTCATTCCTATTGAGATAAGGTCCTAGAGGGTCACACACAATAGCTTATTAAAGAATCTTCCATATTCAGTTGAATGGGTATATAGGAAATGGTGGGCCCCACCACTAGGGTCTGAGATTTTTTCAAGAAAGTATGATCACCAAAGGAATAAATAAATTCATATTATTAAAGTTAAGAATAATTTACATTGAATTTATTTATTAAATGCATTTATAAGTTTTAAAGTAAACACATGGAAAATATTATTTGAACAAATATTAGTTTAAAAATTCAAGGTTCATTTAATATTTGAGGGAACTTCGAGTTGAGTTAATGGATAGTTTATTATAATGTAATGTATTTATTATATTAAAAGTAGGTGATACTAATATAAATAGTATTTATGGATCAGTATAGTAGTCCTAATATCGTTTATATAGTGTGTACAAATATTCAGGGGTTGGGGTGACAATTTCGATTAATTGCATAACACACTATAAATAGAGGAGAAGAGGATCTCACCAAGTGTATGTTCATGGAGAGATCTTAAGAGATTCTCTCTCCTATACTGCTTTCTAGAGAGAGAAGCTCTGGATCCAGGTGAATGGATCGAGCTCTCCCTCATGCATCGCAAGAACGATGATGCAGTGATCGTCAGAGCATCGAATGCATCATCGGATCTCTATTCTAGCACATGAAATTCGATGATAGGTGATCCTGAAGATTCTTGAAGTGAGTGTGGATGATATAGAGGAATTAGGCTTCATATTCCTCAAGCAGCGATCACTGACGATGAGCAGATGTTGAGTATGGATTCAGATCTAACAAGGTATTTATGGTTTTTTTGTGCTTAAAATTCCTCACATGAGAACCTCAAGAGGTAATCGGGAAATGTTTCACTGATGATGATGAAGTCATGTCGATTATAGGTGGAAAATTTTTAAAATACCTTTTTTTGTTTCCGTTGCATGCCTGGTACCTTAAAAATAAGCATACTGATGCACCTGTGAGAAAGAAGTAAAACCAACAGCACCTAAATAGGTCAACTATCAATCCCAAACCTCACCAAGGCACACTCACCAAATAACTCAAGCCAAGTTATATAATATAACATGAATTACATCGATAACGGGTGCCCTACACTGCTTTACTGCTGGTATTCCACTCTCACACTCCAACATCGTATGTCCTGGTGCGCTCATCTCTTCCAAAAACCACACCTCCCCACAAACATGGTCACATCACATCACACCTGAAGACACCTAGGCCATCACATCACAACCATAACCATAATAGGGTATCATGAACATGAAGGACATCAACCTCATGCCCTCCTCCTACCATGCATGACCCCCATCATAAGCCACCTCATCCCATCTCATCCCGCCCACAGAGACCTGGGATAAGTCAAATATTGCCCAAAGACACCTAGGTTCACAGCCCCACAACCACAGCCACATCACAACTTTCCCAAATACACCTAGTCTAAGTCACATATCACCTGAAGATGCTTAGGCCTGCCGCTCCATAAGCACGGCCACATCACAACTCGCTTGAAGACACCTGGGTTGTCACAACCACCATCTAGTGTACTAACAGACCTCTAACCATCATGTCCTATGAAATACCTACCTCGCCTGGAAGAGAAAGAGTGAAAGAGAAGGTACTCGGTCATCCTTCCTTCTCACCAGGTGTCGGAAAAAACACCCCCCGCGTGACTATACGGGGTTCGGCACATAGTGCTGGACATGGGTGGGGTGCGTATAGAAATCACTAGAATATAAAAATATATACATATATCCACACACACAAGACCAACCTATGGGTTCACAAAAAAACACTTACCAACTCACAAAATCCCCACTTTCATTCTCACCTCTAAATGCATAACACCACACAAACCACAATCCAAATCACACACCACCAACCAATGTCATTATCCAGCTCATTTGTTTCATTAGTAAGCATCAACCACACTAAATAAAATAACCCATCATTTATTTATTTATTATCCATTTCCATCCCATTATCCAAACCAAACCAAACCCCATCCATTTCAGCAATTATTAAATAATTATTTATTTCATCACTACTTGGGAATCTAGTACAACATAACCACACATCACAAGTATCTCATCATCCTCATCATACCATCTCCTCACTGCCCTAAAAGCGTGGATAAACAACAACCACATCACCACCCCAAAAGCATAGAAAAAAAACACCACCCTGCCTCCCCAAAATCATGGCCAAACATCAACCATCATCCCATCATCGCATTGTAAACACACATCGTCATCCCACAAGCATGATCACACATCACAACACATCAAGATCATTTTAGAGATTTTAAAAAGGGTCTTTTATCACATTCCATTTTATTTTAGGGGCATTATCACACAAACCATAATCTAGGAGCATCCATTTTATTAACTAAATATAATTTTTTAACCAATTTCCATTTTGGGGTGATATCACAACAACAACACAGCAAGGGATCTACAACACATGTCAATCAACACACAAAAAACCCCAACAACCACAATTTTCAGCGGGGTATCAAACCCCAATCACAATATCACAAACATTTCAAGGCTGTAAAAACATGTGAATCATTCCCCTTTTTTCTCCTTCAATTTCAATTAACCAAATTCATTATCCTTGGTTATGCCAGCACAACCATAAATCATAGGTGAAAAAAAAACCCTCCCGCATGATACACAATAAAGAGAAATGAGAGATTCCCTACCTCAAAGAATCTTTTCCAACTCGTTGCACACCGCAAGGAAAAGAAGAAACACCCACAAACCACAATCGCACCAAGAAAACGGAGGATCAACCTACACCGCACCAAAGTATCATCAAAACACAACCCAAATCCCACTCCAAACCAAAAAAACATCGCCACAACAAATCCCCAAAAGAATAATGGAAGAAACCAACCAATAAAGGAAGGATAACCTACCACAAATTGTAAACAATGATCTACTGAAACCAATGGATCAAAGTGGGAGGAAGAGGGCTTAAAGAACTCCTTGGGTCGCCTAGGTTCTGTCTGGAATAAGAGAGGAAGAGTGTACAGGAAAATGAATGAAAATTCGGCTGGAAAAGAACTTAAAACCTTGGATATCATAGGTTTCATATCGTGTAAACATTACATGATTTGTAAACCTTGGGTTTTCCAAAAATTTCAGATTTCATCAAAAAAAATGTCGCATCAGCCTTTATTTATTACATGTTGATTATTCCACTTACATGACATGAATTTGTCTCACAGGTTCCCCCTTATTCACGTACAATCTATGAACCAATCGACTTCACAAGCCATGAACCACCTTTACACATCATATAAACAATACACAGCATGTATTTCCTATAACACATCTTCTACAACTCTAGACTCCATCAAAAAATCCCAGAAACCTCCCTCTAACACCTTCAACCACCAAAAATGTCAAAGTAACAGACTGAGGAGGCACATACCATTACAGATGAGTCATATATATTAAAAATATTCCATTATTCTTTCCAAAAAATATTTTCCAAATAGAAGTACAACAACTAACCATATGCCAACTATATTTTCTAATGGATATCATATCAATTGTAATATGATAAGAATCTATTAGGACACTACCATAAGTGTTTGTTGAAAACTATTTGTTAAAATATGGCCTTAACTACAAATGAACATCAAAACACTAAGGTGCATATGAGTTAATGATCATATGGCCACTAAGGATATTAACATCTAGTCAAGATCGATTATATTTCCATAAAGAAAGCATATCTCTTTGAAGATATTGGTTCATACTTAACTTCTATATGTTTAAGGCTCTGCATGCACATGAGTTGGAATAGGAATACTAGACTTCACTAAACTTAGTGGGAGGAGTAGTTCTAGAGACACATATTTTGGAGGAATTTATAACCAAAGGGGTGGTTTATGTTCACTACGATGGTTGATACATATATTATTCTTTTAGAATAAATATTCCTACAAAGAATTAGTAAATGGTAAAATGTAAAGGTTGAAAAGTATGTATAAATTCAACTAAATAACTCTATATATCAAGATTCAGGAATTTTGTATTTTGAATGTTTCTAAGTCTTGATACTTCTGGTGAGTATTCAAGAGAAACTGTACATTAATGGTATAATATAGTACCAATATAGCATGGTGGATTATTGAAAGGTTTAGTCTATGAAAAACTTATTCACTACTCATCGTGACTAAAATACTTTTTGAATTATACTTATCAAATCATATTTCTATGATCATCATATTGGGTTATTGATTTTCAAGGCCAACTCATTTATAAGATACAGAATATGTTTATATAACATGACCAAAAAGAATACCCTATGGTATATGTCTACTAAGCATAACTACAAAGGTTTGGTGACATCAATAAATTCCAATAATTTTTCAAGACTAAAGAATTATATTTCTCTAAGTATGACTTAAAATAGTAATCATGTTCTAGGGAACAAGTTCTATAAAAAATATAGATCAATGGGTTTTCTAAATCTAGTCACAATACATATATTAACAAAATATTAAAAAATACAAGTTGTAACATGTCATGACCAGCCCGGGAACCCTGGTAACCCGATAAACGAGCTGATCCTGACATCTCCGAAGGGTGTTCCCAATCCCCATAGGTTTGCGACTAGAACCTGGCATCATACAACATGAAAGTGGGAACAATTTTGCCACAAACATTGTGGAAGAATATAAGAAAGTCAATATATATATACAATAAAAACTCTATAGAAAGTAGTGTACCAGAAGTCAAATAGGTAAACAAACCCAAATTACAACATCAAAGTACCATAAAACAGTATAAAAACCCAAGTCCCAATGGATACAACTCTCCAAGCCTAAGGATCAACAGCTACTACCACCTCCAAGTTGAGCCTTACCTTTCCTCGAATCTAAAAGAAGATAATCTACAAACACCCAAAGGAACAAGTAGGGTGTGATCTAAAAGCACGGTATGGTCTCACCAAGGATTTCATAATAGGATTCCAAAATTTAATTAACCAAATAAAGAATTCAAGTTCAAATAAAAAGGTATAGCAGTTCAGAGCATAATTAAAACAATTCATGCTTTACATTTCAAATGATTTAAATAATTTAAACAAATGGCTTCACAAACTATTTATATAAAATATTTTATATAAATTCATTAGGCATGTAAAACAGTTTACAAAAATTGGCACACATTTATATCTAAAATATAAATGAGCAAGAAACATGGTCATCTACCAAAAGTTATGATAGTTCTAGGCTATGGAATCCCCACACCCTTGAAAGTGATCATGGAAATATGTGTATACACACATCCCTCTGACCCTGGCCAAAGGAAACTCGTCATCATCCCATCAAGGATGTGACCTGCTGCACTATGTTTCATTTCAGTTGTAAATAATCAAAAGAGTGTTATCCCAATAACTCACTAACTATTTAGTCTTTCATACGCTCTAATACAATCAATGATGGGAAATTTATTTTAAAACTGTTAAAAATACAATTCATCCCATTCTCTTTTTCAAAAGTGTCAATTTTCCATTTGAAAACCCAAATAGGGTTTTTAATCAAAACATGTCTTTTTTCAAGATAAAATCATTAGGTTTCTATCAAAACCATTTTAAGCCATTTTTATAAAATACCAATTTGAAATCAATTTCATCAAATCAATTTCACAATTAAAATTGTAACGCCCCGACCCCAGCTACCCAGAGTCGGTGCATTACTTCGTAACATTGGCATGATCACAAGAAAGATCAAGTCTCGAAAGACCGATTAGTTTAGTAGCCTTGGAAACACTAGATACATTCGTAAACGTCACATTACATCATAAAGTGAAAAACTACAATAACATGGTCTTCATAGTCCACACTCATATCCCTTTATGACTACCCCTGCAGGTCATTCATAAAATACTTCTTCACATCCTGGAAAATATTAAAACATTGAAAGGGGTGAGCTCAGATGCTCAGTAAGGATAACAATATTGCGGAAGCTTTCATAAATAAACATAAACATTTAAGGAAATGTAGAACTAAAACAAAAGCCTTTTAAACTTGAACATCAACATAATATGGCAAAAGTAAAATGATATAATGCCATTTACTTCTTCACATGGATATTCTACTAGTCGAATAATCACATGCAATATCAATAACCACTTTCATAATGATGGAATGCATAATGCCAGACTATCATAACCACGTAGTCAAGGCCTCGTGCCAAGACCACAAATAAGATTTTGTCAAGGCCTTGTGCCAAGACACTAGTTTGTCTCATGAGACCTGTCGATGCATCGAGAAGCTATAGTGGGCTCCACCCGTCACTTATTAAGTCCAATGCATTCCTCATATGAATAGGTTTAAACATATCATAAACCATAACATAATCGTATCACATGAAACATGCATAAATGAAACATAACATTTCCACATTTCAACCACAAGATTTCAATACAACACATTGATATAAAAAAAATGCTTTCAATACCATTTTCAATACCAAAATAAAATAAAGTTAAAAAATTGTATTTATTTTTCATTAAAAAAAGTGATGGCTTGTAGAGGAAGCCGAAACTCAAATAATGGTCACGGCGGCGGAGAAGTCGTTGTCGCCGCATAAGTACAGAAAAAAAAACATTCCCTTTTTGTCGTTTAGTAAAACGCTTCGTATAAAAAAGATTCCTTTTGAATAAACTTAAAAGTCAAAGGGGTTTATACACCGTATAAAATAAAGTTGTGTATGAAACCAAATATGCCTCAATGAAAGGGGATTGAGACGAAGTCCTTAAAAAGGTCATTTTTTTGATAAAGTACATCTATAATATGTATTCACTATAAGTACACATAAATAATGTAAAAATACAATATAGGACATAATAATATCATGACATAATTTGAAAGTAGGAGATTAACCCAAAGAATGGAAATTGGGTTAAGAAGTTCCCTTACCTTGCGTCTTGTCCTGACTCGACTGTTCTTTAACCTCCTGAATAATAAACTAGAGTTAATTTATATTTACTTAAGAACCTTTTTCATGTTCATTATTCCATTTATATCACTTATTACCATGTTATTAACATTATTTAATTATTTAAGTTAATAACGGTCGTTTTGTCGATCTTTGGTACTTGAGTCAAAAATAAACTTCTTATAATTACAAGTTGTTCATGTGGTGAAATATCCATTATATACAGAATTATATTCATGATGTAGATATCATATATATCATATATATACAGTATATACATTCATTCATAATGTCACGTAACATTTATAGGTAAGAAATGAAATGCACCGTTCATGGAGACGGTAAGCCGTACGTACGCATGAACGCTACTTTCATTTATATTTCGTATTTAATGGAATGAAATCATAATGATATAAATTTATAATATAATTACAGTATAATATAGTGTATAATACCATTTAATCCATCCTTTATACATCCCACATATGGCATTAACGATTCAAATCACTTTGAGGGGGCGGTAGTCCGCACTTCCTAAAATGAAATTATCGCGTTTTACCCATAATGGAAATCATAAAGTATGCCATAAATGAGAAATACAGAAGCATAAGTAAAACATAAACATATTATATATCATATATAAAAATAGTGACATCTTAATGTCCACCTTTTAAGGTGTTAGATGAGTGTTGAACAATCATCGTTTCGTGAGGCAGAAATTCGCCATCCACAGAAACCGTATGTTCTTTAACCATTATATGTAGGTGTGTGTAAGTGTAGCTCAAATCCTTATTATAACAACATCCTATTATATTGAGGATACTTGTGTTGTTACAAAAGAAATGAATAAAAAGAGTTTAGGGGGTTGGAGAAGAAAAATAAAACAAAACAACATTAGAGAAGACATTACCTCAAAATCGGGTAACTCTTTTTGATTTGAGCCAAAGGCTTCCTTGGGAAGAGTTCTGACCAAAGTGAAGCTTCTAGGAGTAATAGGGGGAAGTTGGGAGAGTATTTGGGCAGAGGTTGGCCGAGCCAAATGGCTTGAAAGTGTAAATGAGGTGGGAGAGGTGGGGGCCTTTTATAAGTGGGGAGGAGGGGCACTTTTGGAAAGTAATGAAATGTTATTCTATTATACAATGTTTTTCTGATTCTAAAGATCCCACGCTTGTATAATTCGAGGATAAGGTGATAAGGGTTCGAAATATCCTCATCCAATAGGCTTTGGACAAGTGTAAGCCTTGGATTTTACATCATCTTCTCATTTTATTTAAATCGTTAAATAATGAGGTCATCACTGCATCATCATGATGTCATAAATAATTTAATTTATTTAATGTCTAAAAATTATAAAAAAAAATACTATGATGTAGGAAATCTTTTTAGCTTTCTAATGAATATTTATAATCAAAATTTGGACTTGTGTAACCCCACTTAAAAACTGTTTTAGTAAAACAACTCATGTTTGTGTCAATTTAATTTTAACATTAAATATATATATATTAATGTCATTTTACAACTAAAGTGGATCCATGGGGTCCCCAAGTTGACCCATGGGTTTTCTTGGTCAGCCATGACTCATCCAATAGGAGTAGGACAAGTGTCAAGCTCATCTCATATTATTAAAACATTATTTTTACCTTAAACTACACTAATTACCTCTAATCGCGATTAAGAACTTAAAAGTTACTATTCACCAAAAATTATTTTGATCTCATTGAACCACATTTTTCTTCTTAATGACAACCATGTATGTCGGATTTTTGAAAATCAAATCACAGAAGTGGTAATATTTCATTTAAACGAAAAATCAGTTATTTAACTACCACTTAGTGGTTTCACTATTCATCAAAAATTGAAGTTTTTCAGAACAATGCCAAAATTTCACCCTAAGCTATAATTGATATTCTGAATTCAAAAATGATGTCTATTTTAAAAAATTACAAACATATAGGTTGCATTAATTAATTTTATAATTAATTCCCGCTGTTACAACAAATAGCGTGTTTTTAAGAAACAATTTATATCAAAAGATTGGCAATTGTTTATGTCCATTTTCAATGTTAAATTAATTCTAATGACCACCATTGGATAAAATGGTAAAAATATATTCTAATTATACTTTAAAACCACTCAATAGTATAACTTATCACTATAAATTATTTTGATTAAAAAAGTTGTTTTATGTATTTTTCACTATTCATAAAAATTTGGAAGTTCTCAGAAAATTACAAAAAATTCAACATAGGCTAATTTCAATATTAGGAATACAAAAATGAAGTCCATTTTGAAATATAAAATTTCTATAAATTTAAAAAGTGGTTATTACTATTCATAAAGGCTACTTTGATTAGTTGCGGTGTGTTAGAACTCAAAGTTGCGTACAATGCAAGCTATTGCATTATTGAATGAGATGCGTATCGTGGAAGCTCGGGGTGTTACATTCTCCCCTCCTTCAATAAATTGCGTCCTCGAAATTTGAAATTTTTCTTTGAAAATAAAAGGTTGAAAAGAGAAATTACCTTTGAGGAAAACCCACATCGGAAATAAGATTAATAAAATTTAGCCTTAATAAGAGGGAAAGGGAAATGAAAAAGTCACCACCCAATTATGATCTCGATTAGGAGAACATTGGTGGCAATTAGAGACATATAATTGAAGGAAAAACGTAAATATTTGTAGGGAGTGATTGAGGTCATCAATCACAATCAACTGTCAAATTGAGGGCCTCAAAGCCTTCAATCTATGTTGATTTAAAATATCATCAGTTCAACAAGACATAAGGTATTAGGATAACACATTTTTTGTTTTAATATCCCTTTACTAAAGTTTAAGAATTAATTTATTCATTGAATAAGAGATAGGTATATATATATTTATGCTTGACAATTAGAGTTTCAACCTTCAACTCATCTTTCACTCAAAAAGATAATAGAACTCAAAAATATTATACTTATCCTAATTGTATAAGGTTCCAAATGTTAACACATACCATTCAGATTAGTAAAATTATTTTGTAATAACCAGGGACTTCCTGTAGGCTAGTGGTAGGAAATAAAGGCTTGTCGCATTATGGTTGTGGGTTCGATTCCTGCATCTTTGTCCAACGCGACGGGTTATGCCCCACCCTGCAGGTTGTCCTTTTCCTAAAACTATAGTATTATAATATTCCAAAAATAATATTCAAAAATGCTTTAACCTTAAACAATACTATCCAAAGATCAACTTAATCCATTCCAACCTTTATAGTTATCCAAAATACTTATGTCCAACTCACAGTCCAAATTTTACAAGGAAGGTAAACATAATGAAGATCATTTTTCCCATGTAATAACATGTGAACACCTTCATCATGTATTCTTTTTAAACATACGGAATTACCATTGATCCCTTATTCCTTATAGAATACTAGATATACTCCTTCTATCCGAAAATGTATACAAAACATCAATCAGTTTCAAGGAAGTTAAGTATATCCAATATAATTTATCCAAATCAATCACGTCTTATTCCAAAATCACAATCTTAGTATCAGAACCATATTATGGCCTATCTTTCTCTCAACCATATATTTTCCAAAAATTTAACCTACTGTGGAGTCACTTTTCTTGGTTCCACACAATCTCAAGTCCTTGATGAAATAGTACTGCAGTACAATCCTTATATACTCCATAATTATTATAACCAGTACATCATTGATACAACACTCAAATTACAAAATTATTTAATAACAACATAAGAACTCTAATCATTACTCCTCATATGTGGTAGTATCATAACTTGATTATTATCCAATAACATCATTTGGGGCATACTCTGATGATTTGGACATTGGTTTGCGTAGTGTCCCCAATCCTTGCAGAAGAAGTATTGTACATTTGAAACCATTTTCTTACCCTTGCAGTCACGCACTTTGTGTCCTTTTTCTCTACACTTATAACAAACTCTCATTCCCTTTAGGCAAGTTCCATGATGTTTCTTCCCACAATTACCGCATATTGGAAAATTCTTCTTTCCCCTCATCCCTTTATCCATCATTCTCTCTTCCATCCCTTTCGTCTCTTGCTTCGCTTCAAATCCATAGGACTCAGAGAATTGTTTACTTATCTTATTAACACATGATACTATTTCTTCATATGTTGAGAACACATGGGAGGCTATTTCCCTTCGAAATGTTGGCTTAATATCGTGAAAGATACAATCCTTCTTACTCTTTGGATCATACGTACTGCTGGAGTTCACATTCCTTCTATTGTGCGCCATTTCTATACAATGGCATAAACTAGATTAGTTTATGAATCAAAATACATAATTCCATACTTATAAAATACTTAACATAAATTGAACTATTTATAGATATAATCCATAATCATAAAAAGGTTTTCTTTGAGTAAGTATATACTCATAACCGTTCATAGTGGTTTGTAAAGAAAATGAGAATTATCCTAAGCATATCCCCCGGGAGTGTCGTAACCAAGAGTGCAGCAAGGCCCGTTGTCGTGCACCAGTTCCCGTTTGAGTCTATCTCAAAGCGGTGTTTTTGGGTTTTACCCCTAGGTACATCTGTGCCAGAGCCACCTCTACCTGCTCGTATCCAGATAGGGATGTATTGCTCGGAAAACTCACAAAATCTCTACAATAACAAAATTCTAGGAAGTTCTTCTATACCAATCCTCAAAGTCTATCTTTGGGCTATGTGCTCTAATCAGAGTTTATCTAAATCTAGCTTCCAAGGTTAGTACTAAACTGCCTCTGATACCAACTGTAACGCCCTGACCCCAGCTACCCAGAGTCGGTGCATTACTTCGTAACATTGGCATGATCACAAGAAAGATCAAGTCTCGAAAGACCGATTAGTTTAGTAGCCTTGGAAACACTAGATACATTCGTAAACGTTACATTACATCATAAAGTGAAAAACTACAATAACATGGTCTTCATAGTCCACACTCATATCCCTTTCTGACTACCCATGCAGTTCATTCATAAAATACTTCTTCACATCCTGGAAAATATTAAAACATTGAAAGGGGTGAGCTCAGATGCTCAGTAAGGATAACAATATTGCGGAAGCTTTCATAAATAAACATAAACATTTAAGGCAATGTAGAACTAAAACAAAAGCCTTTTAAACTTGAACATCAACATAATATGGAAAAAGTAAAATGATATAATGCCATTTACTTCTTCACATGGATATTCTACTAGTTGAATAATCACATGCAATATCAATAACCACTTTCATAATGATGGAATGCATAATTCCAGACTATCATAACCACGTAGTCAAGGCCTCGTGCCAAGACCACAAATAAGATTTTGTCAAGGCCTTGTGCCAAGACACTAGTTTGTATCATGAGACCTGCCGATGCATCGAGGAGCTATAGCGGGCTCCACCCGTCACTTATTAAGTCCAATGCATTCCTCATATGAATATGTTTAAACATGTCATAAACCATAACATAATCGTATCACATGAAACATGCATAAATGAAATATAACATTTCCACATTTCAACCACAAGATTTCAATACAACACATTGATATAAAAAAATGCTTTCAATACCATTTTCAATACCAAAATAAAATAAAGTTAAAACTTTGTATTTATTTTTCATTAAAAAAAGTGATGGCTTGTAGAGGAAGCCGAAACTCAAATAATGGTCACGGCGGCGGAGAAGTCGTTGTCACCGCATAAGTACGAAAAGAAAAACATTCCCTTTTTTTCGTTTAGTAAAACGCTTCGTATAAAAAATATTCCTTTTGAATAAACGTAAAAGTCAAAGGGGTTTATACACCATATAAAAGAAAGTTGTGTATGAAACCAAATATGCCTCAATGAAAGGGGATTGAGACGAAGTCCTTAAAAAGGTAATTTTTTTTAATAAAGTACATCTATAATGTGTATTCACTATAAGTACACATAAATAATGTAAAAATACAAGATAGGACATAATAATATCATGACATAATTTGAAAGTAGGAGATTAACCCAAAGAATGGAAATTGGGTTAAGAAGTTCCCTTACCTTGCATCTTGTCCTGACTCGACCGTTCTTTAACCTCCTGAATAATAAACTAGAGTTGATTTATATTTACTTAAGAACCTTTTTCATGTTCATTATTCCATTTATATCACTTATTACCATGTTATGAACATTATTTAATTATTTAAGTTAATAACGGTCGTTTTGTCGATCTTTGGTACTTGAGTCAAAAATAAACTTCTTATAATTACAAGTTGTTCATGTGGTGAAATATCCATTATATACAGAATTATATTCATGATGTAGATATCATATATATCATATATATACAGTATATACATTCATTCATAATGTCACGTAACATTTAGAGGTAAGAAATGAAATGCACCGTTCATGGAGACGGTAAGCCGTACGTACGCATGAACGCTACTTTCATTTATATTTCGTATTTAATCGAATGAAATCATAATGATATAAATTTATAATATAATTACAGTATAATATAGTGTATAATACCATTTAATCCATTCTTTATACATCCCACATATGACATTAACGATTCAAATCACTTTGAGGGGGCGGTAGTCCGCACTTCCTAAAATGAAATTATCGCGTTTTACCCATAATGGAAATCATAAAGTATGCCATAAATGAGAAATACAGAAGCATAAGTAAAACATAAACATATTATATATCATATATAAAAATAGTGACATCTTAATGGCCACCTTTGAAGGTGTTATATGAGTGTTGAACAATCATCGTTTCGTGAGGCAGAAATTCGCCATCCACAGAAACTGTATGTTCTTTAACCATTAGATGTAGGTGTGTGTAAGTGTAGCTCTAATCCTTATTATAACAACATCCTAATATATTGAGTATACTGGTGTTGTTACAAAAGAAATGAATAAAAAGAGTTTAGGGTGTTGGAGAAGAAAAATAAAACAAAACAACATTAGAGAAGACATTACCTCAAAATCAGGTAACTCTTTTTGATTTGAGCCAAAGGATTCCTTGGGAAGAGTTCTGACCAAAGTGAGGCTTCTAGGAGTAATAGGGGGAAGTTGGGAGAGTATTTGGGCAGAATTTGGCCGAGCCAAATGGCTTGAAAGTGTAAATGAGGTGGGAGAGGTGGGGGCCTTTTATAAGTGGGGAGGAGGGGCACTTTTGGAAAGTAATGAAATGTTATTCTATTATACAATGCTTTTCGGATTCTAAAGGTCTCACACTTGTATAATTCAAGTATAAGGTGATAAGGGTTCTAAATCTCTTCATCCAATAGGCTTTGGAAAAGTGTAAGCCTTGGATTTTACATCATCTTCTCATTTTATTTAAATCGTTAAATAATGAGGTCATCACTGTATCATCATGATGTCATAAATAATTTAATTTATTTAATGTCTAAAAATTATAAAAAAAATACTATGATGTAGTAAATCTTTTTAGATTTCTAATGAATATTTATAATCAAAATTTTGACTTGTGTAACCCCACTTAAAAACTGTTTTAGTAAAACAACTCATGTTTGTGTCAATTTAATTTTAACATTAAATATATATATATTAATGTCATTTTCCAACTAAAGTGGCTCCATGGGGTCCCCAAGTTGACCCATGGGTTGTCTTGGTCGGCCATGACTCATCCAATAGGAGTAGGACAAGTGTCAAGCTCATCTCATATTATTAAAACATTATTTTTACCTTAAACTACACTAATTACCTCTAATCGCGATTAAGAACTTAAAAGTTACTATTCACCAAAAATTATTTTGATCTCATTGAACCACATTTTACTTCTTAATGACAACCATTTATGTCGGATTTTTGAAAATCAAATCACAGAAGTGGTAATATTTCATTTAAACGAAAAATCGGTTATTTAACTACCACTTAGTGGTTTCACTATTCATCAAAAATTGAAGTTTTCCAGAACAATGCCAAAATTTCACCCTAAGCTATAATTGATATTCCGAATTCAAAAATGATGTCTATTTTACAAAATTCCAAACATATAAGTTGCATTAATTAATTTTATAATTAATTCCCGCTGTTACAACAAATAGCGTGTTTTTAAGAAACAATTTATATCAAAAGATTGGCAATTGTTTATGTCTATTTTCAATGTTAAATTGATTCTAATGACCACCATTGGATAAAATGGTAAAAATATATTCTAATTATACTTTAAAACCACTCAATAGTATAACTTATCACTATAAATTATTTTTATTAAAAAAGTTGTTTTATGTATTTTTCACTATTCATAAAAATTTGGAAGTTCTCAGAAAATTACAAAAAATTCAACATAGGCTAATTTCAATATTAGGAATACAAAAATGAAGTCCATTTTGAAATATAAAATTTCTATAAATTTAAAAAGTGGTTATTACTATTCATAACGGCTACTTTGATTAGTTGCGGTGTGTTAGAACTCAAAGTTGCGTACAATGCAAGCTATTGCATTATTGAATGAGATGCGTATCGTGGAAGCTCGGGGTGTTACAAAAATTCCACAATTAAATTACACAATTTAATTTGAACAATTTATATCCAATTTCACAACACACCCCAATTCAATGTAATTGGGGGGGTTTCCCAATTTCACACCAAAAATCCAATTTCACATTCAAATCCCCCAATTCAATGGAATTGGGTTTTTAATAAACCAATTGAAATCAGTTTCAAGTAATTGAATTTAAATCAAGAAATTCATGGTTAATCAAATTTGGTCATCGTAATGGAACCACCTACCTTTCTCATGGAAACACAAAGCCCGTAATGGAACCCTCCAACAAGAACGAAGGCACATAAGATCTAAGAACTCAATCTAGAAACAAGATTCAATAAAAACGAGGTTTAGATCCATCAATACCAATATGATCTATCAAACTCCAAGGAGGGAAAGAGAAAGAGATAAATAGATAGGGAGAACGCTTATCTGGAAAGTCACACCGCAATCACAACAACATTAAATTGTTGAATGAAATAATCTGGAAGGGTTTGAGGGCTCCAAAATCGCATGGGGATGGATCTCGGGTCAAGAGAAATGAATTCTGGAGAGGGGGGAATAGAATTTTCAGCCAAAATCCCTATTTAAAAACAACACTCTGGACTTTACATGGTGTGTAACCCAATTACACATTATGTAATTGACAAATCCCAAAATCACTGAAAAATCATCACCTTTTTTTAAAATGGATTTATTATTATTTTAGAACTTATATTTCATGTAACCACATTACACGACATGTAAATCCACAGTAGGCTATAGAACCAACAGGTTTGATGCTGAGAATCTAACAAATCTTTGGCTTCACCATTATAGGTGTCCTCCTAATTCCTTCTCAGTCCTACCGAGATAAAAAAAGAAAACCATAAAAAGGTTTAAAACTTACCTAACAAAAAATTAATGAGATGTTACAACTTCCCTGACATAAAAACTTTTTGACCCCAGAAAGCTAGTCAAGAAGCTTCCTATCAAAAAGGTGAGGTCACTGCTCTTTCATTAGTGCCTCGCACTCCCATGTCTGATGAGAATCTGAACCGTATTTCCATAGAACATGAACCAAAGGTATCTTCTTTCCACGAAGTACCTTGGTTTTAGAACAACTATCTGAATTGGTCGTTCATTCACAGATAAATCAAGTTCAACCTCAATATCACTCATGCTCAAATCATGGGATGGATTATATAGATACTTTCATAGTTGAGATACATGGAACACATAATGTATTGATGTCAGCTATAGTGGAAGTTCTAAATGGTAAGAAACTTTCCCCACCTACTCAACAAGCTCAAAAGGTCCCACAAAATGAGGAGATAGATTCCCTTGCATCCCAGACCATCGATGACCCAACCAAGGTGAAACTTTCAAGAACACATGGTCACCAATTAAGAAATCCAATGGTCTATGACGATGATCAACATAAGACTTATACTGAATATGTGTCATCAACATTCTATGACGAATCAATTGAATCTTTGTTGTCATCTCTTAAACCAAGCTCAATCCAACCAAGGAATTTTCACCAATCTATGACCAACACAACGGATATCTACAATGTCGACCATACAAGGCCTCAAAATGATTCATTCTCATCATAGAATGGTAACTATTGTTATAAGAAAACTCAACCAGTCATAGATGGTCATCCCAAGCTCCACCAAAGTCAAGAAAGCAAGCACGGAGCATATCCTCAAGAATATGTATAGCTCTTTTTGTCTGGATATCTGACTATAGATAGTAATCTGAACTCAAATGGACCCGATATCCCAGTGCCTCGTGAAGGCCTCTCCAAAAATGAGAAGTGAACCGAGGATCTCTATCAGAAACTACGGAAGATGGAACTCTATGAAAATGAACAATCTCTTTTACATAGATATTTCTCAACTCTTCAACATTGATTATATCACGAATGGGTACAAAGTGATCCGATTTTGTTAGCCGATCAATCACAACCCATATCAAATTCTTCTTTCTCTGGGTATACAGCAACCCAACCATAAAGTCCATAGAGATCTAATACCACTTCCAAGTTGGAACTGGAAGTGGCTGAAGCAAACCTAAAGGTTTTTGGTGCTCGTCCTTTACCTGTTGACTGAAAATTCTCTTTTTTTTATTTTCAAAATAGCAGCTTTATGGTTGAGTGGTAACCAAAACAACTTGAGCAGGATCCAACAAGACAAAAATGCAGTAATGCCTCGTCTCATAACTAGCCGCCAAAATTTTCACTACATGTCATAAAACATCTTTACGATTCCTGGGTGCACTTCCCACTGGGAGTTATGGAAATCACCCATCATAACATTCCTCACCGCTAAGGGCACAAAAAATGATTATAGTAGCATAGAATGCCCTCGGTGGAGAGTGACTAGTCAGGCATGGTCTCCCCACCATAAAGAGTCTCTAAAGCTATGAAGCTCTTCATCAAGCTATTGTTCCTAAAGAATCATCTTGAGAAGATAGAACATGAACTAAACACTGGACAAAGAAACCTCAGACCTTTTTTACCAAACTCCAATATGAAATTGTGCAAAAAGAGTCATCAAGTTCCACTCTTCTAATGATTCTTTCACTGCTTGAGTCCAAAGTTCCTACTCAAAGCATCTATAATGACATTCTCTTTCTCTGAGGTATAAGTGATGTTGAAATCAAAAGATTGCAGGTATTCCACCCAATTCCTCTGGTAGAGATTCAAATATTTTTTAGAGAAGATATAACTCAAGCTCTTATGGTTTGAAAACATGGTAAACCTTTCTCTGTAAAGACAGTGCCGCAAACTCTTAACTGTGTGCATCATAGCTACCAGTTCAAGGTCATGGGTTGGGTAATTCTTCTCATGTGGCCTAAGCTGTTGAGATCCATAAGAAATGACATGATCACCCTACATAAGAACACAACCCAAACCCAAACCTGGTGCATCATAGAAGATCACATAACCCTACCTAGCCTCTAGAAGATTCAACACTGACACAGTAGTCAAAAGACGTTTCAACTCGACAAAATAATTCTGACATTTTTCATCCCAAGAAAACTTTACTCCCTTCCGAGTTAGAGTAGTCATCAGAGAATCCAACTTTGAGAAGACTGTAATGAACCGGTTCCACCCAAGGTGATGCACTCATGTGTATAAATCCTTTCTCTATAAGATCATACAAATGAATCTTCAACTCTCTCATTACATCTGGTGTCATGCGGTAAGAAGGAATAGATACTGGTTGAGTATCAGGTACTAAATGGATAGAAAAATCTACCTCCCATACCAGCGGAAAACCAGAGAAGTTGGAAGGAAACACGTCGGGAAACTTGAAGACAACTGGAGGGAGATAACCACTCAAAAATACTTACTCCAGATCAAAGGTGAACACATATATCACTTTACCCAAATCCAAATAATAAGGTTTGACTCTACTCGACCTTGGGTCCCTTTCTCCTTGAAAGATACAACATACACCATTGGGTGTAGTAAAGGAGACCTATCAAAGATGGAAATCAATCCAGGATTTATTGGAAATGAGTCAATCTATCATGAATATGACATCAAGAGGTTTCATGTTGAGAACCAAAAAACTCCAATCAAGATCAACATATGATAAGGAGAAAGCACAAGTGGGGCTACAGAGGCCCTTCTCTCTCTTCATTCTAAGGGGAGTAGCAATATCCATTACATAAGATAAAATCTATTTAGAAGGATTTAACATATTAACAATATAGGTTGAAATAAATGAATGAGATGAACCAGTATCAAATAGAGCAGTTGCTAATGATGAATCTATAGTAATTATACCTCTCACAGTCTCTAGACATGTGTCTACTTCCTCTAGAGACTCTTCGACTGCATGAAGAAGCTTCGCTCTGGATGTTAGTGGATGAAATTCATTTTCCTTGAAGCGTCAGACTGCACCACAGTTTTAACAGGCACTAATGATCTCGTGCCACTATGCAGAGTGGAATAAACATGGCAGAACTTCTACAAGTGACCCAAGCGGCTGTAGGAGGCACAGATCTTGGGTGCCTCAGTGCAAACCCTCTTTGAATGCCCAAGATTTCCACACTGGTAAAAAATCAAAGGGCCTCTTCCAGGCACTGTAGGAGGTCTAGAAAAACCATGATGTCGAGATCCAGCATAAGAATCATGATGTTTAATATTTCCTTTAGAGGAATTCACACTTCCATGGGAGAAAAAGGAACTCCCGACAACCCTAAATTTCCATCCAGGTCCATTTCAACCATCAATGCTCTATCCAACATATTAGAATAAGAAGACAACTTTAGTAAGAAAACCTAAGAATGAATATCATCCCAAAGTCCCAACTTGAACCATCGAGACTTCATCTCCTCATTTGATACTACCTCAAGTGAAAATTGCACTATCTCAGCAAAACGGTTCATATACTCTGTCACAGTTCTATCAGTCTTATTGAGTTTGAATAACTCTAAAGCCTTGGCTAACAGCATCAACTCTGGATAGAATTGGTTAGTGAAAAGAGCATTGAAGTCTTTCCACTCTAAACCCTCATGTTTCTTCATCATCACCATCATGTCCCCCCATCTCCTGTTCGGTCCCTCCAGCATGAAGGTGGCACACTTCACCTTGAACTCATCAAGTGTCTCCAAGAATTCAAACAAATGCTCCATCTTGCTCAACCATTCCTTAACCTCTTGAGTATCATTAGAGATTTTTAACACTGGTGGATTCTGGTGAAGTAACTCCTAAGAACAATTTTGGATAACATCCCTCTAAGGTTACACAGCTGGATCCTGAACGGGAACTGGTGTAGGTATCTATCCTAGAGCATGGACAGTACGCACAATCACCTCAACTAGACTTGGGTCCATGAGAGGATTTTATTACTGTATTTCAGCAGCAACTTCCTCCTAGATACAATTCGCATGTAGGTAAAAGACTAGAACTAATCCTTAAGACGTCTTTCCCAAACCACCCCTAGTGACTTATGGTTTGTTATGGTTAGATCTAGTCAGGAACTTAGTCGTAACTACCTTCTAAGTCCCGATAGAATTACACAACTGCATACTGACATCAAATAAAGAAGCTCAATCTAGATCTCTAATACCAATTTGTCACGAACCATCTTGGGTACCCTGGTAACCTTGATAACCGATCCAATCTTGATATGGCCCAAAGTGTGTTCCTGATCCCCACGAGTTGGCGATTAGCACCTGGCATCATACAGCATGAAAGTGGGAATGATTTTTCCACAAAAAATTACAGAAGCAGATAAGAAAGTCAGTATGAATACAAGAAAAACTCCACAAGGAGTAGTGTACCATAATTCAAATAGGTAAACAAACCCAAATTACTACAACAATGTATTAGAAAATAGTATAAAACCCCAAGTCCTGATGGACGTAACTCTCCAAGCCCAAGGATCAACAACTACTACCACCTCCAAGTGGCGCATTACCCTTGCTCGAACCTGGAAGAAGATAAACAACAAACAACTGAAGGCATGGATAGGGTAAAAACCCAGTAAGGTCTCACCAAAGATTCTATAACAAGATGTTAGAATTTAATTAACCAAATAAATCTTTCAAGTTCAAATAAACAGGTATGTCGGTTCAGAGCGTAATTAAAACAATTTATACTTTACATTTCAAATGATGGAAATACATTAAACAAATGGATTCACAAACTATTTATATAAAATAGTTTATATAAATTCATTAGGCATGTAAAATAGTTTACAAACATTAGCACACATTTATATCTCAAATATAAATAGGCGAGCAATATGGACATCTTCCAAAAGGTACGATAGTTCCAGGATACTGGATCCTCACACACTTGAAGGTGATAACATCAATATGTGTATACACATGTCCCTCTAACATTGACCAAAGGCAATTCATCACCATCTCGTCAGGGATGTGACTTGTTGTACTATGTTTTGTTTCAGTTGTAAAGCATCAAAAGAGTGATATCATAATAACTCACTAACTACCTAGGATTGTATGTGCTCTAATACAATCATTGATGGTTAATTTATTTTAAAACTATTAAAAATATAATTCATCTCATTCACCCTTTTCAAAAGTACCACTTTTTCATTTAAAAACCAAAATGGGGTTTTTAATCAAAACATGTCTTTTTTTAAGATAAAACCAATGGGTTTCTATCAAAACCATTTTAAGTCATTTTTCTCAAATACCAATTTGAAATCAATTTCACAATTTAAATTCCATAATTTAATTTGAATAGTTACCATCCAATTCCACAACACACCTCAATTCATTGGAATTGGGGGTTTTCCCCAATTTCATGCCAAAAATCCAATTTCACATTCAAATCCCCCAATTCAATGGAATTGGATTTTTAATAAACCAATTGAAAGTAGTTTCAAGTAATTTAATTTAAATCAAACAATTGAATTTAAATCAAGAAATTCAAGGTTAATCAAATTTGGCCATCATAACAGAACCACCTACCTTTCTCATGGAAACACAAAGCCCGCAATGGAACCCGCCAATAAGAACAAAGGTGCAGAAGATCTAGGAGCTCAACCTAGAATCAATATTCAATCAACACAGGGTTTATATCTATCAATACCAAGATGATCTATCAAAATTCGAGGGAAAGAGAAACATATGAAGATACATGGATAATGCTTACTCGAAAAGTCACACCACAATCGCAACAACATTCAATTGTTGAACAAAAGGACTCTGAAGGGTTTGAGGGCTCCAAAAATCGTTTGGGGGTGGATCTTGGGTCGAGATAAAGGAAGTCTAGAGAGGGGGAAATAGAATTTCCATCCAAGATTCCTATTTAAAAACAACACTTGGGACTTTACACAACGTTTAACCCAATTACACGTCGTGTAATTGATAAGTCCCAAAATTACCGAAAACTCATTACTTTTTGATAAAAATGGATTTATTGTTATTTTAGAACTTATACGTTATGTATCCACATTACACGGTGTATAAATCCCCAGCAGGACGCAGAACCAACAAGTTTGATGCTTAGAATCCAACAAATCTTTGACGTCGCCATTATAGGCATTCTCCCAATTCCTTCCCAGCCCTACCTAGATAATAAAAAAGGAAAATCATGACAAGGTTTAAAACGTACCTCACAAAAAGGTAAAGAGATGTTACAAAACAACCCAATACTGAGTTTTTGTTTTTAATATAATCTTCCAATAGAACATATATGAGCATAGGTAGGGATTATGAAGATTAAAAATAATTTCACAAGCTTAAGTTCTAGGAATTCATCTCATGTGTCATGATATGTATTGACGTTTGATATTACCGATGCATAAGTAATAATAGGTGAATATAAAATAGATCTAATATGATTGCATATACTTGCAGTTAGAATAATACGATAATACTTGGAAAAGTAGAACTAGATGATTTCATGGTGTCTAGAGAAAAGGGAATACTAGTGATCAAGGGAATTGAACACTTGTTTCACTTAGTTCAATTTCATCTAGTATCACGGAAAAGGCTAAGGTAATATGAAAGAAAAACTTATTATACCTAGTGGCTTTCATATCTACAATATCCAAGTACGTTGTAGCTTCTGATGCAGCTTAAGAAGCGGTTTAGCAATGTGTTGTTCCAGTTTTGGGTTATACCAAAAGAAATAGATTTATCATAGTTATGATATGCTTTGACTATGGATTTTATCACGATGTCAATACTTTGACATGAGAACAAAAGATGGACACTCAGTTATATCACTATGTGAGGGGTTTTCTCAAGATAATAATGTTAAAGTAAACAGATTTTCCACATAGGTCTATGGCTTTACCTGTAAAGACCCGTAAATTTCAAGGAAATTTTTTTTCTTAATTTTCTTTGGAATTTTACAAGAACGCAGTTTCAGACGGCACCTGATTCCGAGGGCCGGTGTGCCCGGAATCATTTTTCGAAGTTGGGCTCGGGTATGTTCAGTGAACGAACAAGCGGGTTTTTCTAACTTTTGAACCGGTGCTCGGAATCGAATTCCGAGGGTACCGATGGAATCGCAGCGCCGGTATTTTCTTAGAAACGCCTCTTCCAGAGTTGCGTTTGCTCGGGTGTGGTTTTTAAATTTTTGGGCTTTAAGTTAAGAAATAAAATAATGTGGTTCGTCAAACTTTATTTTATTTCACTTAAAGCCGCTTAAAGCTACTTAAAGCTGCTTAAACTAAGCTGAAGTGGAACCCAAAATATCCTACCCTCTTGGTAGGATATTTGTGAGGTGGGGCCCGCACGAGCCCCACTGTTTCTTTTCCGCTAAGTAACGCACCCGCGAAAACCCTTTTAAATGAAAGTCAACTGGGGCGTTTCTTAAACTATTAAACGCTCCTATTAATTGGGCGGTTAAGTTCGTTGAAATTAATTATATGAATTAATTTTGTTCGTTTCTTAACACGTTTTCAATTTGTTGGCATGTTAATAAAATAAGGCCAACACACCTTTTTCTTGAATGTTGTGTTAAACCTTTGAAGAATCTCTAAAGATCTTCCTCCCCCTTCGCGAAAAACGCGAAGAACGCGAAGAACGCCCGACCCCCAGAGATCGACGTGACGCCGACGCTTCTTCCGCGACGTACTTTCCCCGCGACAAATCTTTGATCATCCGTTGAGGTAAGAGATTGCGGTCCTTTAAACTCCTTTGTGGTTTTTATCCTCAACATGGATTTAATTGTTATAATTAAATCTGTGTGTTTCTTTAACCCTCAGAGATCGTCGACGCGACGCCCTTCTGCGACGACGCGACGCCCTTCCGCGACGACGCGACGCCCTTCCGCGACGCGACGATCACCTCCTACCGCGACGATCAATTCCGCGTAGAACGCACGCTCGACGACTACGGCGAGGTAGGGATTTTATTTGAAAATAATATTTTATTCCCGTAGTTGTTTCCTTCTAAAACAAAGAGCCCGGGATCAAAGTGCAATTTTAATTTATTAAAATTGTATCTTGTTATGTTTTCATGTGTTGATCATTTTTTCCCGATTGTTATCACCTAACACGGAGGGTGTGGGCCAAACAAACACGGCCCGACAACCCTCCGCAGTTCTTCGTTGATGTGTGAAACGGCGGATGATGACAAAACGGGCCGCAGAGACGATTTGTTGATTCCGCAGTGAAGAACGGGACCCGGGAGGAGCTACGACGCAGACAGAAGTGGAATTGGACCACCGGAGCAACTCTGGTGGCCCGCGGAATCCACCGGCGGCGTGGGTCGCCGGTGCAGCGGCGCCGCCGGACGAAGCCGCCGCGGCAGAAGCCGCGGCGGCGGCGGCCGACCAGATCTGCGACCGCACGGCTCCGGCGAGACACGGGACGCGGCTTTGCCGCATCCGCTGACCAAGCGCGGCCCCACGCGGGGCCGCGGCTCCTCTTCCCGCGGGGACAGCACGCCCCGCGGTTCCCTCGCTCGGCCGAGCCGAGCCGAGCCGACCCGCCGGCCGGGTCGCGCCCAGGCCGGGGCGGGTCGCGCCCAACCGGGTCGGACCCGGACCCGGGTCGGGTCGATCCGGTTCGGGCCGACCCAGGGGGGTTGGGTCGGGTCGGTCCGGGCCCAGACCCCCCGTCTCCGGACGTTTTCGGTCTTTTGCCCATATCTTGGGATGCGTGCCTCCGAACGACTCACCGTCAGCGTCGATGCGATCCTTGGATCGAGACGGTCGTTTCGGTATATCACACTCAAGGTTTCGGAATACTTTGGGTTCGTCCGGGTTGGTTCGTACACGAAACCAACCGGGCCCTCGGAGCGGAAACGCTCATATCTTGAGCTTCGGACGTCCGATTGACGTTTCGTCGACTTTGTTGAATTCCTCTAAGTGAGACGGATCTTTTGGCTTACTCCTCCCGAGGTTTGGACGCAGGTGGAGTATGTTCGGGTTGGTTTTTCCTTAAAAACCAACCGGGCCCCTAGGACGAAAAAGTCAATAACTCTCAAACCGGGCGTCCGATTGACGCGCCGTCTACGACGTTGAGTTCCTGTTGGCGATACGGAACTTTTGGATACATCAACTCTGGACTATGTGTCAGTTGATGTATCAGCCTCTCGGCTCGTGGAGCAGACCCTCCCGAACGAGCCTGCTGTGTGCGGGAACCCTAGAGCTGGCTGCGACTGCTACTGTGACGACGACGACTGTGCAGAGATCCTCAGTGGATTCGACGGCGACGACTACAGCACTCAGCGATCCTTTGTGGGTCAGTGCCACTGATCCTGTGTGGGTCTGATCCTGTGTGGGTCAGCGCTCAGCGGTCCTGTGTGGGCAAGCGCCTACAGATCCTGTGTGGGTCTGATCCTGTGTGGGTCTTTGCGGGGGTTAGTTACCTATCGATCCTTTGTGGGTCAGATCCTTTGTGGGTCAGATCCTTTGTGGGTCATTGCGGGGGTTAGTACCTATCGATCCTTTGTGGGTCCGACGGCTTAGATGGATCAGTGATCATCTCTATCGTCATTCGAAGAAGTATACCTGTGTGAGCTGAAACCCTGTCTTGCTTTCCTTTGTGGATTGTGTTGTGCTATCCTGTGTGGATTTACATTTTGCTTTCCATTGTGGATTGTGTTGTGCTATCCTGTGTGGATTTACGTTTTGCTTTCCTGTGTGGACTGGGTTGTACTTGGGCTCGGATGTTGGAGCCGAACGGGAATTGATGACTTAGGTATATGTATGGGAATATACCTAAGCAGTGTCGGATGTTACTTCGTGATTGTATCTTTCCTTTGTGGATTACCCTTTGTGGATTCTGGGAGACCTTCGGGGGTCTCGAGGTCCCTACTGAGTAGCTTATACTCACCCCTGCACGAGCTATGCCCGTACTACGTTGTGTTGGTTGCAGACGACGGACAGCGCTGATCGTGGTGGAGGGTTGCGGAGCAGGATGGTACCTGGAGGTGGACCACTGGGTGGGACGTACTCGGAGCGGTCGGCTGGACCCGAGGAGCAGTGGAGGTTATCTGTACCCACCCTTCAGGTGGGACTTCCAGAGGACGGCTCGACATTGCAGCTTTTTCTTTCAGTTGTTGTTTTTCCCCTTTCAGTTGTACTTTACAGTTGGTCTTGTATTTCCGGCCCCCTTTACTTTTCCGCACTTACTGTTGTACTCAGTTTTTACTTAGTGTTTACTTATTCTGCTTGCTTACTCTATGGTTCTTGTTTACTTTACAAAGGCAATGTCTTCCCTTTTTACCGGGATTTACACCTTGGTGCTAGTCGCCAGCCTCTGGCCTATGGAAGGCGGGCTTGGGGTAGTCACGGCACGGGCCCCGAGGACGGGTCGTGACATTACCAACCCTAGACATGAAAATGTGGTAGGCCTAGCTGCTATAACCATACTCAACAAAATCATGTTTTACATGTAAGTATTAACCAGTCGTTAACTAGTGGATCTAGTATAAGTGGTAGTTTGTTGGAGTTGGTACCCTAAAACAGACTACTTTGTACTTTATATTACTTGTATATTCAAAGAAATTAATATTAATTTAAATATCTTATCACATATTGATTGTTATTCTGCATAACATTGATGTGATAATATTCTAGAGTATATGCCACATTGATAAGTTCATAGCATTTCCCCTCTATGATGAGAACCTTGAAATGTTATGACGATATCACTTAAATATAGTTCTGCAGTCAAATAACGTACTATGATAGAGCACATAGTACATAGACTATTGGGTGCGAGTAGTCATAAGCGGATGAGGCTTATTCTCATGAAGAACGCACTTGGTAATCTCCAAGGCGGGTGATTATGAGAACAGACGCTCCAGTAGAAATACCACATGTTTTTGGTGTCATCAGATATTCCTATATGCGAACGTGTGTAATGGTCCTTAGACTTTAAGATTATTATTAATGCATGTTATGACTCATGCACATAGATTTATGTCGTAAACCATGATGATAATAGTTCATGGAAAAGTTGGATATGTTGAGTGCATCACGAATGAAAAGTTGTTAATTAATAGGTTGAGGAATGACTTGTAACGAACCAAACTATTATAAATAAAATTCCCCTTTTTTGTTTTAATTAAATCTCTTATTAAGTAATATGGTTAGAGAAAACACATGAACTTATTTTGTTTTATTATATCCAATTGGATTTAAATGGATGTTATATATCATTACCGTTGATAATATAGTCGTTGAACAGTGATCACATAATTGGTATAAATATAGAGTTTTGACAAATCCAATTGACACGGACAAAGGAAGTGATGGCCTCAACCAGTAGGATCGTACCTTATGAAACTCACTTATCGAAGCTTCCGAGAGAGATAGCATCACTGGGTTCCCCCCTTGACCAAACTCAAACTGAGATCGAACAACTTAAGCATTAGTGAAACTATTTACCGGAGAAGTTCAAGCTCATCGAGATCACGACCCAAACCATGTTCGTCGAACCACCCCATGAAAGTCCCACTATCGCACACCTTACTCTTTGGGCATATGAGTAACATCCAGACGCTAGAATCCCGAATTCGGTGCATTAAAACATGGTGTGTGATTTTTTTTTAATGAAATGCTGACGAATTACACATCATGTTCCATACATAGGATCTTTGCAGTTTAGGTTTTGGAAAACCAAATACAAATGTTATATTTCTTCAATACTAAATGGAAAAGACTCCACAAAGCATCCACCATTTAGTATAACTCAAATCTACTAAACCTATAAAAATAAATTAAAATGTAGGGTGAGAACAAGAATGCTCAATAAGGGGTTTTTTAAAAAATATTTCAAATAAAACCTTTTAAAAACATCACTTTTAAAATAATCTAAAAACATTTTCTTAAAATAAGACTACAATACATGGATCACGATATTATCAGTTTTCCAAGATTACCAGTAAATATTTTAGGGAAATTTAAATGGGCTACGAATGAAACACATTCCAATCATATGCATACTTATAAAAAATGCATGGTGTGTAGCATAAAAAATCAAGAGTTAATCAAATTATACTAAGTGTGACATGCAAGGGATGCAGGTATAAAATTGCACATGAAAATAATACATGATTAGAGTTGTGAATAAACAATGTTGCAATTAAGTTATCAACTAAAATGCACATCATAAAATGACAGGTAAACTACTAGCATTTGTATTAAAGTTCAAAAGATGAGTACTGAATAAACATTATGCCATGTGCATTTACTTCTTCTGATACTCATAAGTAAATGCTCTTAACTAAGGATATTCTACTAGTCTAATAATCACCGATTTGGTCATATACTAACATATAGTGAGGGAATGTATAATATCAGACTGTGTCTTGGCCTCGTGCTAAGACCATAAACTTCCTGTCAAGGTCTCGTGCCAAGACCAACATTTTACCAAGGCCTTGTGTTGTGACCTAATTTGTCTCATGAGACCTATTGATGCATAGATAGGCTATAGCGGGCCTCACCTGTCACATAATAAGTCCAATACATTCCTCATATGTCCAGTGAGGACATATATTCAAAGTGTCTCATACCACTTTGAATATTTAATTTCTTATTTCATATATTCAGGTGTCCTATACCACTTTGAATATTTAATTTTTTATTCCTTATTATTCAAAGTGTCTCATACCACTTTGAATAATTAAGTTCTTATTTCATAAATTATCATTATAATAACATTTAGAATATAGTAATAACAATTTTCTCAATGACATGCATTGACCAATAAACATTCTTTGCATATGTGATAATAACTAAAGAACATAAGTAATGAATGGATGGGGTTTGTCACATAAAATGATAACTTCTTAGTTTCAAAATCCTTGATTCATGGAAATGAATACTTGATAAAAATTACATACCATTTAATACATTGATAAAAGTGGTAGTGAACATGCAATAGATTAAATCATAAACTTGATTAACTAAAACAATCACTGCAATAGGTTCACCATGTAATAAAACATTAAGTGAGCATAGCATGATAACATGATTCTACATATCCTTTTTCCCTCTAACATATTAATGCATACTTACATACATAAACACATATTGTTTTAGCAAACTTAAAATTAATACTTACTAAAATATTACAAGTATTAATTGCATCAGAACATTAATTAAATTCTGATAACCATCACTTGAAATTGGAACTTGGAAATCATATAAGTATATATATATATATATACCCGTATATACAAAGTGTACATATATGAGTTTTATATAACCAAAACAAGGTTTAATATTTCCTTACAAATAATGGATACTACATAACATTATTTAATCACTAATATCACTGTATTGAAAGCCAAAATCATGTTAGGTTTAAAATATATAACCGTATGAACATGCATATATAAAAACAGAGATTTTCATAATAAATGTGAATCCATTTGAACCCAAAACATTATTCACATCCAAGTCATTATTTAAAGATTGAAAATCATCTTTTAAAAACATAAAACAGATTTGGATTGAATTATATGTATATATATGAATATACGCAAAGTGTATATTCAGTTTTACATAAACAAAAACCATGTTAAATTAACCCTTATATCATTATAGACCTTAGAAATATTAATTATCATAAACATTTAGCCTTTGAAAACCTGGATCATCTTAGAAATGACATACATATATATATATATATATGGATTGTATATACATATATATGTTTATTTATGGTTGAATCAAACATAAGCAAACTCTTACAATTTCCATACGTTTTGAAAACATCATTTAAACAATGATGATCAATACTTAGAAGACCCAAAAACAATTAGGATGGAAAATTTATATAAAACTGAATATTTATATATATATATATATATATATACTGTATATACACAGGGTGTATATATGGATTTTCACAAGGGAGACAAAACATAAAAATCCCTTACTTGAACTCAAGAAAGAGGTGGAGTCGAGCAGAGGTCGTTGGAGGTTTGGGAGGAAGAAACCCCGCAAGTTTTAAGGGTGAAAAGTGAGTGTATATATAAACTATAAGTATATACTTTTACATACCACAGGTCCAATGCGAAAAATATAAACAAAGACCCTTAGAGGAGACTGGGACGACTTGGATCTACCTATTTAGAAAAAGATAAACACCGTAATCAACCCATATCTCAGATGGATCGGTTTCTGTTAAAATATATCTATGCTATGGAAAATTTGCATGAGACAGGCTCAGCTAGGCATTAAAATATCCCACCTTGAAGACTAGAGGATAGAAGAAGGTGGACGATCGGTTCGTGGATGGAGAAAGGTGGAGTCATGGGCTGGAGAAGAACAGTGGAGGAAGAAGGGTGGGATGACGACTGGTGCAGCGCGATGCGGGGGGAAGAAGAAGAAGACAGGGAAGAGAAAAAGGGGACGGACAGTAGGGATCCGATCTCGGATCGATCGGACAGCTACGATGAGACGCGGGATTTAAAAAAATAGATGGACGTCTGTGATCGGTTGATTCCTCGATCCGACGGATAAAGAAACATGGAGGAAATTCGCAACAGTGAGGATTCGAACCCACAATCCAAATCGTGCGGTCCAGATCTTGCGCGGTGAGATTGAACGACTGAGATCCGATCCCCGCTGAAATTTTGAGTCCCACATCGAAATGGAAGCGAAACTGAGATCTCTATATAAGCCTCAGTGATCCAGCACCCACTAGATAACTCCCTCTCCCCCTCCCTGGTACTTCCCTATATCGTTTCACCTCTATGGGCGTGCTCTGCGCCCACCCTCTGCCGCTGTGCCGCTCTGCACAGTAGCGCGCTCTCGGTTCCTCCATGCATCCCTTTGGGGCGTGTGTGCACACTTCATGGCCAGCCTAAGCTGGCTAAGGGGCCAAGGCTCGAACGCCCACTACTTGATAGTGGTGTGAGCTGCCTCCCTTGGCTAGCTAAGTGGCTAGCCTAAGGGTCATATAATTTTTTTATAGAACCCTTGAAAAAAAAGTAAACAAAGTAGTACCCAAACCAACATAAAACCAAGTCATTAATTTTATTAGTCTAAAACATGATTTAGACTTTATTCTAAACGTTGAAACTTTAAAATACACAAACCAACATATAAATTATACCATGTCACCAAAAGTATAACTTTTAATTAATAAGATAATTTAAAACATGATTCTAAATTCGTTTAAGCCTTAAAATATTATAAGTTCAAAATACAACCTCATTTATTTTATTCATTTTAGGATAATCATCATGGTTATAATAATTTAAAATAAAGTATACCCTTAATTAAAACTATGTTATTATTTAGAATAGGTTATAACCTTAAAATATTTAAAAACATATATATTTCTTCATAAAATAATTGGTTACATTTCATTTTTATCGAAAAGATAAATAAGTATACACCTCTAATGCATAGAGAGTTATTCTTTGAAAACTTTATATTTACTTAAAAACATATATTTATTAACTAAAATATTATTTTCAAACATTTAAAACCCTTAAGTTCTTAAAATAATTAAGGTACTTAAAATATTTAGTATACATATGATACTTATATATTAGTATGCTTAAAATAATCAAAATACTTAATATAACCAAAAGATAAAAAAATTATGACCGTTAAAAATACCAACAGTCACCTAAGGACCGCAACAGCTATTAACGGTCACAAAGGCCTTATAAATAGGTGCTTAGGGTATTCCAAACTCAAAAACAACTCGGTGAAGATGGTGTTCTATATCCCCTTAATGCTCAGTTCAATCTCCATAGTTCTGGCCATAATATTTTTCATTGTGATAGACCCGAAGGACTCTCACTATTTCCTTGGTCTGTTTGTGATGTTTGGGGGTCTCCCGATGATCTTGATATGTCTCCTAATAGGTATTCTAGGTTAGTAAGGTTCTTTTGGCCTTATTGAAATGTAACATTTTTAGTGTTTAATTGAATAAAATATGTTTTGTTTTTATTTTGAAAACATTGTTTGGATAGCATTAAAATTAAACGAAGAAAAATAATTAAAACTAATAAAATATTATTATTACACATAAAATATGTTCAGGGTTTCATAATATTTTTTTTAAAGGTTGGGGCCGAAGCCTCATTTTATTATTTAAAGCAAATACCTCTTTAGACTAGGTAGAGGGAGACCCATAACATAGCTCGAAGGCCCAAGGCCAAGTGGCCTGAATACAAGGCTAGAAAGACCATTTTTTGGCCCAAAGGGCCCCTCGGTGAATAGTACTGCTACAGTACCCGGGCTGCTGCAATACCTGCTACAGTACCACCACCGCTACAGTGCCTCCGCCGCTACAGTGTCATCACCGCTACAGTGTCGCCACCACTACAGTTCCGCTACAGTACCCTACTACAGTACTGCTACAATACCCCGAAAATTAGTCTCTGCCCGGATTTGATCCTGGGTCTTTTGGATGCCAAGCAGGAGCCTGTACCACTAGGGTATAGGCTCGTTGGCTCAGGGTGTCATAATATGATAGTGTATTAAATGGATATGTATCAAGACCCTAGAAACAATGATATGTACATTGTTTTTTATAGAATAATGAATATATTTTCATCATAGTATTTTTACTTAGTAAATGATTTTTATTTTGATATAATAAATCACAAATTATATTTTTAGTTAATATTCAAATTCAATTAATCAATTTATGAATTAATGGATTTTTTAAATAAATAATACTTTAATAAAATATTGTTATTAAATAATTTTTATCAAATATAAAATATCATATAATTTTTATAGAGTCAAATGTAATTTTTATAAGGGTTCGAAAAACTGTTATTTGTCAAAAACCCATCATTTCTCAATAAGTGTTAGTTTTTATTTTAAAAGTAAAAATTCACATATTTAAAAAAATATTTAGATAAAATGAATATTATTTTTGGAATCAGAATGTCAAAATTATCCAATGGTGAATTTTTCATAATAATCTAAGACGGTCAAATTTTTGAGTAAAAATTAAAAATCGTATAAATATACTTTGTGTATTATGACATTATAATGACCCAAAAGTGATGTAAAAATTACTATAAATAGGATCCATGAACAAATATTTGTTTTCCATTTAAAATAATTATATTTTAAGTTTATTTCATTTATTTTGTAAATCCATTATGAATCCTACAAAACTTATGATATATTTTAAGGTTTTAAAATTCTTTCTTTAAGAGTGTGACTCACCTCTATATAAGTAAGGGAATTATTTTATTATGTTTGGACATTGGCCTCAAAAAATAATATAAACCACTCCCTTTTGGAAGAAATCATGGGAAAACCATAGGATGTTTTGTGGTTTTGAATGATTTATTTTGTAGTATCCAAAATCTAAATAATAAAGAATCTCCGTTCTTTTTCTATATAAACTCACCCAAGATCTAATTTCTCTTTACTCAAACTCCTTGAATCATGTACATACTATATCCTCCACTCTCTAGAGTACTCCTAAGGTTTCCTCAAGATCTCAAGAAGCTCCTCCCAAGCTTTTGGAGTCACACACTCAAATAAGGGACCTTCTTCTCCTCCTTTCAAATTCAAACACCTTCTTTGAAATTAGTTCTTTTAATTTCAATTGGTTATAATTTCATTAATTTATAATAATTCCCTTACTATCCATTTTATGTTATTTGAGTGGGGTCATTAATCCAATCTCATTTGGACTCTTACCTAAGTCGTTATTATGCTGAATTTCTGTAAGGGAACATCACATTCTCTTCTTTATTCAAATTTTTTTATGAACATAGGCATTCTATTTCCATTTCCTAATGTTGGTACACATATTTCCATGTCCCTATTACTGCATATTTGATGTACAAATTATGAGAGACCCATTTCTCTCTCATCAACCATTTTTATAAATTTTTAAGTAACGTTGTTATGCTACTGAAATTTCACTACGGTTTTATATGCCAAAGCAATTGTGTAGCGAATACCATACCCATTTTTCTATCAAGGGTGTTCACATTTATGAACATATACTTTTTGATTGGGGACTTACAAATATGTATTCCACACTCCTTAATCTTGGAATAAATTATGATGATGAATGAATTCATGTTTTATGATCTATGTGACACACTTAAGCATGAGAATAAAATATACATGATGGGTGCACCCAGATAGTGCTTCAATGCATTGGGTAATGTTTAGTATCATGATACGTCATGTTGGGACAGAGAGTGAACTTGATTCCTTTGTGGGACTTCTTCCGCCATGATGTCTTGGCGGGTTTAGTTTTGACCTATTTTTATGATTCATTATTTTAAGTTGTTGTCACATTTCCCATGTTATGATTATCATGTTATATCATGTCTTATTGTTCATGTTCCTTTTATTCCCCATTGATATCTCTATTGTCTAACATGTATTATCTTCTTCATGTTATGTCTTGTTTATTCTCTTACTGGGTTTTATAGCTTACCCTTTTCTTATGTTTTCCCCCAGGATATCCCGTGCAGTTTTAAAAGCCATGAAATTTTAGAAGCAAGTTATGGAAGTTTTCAATAATGTTGTCGTATCTCATGTTCAAAATGTTATTCCATGTACCTAATTCCCAAAGACACTAGAATTACTGATATTTTAGGTTGTATTAAGCATTCTTTTATGTAATAAATCATGTATTGATGTGAAATAAAGAGAATGGTTGTTATAATTGGTATCAGAGTAGAAGTTTAGTTATTTTTGGGATTAGGATTAGAAAACTCTAGAGAAAGAATTAAGGATAAAACTAAGTATAAGAAAACATCCCTAAATTTTGGTAAGTATAGAGTAAGTGGTTTATCAACCAAATACATCTTTTCCTGGATACTACAAGTGGATGTGGTTCTAGCACAGATGTACTTAGGAGTAACAACTACAACAAGATGTTTCAGGCCTAACTTGGGGTAACCTGGTACATGACAATGAGCCTTACTGTGCACCTAGTTTGACACTTCTAGTGGATATGTTATGGTAAATTCACAATCTCATTATTAACCATTATTAAGGGAATAATAATATTTATAAGAGTATATGTTAGAAAATAGATAATTTATAACTTAGATTGAAGCCTAGATATTTATAAGTTAAGGAAATATATAATTTATAATTTATCTCTTTGATGTCATTAGATTCCCCTTTATGTGTTTAATAGTTTAAAAAATTCTTCCCTGTGTCTGTTTTGGATTAAGTAAATGAGTAGAACCATAATCAAATAGTGAAAGGTAGGGGTATCATTCATAGTTCTATGCATTCCTTCATATCATGAAAGTTTAGTAGAATTATTCAAACACCACCACAAAGCATGGAAGTAGAGTTATCTGTGAAAATGGAAAATGGGGGAATTATTGCATCCCAACTATATAACTCCTCTCCTGTCAATGTTTGTGGGCTGAATTTCCCAGAAAACCTTGTCATACTCCCTTTGGTGGAATTTGATGCAATTCTGGGCATGGATTGATTTTCCCTATATAGAACCAACATAAATTACCGTGAGAAAGAAATCAATCTTCGTATTATGAATTGACCCTCAATCCTATACAAGTGAAAGGAGGATGATGAATCTTCTTTATCACTATCATCATAAGCATGGATATTATTTCCCTATGAACAAGCGTATCTAGATCAAATGATCGAGTATAAGAAAAGAACCACCCTCGAAGACATGCCTATTGTGAGGGAATATGTCGATGTGTTTCCTAAGGAATTGTCTGGACTTCCTCCTAGTCGAGAGGTTGAATTTTCAATCGAGATTATACTTGGGGCGTTGCCATTATCCAAGACTATGTATAGAATGGTTATTTTGGAACTTGAGGAGATGAAGAAACAACTATAGGAGAATATGGATAGAGGGTTAATACACCCATGTGATTCACCATGGGGTGCACCAGTCCTCTTCGTCAAGAAGAAGGATGGGTCAATGCACCTTTGCCTTGATTATCGTGAAATCATCAAAATCGTGATAAAGAACAAGTATCCTTTTCCAAGGATTGATGACTTATTCAATCATCTACATGGAGCACAATACTTCTCCAAGTTGGATCTTCGGTCGGGATATTATCAAGTAAGGGTGAAGAAATAAGATATCCCAAAGACCGCTTTTCATACAAGGTACGGGCACTATGAGTTCATAGTGATGCCTTTGGGATCACTAATTCTCTAGAAATCTTCATGGACTTGATGAATAGATTCTTTAGAGATTACCTCGACAAATTTGTGGTAATCTTTACAGATGATATTTTAATATACTCCAAAAGTAAGGAGGAGCATGATGAGCATCTGAGCACTATGTTAAAGACTTTACAAAAGGAGAATCTCTATGTAAAATATAGAAAATGTGAGTTCTGGTTGAAGGAAGCCTCTTTCTTGGGGCATATCATCACAAGCAATGAGATATTTGTAGACCCTTCAAAGAAATAAGAAGTTGAAGGATGGTCGAGGCCAACATCTTTGACAGATATTTGTAGTTTCCTTAGGTTGGCTGGGTATTATCGTAGATTTGTGAGAAATTTCTCATGATTATCAAACCCTCTTATCAAGATAACTCAGAAGGGAATAAAGTTTTCTTGGAATGATGATGTGAAGAGAGATTCAAAGAGATAAAAAAGAGGTTTATCACTACCTATGTTCTCACACTGCCCACAAGTGGAGAACTCTTCGTAGTATTCATCGATGCATCGAAGAAGGGATTGGGTTGTGTGTTGATAAAAAATGAAAAAGGAATAGCATGTGCGTCAAGGCAGTTGAAAGTTCACGAACAGAACTACCCAACGCATGATTTGGAGTTGGGTGCAGTGATCTTCATTTTGAAAATATGGCAGCATTATCTCTTTTATGAGAAGTGTAAAATATATACAGATCACAAAAGCCTTGAGTATATATTCACACAGAAGGAGATGAATATGCACTAATGAAGATGGTTAGAACTGGTCAAGGACTATGATTGCTCAATCAACTACCATCCCGGTAAAGAGAATAAAATGGTGAATGCTCTAAATAGAAAGGATCATGCATATTTATCAATGATGAGAAATGATAAGGATCCAATCTTCTTGGACTTGCAAAGGATGGACATGGTAATCATAAAGGAAGGAATATCATCAATCCTTTCATAAATGATTGTTCAACCATCTCTTGTGGAAAAGATAAAGGATGCACAAAAAATGATGTGAGAATTCATAAGAAAGTGGAAATTATAAGAAAAGGGAAATCCTCAGAGTTCAACGTTGATGAAGAATGAATTGTGAGATTTGGGTCAAGCCTATGTGTTCCATCAAATCTTGAGTTAAAGAATCAACTATTGGATGATGTGCATAGTTCAACATTCTTCATTCACCCAAGAAACACAAAGATGTATCGATATCTCCGATAGCACTATTGGTGGAACAACATGAAGAAGGAGATCGCTGAATATACATCAAAGTGTCTGGTATTCTAGCAAGTGAAGGATGAAAGGTAGAAGTCTAAGGGGATAATGCAACCATTACTCATACCAACATGAAAATAGAAGAACATCACCATGGACTTTGACACTGAACTTCTGAAGACATCCAGGGGAAACAATGCTGTATGGGTTGTTGTGGATCATATTACAAAGACGGCTCACTTTATCGTAATTCGAGATCACTTCTCACTAGACCAACTTGCATGGATATACATCAAAGAAGTGGTAAGGTTTCATGGAGTACCACCAATAGTGTTATCAGAGCACATCAAGGCTTCTCAGAATTGACATAAGAGATATGCCAACAATCGTCGACGAGACCTAGAGTTTGATATTGGAGACATGGTATTCCTCCGCATATCTCTATGGAAGAAGGTGATAAGATTTGGGAAGAAGGTAAAGCTTAGTCCAAAATACATTGGCCCCTTTGAGATTCTTCATCTCATCGGAGCGGTGGAATATTGACTAACACTCTCACTGAACATATCTCAAGTACATGACGTATTCCATGTATCCCTCTTGAGAAAGTACATACCAGACCCCTCACATGTACTCAATCCAGAGGTGGTACCATTGAAGAATGATCTTTCCTATAAAGAGCATCCGGTGAATATCTTAGATCATAGAGAAAAGGTTCTACGAAATAATACAATGCACCTTGTCAAAGTGTTGTGAAGAAATCACAAGTTTGAAGAAGCAATGCGGGAACCGGAGGAGGTGATGAAGCAGAGTTACCCTCGTCTATTTTAGTGTGGGAAAAATTGAGGGAAATTTTTCTTAAGGGGGGAAGATTGTAAGACCTGAAACTATTATAAATAAAATTCCCTTTTTTATTTTAATTAAATGTCTTATTAAGTAATATGGTTATAGAAAATACATGCACTTATTTTGTTTTATTATATCCAATTAGGTTTTAAATGGTCGTTATGTATCATTACCTTTGATAATATAGTCGTTGAATAGTGATCACATGATTAGTATAAATATAGGGTTTTGACAAATCTAATTGACACAGTAAAGGAAGTGATGGTCTCAAATAGTAGGATTGTACCATATGAAGCTCACTTATCAGAGCTTCTGAGGGAGATAGCATCACTGGGTTTAGCCCTTGACCAAGCTCAAGTTGAGATCCAACAACTTAAGCATGAACAAAACCGTTTACAGGAGAAGTTCAAACTCATCGAGATCACGACCCAAACCATGTTCGTCGAACCACCTCATTAAAGTCCCATTATCACACACCTTACTCTTAGGGCGTATGCTGATGTATTAAATGGATATATATCAAGACCTTAGAAAAATGAATATGTACATTTTTTTATATAAAATAATGAATATATTTTTATTCTATTATTGTTACTTTGTAAATGATTTTTACTTTGATACAATAAAGCACAAATTGTATTTTTAGTTAATATTCAAATTCAATTGATGAATTTATGAATTAATGGATTTTTAAAATAAATATTATTTTAATAAAATATTATTATTAAATAATTTTTATCAAATATAAAATATCATATAATTTTTATAGAGTCAAATATAATTTTTATAAGGGTTTAAAAAACTGTTATTTTTCAAAAAATCACCATTTCTCAATAAGTGCCGTTTTTTATTTTAAAAGTGAAAATTCAAATATTTAGAAAATTATTTAGATAAAATAAATATTATTTTTGGAATCAGAACGTCGAAATTATCCAATAGTTAATTTTTCATAATTTTCTGAGAGTCGAATTTTCGGGTAAAAATCAAATACTGTATAAATATACTTTGTGTATTATGACATCATAATGACCCAAAAGTGATATAAAAATTATAATAAATGGGATCCACGACCAAATATATGTTTTACCTTTAAAATAATTATATTTTAAGTTTATTTGATTTATTTTGTAACGCCATAATGAATCCTCCAAAACTTATAATATATTTTAAGGTTTTAAAATTCTTTCTTTAAGAGTGTGACTCACCTCCACATAAGTAAGGGCGTTATTTTATTATGTTCGGATCTTGACCTCATAAAATAATTTAAACCACTCCATTTTGGAAGAAACCATGGGAAAAACCATTGTATGATTTGTGGTTTTGAATATTTTATTATGCAGTGTTCAAAACCTAAATAATAAAGGATCCTCGCTCTTTTCTTATATAAACTCACTCGAGCTCTCATTTCTCTTCACTCAAACTCCTTGGAGCACATCCATACTCTGCCCTCCACTCTCTAGAGTCCTCCCAAGGCACCCTCAGACTCTCAAGAAGCCTCTATGAAGCTTTTGGAGTCACACACTCAAGTAAGGGACCTTCATTTCCTCCTTTCAAATTCAAGCACCTTCTTTGAAATTGGTTCTTTTAATTTCAATTGGTTATAATCTCATTCATTTATAATCATTCCTTTACTTTCCATTTAATGTTATTTGAGTGAGGGATCATTTATCCACTCTCATTTGGACCTTTACCTAAGTCGTTACAATGCCGAATTTCCGTAAGGGAACCTCACATTCTCTTCTTTATTCAAGTTTCTTTATGAACTTATGCATTCTATTTACATTTCCGAATGTTGGGACACGTCTTTCCATGTCCCTATTACTGCATATTTGATGTCCAAATGATGAGAGACTTTTTTCTCCCTCATCAACCATTTTTATAAATTTTTAAGTAACGTCGTTATGCTGCCAAAATTTCATCATGATTTCCCATACCAAAACAATTATGTAGTGAATATCATACTCATTTTTCTATCAAGGGTGTTCACATTTATACACATATACTTTTTGATTGGGGACTTACACATATGTATTCCACACTCCTTAATCGTGGAATAAATTATGATGATGAATGAATCCATGTTTTATGATCCATGTGGTACACTTAAGCATGAGAATGAAATGTACATGATGGGTGCGTCCAGATAGTGCTCTAATGCATTGGGTAATGTTTAGTATCATGATACGTCACATCGGGATAAGGAGTGAACATGATTCTTTTATGGGACTTTGTCCACCATGATGTCTTGGCAGGTTTAGCCTTGACCTATGTTTATGATTCAATGTTTTAAGTTGTTGTCACATTTCCCATGTTATGATTATCATGTTATATCATGTCTTATTGTTCATGTTCCTTTTATTCCTCATTGATATGTCTATTGTCTAACATGTATTATTTTCTTCATGTTATGTCTTGTTTATTCTCTTACTGGGTGTTATAGCTCATCCCTTTTTTATGTTTCTCCCCCAGGATATCTCGTGCAGTTTTAAAAGTTATGGAATTTTTGAAGCATGTTAAGGAAGTTTTCAATAATGTTGTCATATCCCATGTTCAAAATGTTATGTCATATACCTAATTCCCAAAGACATTAGACTTATCGATCTTTTAGGTTGTATTAAGCATACTTTTATGTAATAAATCATGTATTAATGTGAAATAAAGAGCATGGTTATTATAGGACTTGTCTCTTTCATCTTTATAGAAGATGGTATCTCGGTTCTTTGATTTGAATAGAACCATCACAATAAATTCAATGGTCATGGTGTAACGACGCATTTATTCCAGATAATCAATGAAACACGTATCAATCATATAGGTTGATGACACAGATGTGCAACTTTCTTGATGAAATATTGTGACAAAAGGATTAAATGACACAATGAGTGTTCGTATGTGATTGTCGACATTGCGATATTAAGTTCTTTCTCTTAAGTGCATTGACCTATTACTATAAAGTAATCTTGGACTTTTGGCAAGTTTGTCTAATACCAACGAGAAAGAATCCTAGAGTGTCATACACTAAATATTTTCGTTGATCTCGATTAAATTTTATTTGAATTTAATTAATTGAATAAATATTATTCTCAAAATCGAGGAATAATTTTATTCAAATATTATTAATTGCTAATTTTTGCAAGGTAATAAATAATTATTTATTCTTTAATAAATAATTTATTTCATTGTGTGAATATATAATAAATATTTATTCGCTGGATTGCAAATAAAATATTTATTTTATTTATTACATATTTAATTAATATTTATTTGTTGGTTTGTGGATAAAATATTTATTTAAGAAAATAAAATATTTATTCAATTATTCAATAAATGTCGTGGAATTCGAGTGAACCAAGATTGCGTCTGGCAATGGATATTAATTTACAAACTAATAAAATAATATTTGTCATTGTGCAAGTTAACGCACGTCGTAAAATGTTGTTGTTGTTTGGCATGAGGTTTGTTAAGGATTAATATATTATTTAGGAACCGATATGCAATTAAATAATATTTTAACCTAAACTTTAGCTTTATAAATAGATAGTTATGTCTATTGTGCAGGGTTAAAAATCGAGAATTGAGAATCGTTGCGCACAACAGATATCTATCTCGACTCTTCTTCTTTTCTTCCTCTTAAGAACGAGAAGATCTAAAGATAATCCTTCAAGCCAGAAGGGCGAGCCATCAAGACGGACAATGCAATACGATTGATTCGCCGCGATGATACCCAGATATCAATCGGCATCGTTTGAAGATCAAAGGAGCACGTGTGAATAACCGCTAGAGGGATCTATATTTGGATCCTTAGAGCGCAACGAAGGTAATCCGAAAATGATATTTTGGAAGATCAACAACGACATCAAACAATGAATCATAAGGCGAGGTAATTATTTTCTTTAGATCTAAATAAATCAATTATAAATTTAACTTGAAAAGATCTTCAGGTTTCAGGTTTCTATGTCAATTTCTGATTGGAAAATTTTCATTGGTCGTGACATTTACATCATTTACAATATTGCGAATGATCTATCAGATCGACAAAAACCTCTATAGTTTATTGTTCATCATGATGCTTTTATTGCGCCTGAAATCTTCATTAGAAACACTGCACTTCTTTTCTCTTCATTAGGTTTTTTCTCACAAAGTTTTCATGACAAGGATTTTAATGAGACAACATGACATAAAATTCAATTACTTGTTTCACTTATTTTTCCGACAAGGTTTTTTTTAGTGAAAATTATATGATTCCATAAAATTATAACATGCAACAGAAAGTGTGAGAAATATTAATGTGGTGATGTGATAATGATCATGATGACTCCACTTCCCAACACAATTCTTAACATGACTCAACCTTTCATATTCTCCAACTTTTGGAATTTCAATCATTATTAGATATAGTATGGATTAATCTTAATCGTTGGATCACATCACATGTACTCTATATATGGATGTGTTGATGAAATGGATGAACTTTTAAACCCTGCATTATGTTCCCTCTACTTTCGGAATTTCAACTTTTGTTTTTCTTTTATATTTATATTTCAATTTGTCATCATCATAATTATAGTCATACAATAATTCAACGCATGTTTTGACAACAATACACATCACCTTCGATCGATTATTTATTCCCAGTTTTGAAATTCCTCACAGTTTCAATCGGTGTTCAATCAATTTCAGAACAATTTAAACTTTATAACCTTGTTTGAAACTAAGGATAACAGTTATTAAATTAAAAAGTTAATTTAAAAAATTAAAGTGCATAAAAAATTGAAAAATATGTAATTTTATTAAATCGATATGGGTTAAGGGGTTATAGTAGAAAGAAAATCACGCAACACACAATTCAATGCAATTAGTTTTTTTTTTTTTTGACACTTAGTACATTACTTCACGTGAGGGAAGGAGAGCCACCGACAGCGTCTTCCAGGCGTCAGCCGTGAAATACGTGGTCGTATATAAAACGCATCAAAAAAATAAAAATATAATAATTTATAATATTTAAAAAATAAAAAAGGCTTATTCAAGGCAGGGTCCTTGTGGGAAGATGGGTCAGTTCCAGGGATCATCCCAACCTTTAGGGCCGTCCCTCTTGAGAAAGTCAATAATGGCCTGCACGGCCTCGGCCGGGCGATTAGAGAGGGAATGGTTACCCCACTGGATCTCAACCTTCTCCGCATCCCCCATTGCCTTACACAATCGTTCAACCAGCGCCTTCTTGTCCACGTACTCTGGTACATACTCATCCCCCATCGAAAATATAACCTGGCAAGGTATGTTGGACATATGCCCCACTCTCGTTTTCAGCTGGTCATCGCTTAAGTCTGAGCTGAACATGTCATCGTCCCCCATGTACGCACAAAGGGAGTGGAACCTGCCAGCATCCACATCATGTCAGCACACCACCACCAAACTTTGAGAATTCAAGAGAGCTACACCACCTGTAGGCAGTTATGGGGCAGTATGGGTCTGCTTCCCTGGGCATTAATTCCAAACCGCGCCCTTCATGGATCATGGTTGAAGCCAAATCGATCAGACCAGCGGTTTCTGCAAGACTCGCTCTGTACTCTCGGTCACTTACCGGAGCCTGCACATTCCTCATAACACTGCCTAAGGTTGTTCAACCTGAATAACTAGTGCATTGGAATCAGAAACGATCACGAGCAGGGGCATGGTTGATCGGATAATCTTATTAATCCTTTTCTATAACAATATGAGATTGTCTAGCATATCATCATTTACCATTTTTAGGTTACCTATGCCTTGTCAATATAAGGTATGGCACCCATTCTTAGCAGGGTAAGTTAAATTCTTGCTCCATGAAATGATTGAGACCGAAATGATTGGCCCCACATGCACCAATAATATGGAAATAATAAATCAAGTGCAAAAATGTGCACTCCAACCGTCTCATAAATAGAAGAAATCGCACAATGGGTAATGTGGTTACAAACACTTTAGAATATCTCATAAATATCTTTCTTAAATAATTGGAGAAAACACGTCTCACAAGTGCATATTAGCTAAAGGAGCAATACATTGGCATGACCGCACACCTTAAAAACTAAGCAAGACTATAGGAAAGACTTAAGGACCACCTACCTTAGTCCTAGGAGAGCCCACACATCCGACATCGGCTGTCAGTTCGGAATCGAAAGAAAACAAGAAACCAGACAAAAACACTAAAAATATAGCATATTAGCTAAAAAGAACGAGACGCCGCTTGACAGGAGATTAAACGAAGAAAGCGGGGAAGAGGAGTCCTAGCCTTACCTCAGAGCTTCGCATACTCAGAAACCCTAGCCTGGAATAGGCTAATAAGGAGGACGAAGTATTATTCCACCAACCGCACAGAAAGTGCACTATGATACAGTGAATGACGGTTGGAAGTCCGCATCGTTACAGTGTCGCAGCCACCCAAGTCTAAAATGCTACAGTGGCCGACGGCTGGAAGTCTGTATCGCTACAGTACTATTGACTCCAAAGTCCGATTTGTTATAGTAGTCATGTCAAAAGTCCACACTGCTACGGTGCCCTGTCGGTGTTGATCGGTCAACTCTGCTACAGCGGTCGGAGTTGCTACAACGCTTTGTCGGTGTCCTGCATTTGGTTCCGACATTCTCATTTCAATTAATCTTTGATTTAATTCTGTTGATCACGGTGTTCTTCATCATGTACATCTCAGATTCATCATCAATTGCGACAAAAAACAGAGTTGGGATGTCCCTACCGACACTTCTGTTGTGCCTGAAACCAAGTGATATCGCATAATAATTTAAAATTATTTAAAGATTATTGATTAATTTATGCATGTATCATCAGTTTTTAATTCCGGTTTAATCGTTCTTTAAATCTGAAGCGCAAGATCTCCTCTTCCGCCTCTTCGTTCTCGCAAATATAATAAAAAATGGATTAATTAACAATGAAGAACATTTGAAGAACTCATCCAGAGGTGCCAAGGATTTTCACCAAATAGCACAAAAATACAAAGTGTGTAGCCCGTAGGTACACGCCGTGAATCCATATGTCCGTGGCAGGAAGACATACCCAGTCCCTAGGCATGTGTCGCGAATAAACAGCGAAGAACTATACACGAAGTGTAACTGAATAGTACACGACGTGTAGCTGAATAGTACACGACGTGTAGCTGAATAGTACACGACATGTAGCTGAATAGTACACGACGTGTATATTACCTGATTATGCATAATTTAAAATTAATTTATTATATTGCTTAAACTTTATCAATATGTGTTCCGTGTGTCATTTATTTGACTCATACACGTCATGTGATGAGTTTTGTACATATTAAATGTCTAATTAATTTCTGCATAATATTCTGAACTACATTTTGTGTATAAGTCGTAATACAGCGATTATTCTACGCACAGTAAACGATAACATGCTACGCAAATAACATGTGTTCATGTGTCATTTATTTGACAATGCACGTCATGAAATTGCATGATAAGACATGTATGCTACATGTCGCATGAGTAAATAGTAAACAAATTTCATACACGTTGGGTAGTTTGGACGGGTACTCGTCGTGTTGCCTCCATGGTACATGTTGTGTACTTAACCAATTTTAAATAAATTATTTAATTTATCTAAAATAATGATGGATGAGAATCTCAGGAAAGTTTGAATGAGAATTAAGATAAAAGAATTGATTAATTAAATAAGATAATGATTTGATTCGAGCATAATTTATCTTAAATAAGAACAATTGGGAATGAATATTAGTTTATTAAATGCGTAATTCATTGCATGTATGAAGATGATCATGATCATAGACAAAACCTTTGTATGTAATTGGTTTCCTTTTAATTTATTATTAAATTAAATTGAGGGCTTGTGCATCATCCCTCCTCTCATTATGTAAGTGTGTGTGCTCATGGTTTCCTTTTATGTAAACCCCCTAAACCAATCATTTGGTTTCCCTCGTCTACGTGTGAGTAAAAACTTATATAATGGATAGAGCTTCTAAGCGAGTGGAGTGGAAGCAGTTCAAGTTTAGAGCCGAAGCAAAACCAATCCAAAAGATACATGGGAGGAAAGGTGGAAAGTTGCAACACAAACCAAGTCATGGTTCAAGGTGTTTTTCCCCTAGGTCAACGATTTGTTTATCATCCGCCAAATAAACTAACCATTAGGAAAAGATCATAATCATACCACTCTTATTATTTTATTTTTATCAAGTTTCATGGTTAATTTCATTATGGATGTTTTGTCACGATCACGTGGATTAATGAATTAACAAACATGCAATATAGAACTAAAATAAATTTGATTATGCGTAAACTTTATTTAAAACATGGTTAATCACTAAGCAAAATCCTTTAATATTAAGAAGCGTGTAATAAAGATAAAATGGGCAATTCACGCATAAAGATAAAAATCTCTCAATTATATATATTAAATCGGTATAGTCTTCTACTAAAGTTAAAATTGAACCATAGTTCGAAGTGTTTGACCGGCCAAAGTCAGGATGCTTTCAATTATCGGAGAATTCTAACGTGAGTTTTTGGTTGACTTAACTTAGTTCACATCAATGGTTGACTGTCAAAACAGGACTTAGTGTATAACTGAGAAACAAGGGTTGGGGAAATCCAAATAGAGAATTTCAGGATTGAAGAATTCACTCAACAGATCAAGGAACTGCGAGTCTCAATGCGGTTGGCAAAATAATGTTTGCCTAAAACCCTTCAAATAACCGATCACACCAATGTTTGGGTTAGGAGAAGAGGAACATGGGTCATTGCCACTAGAATATCCATGCAATAGGATATTTTGAAACCAATGGTGATGGCGATTGGGTTTCGATAAAATAATGAGAGATTAATAAATTTAATATTTATTATCTAATTTTATAAATCAAATAAAGTACTAAAATTATGCTTTTCTTAATTGTAGAAATGGCAATACACATGACTTCAACCATATCACTGCGATCCATATGCGAGAAGGATAACATTTTCACTAACACTAATTTCCAAGAATGACAAAGGCGTTTGGGCGTTATTTTACATCATGAAAGGGGATTATATGTGCTGGAAAACCCCATTCCTGAAGCACCTGGCCAAGAAGCTGGTGAAGAAGAATTGTCTCTCTACGAGAAACATTTAAATGATGCCACGGATGTCCAACGTTTCATGCTATCATCCATGTCCAATGAGTTACTAAAGCAACATGGGGATATGGAAGCATATAGCATGATGTCTCACCTTCGTGATCTCCATTAAGGCAAGACAAGAGAGAGATGAGATCTCCAATGCATTGTTCACATGCAAGCTTGGACAGTCAGCGCCAGTGTTGTCAAAGGCGCACGCCTTGGCGTGAGGCGAGGCGAGGCGCACCCGGTGCGCCTCAATACCGATGAGGCGGTGCAACCTCCGTGAGGCGCGCCAAAGCAAGGGGCGCTAAAAGCGCAAGGCGCCGTAAGGCGCACCAATGGCTGCTGGGATTGGGGGCGACGAAAATGTACAGCAGGCAGGGGCAGCAGCCGAGATCAGAGGCGACGATATTGGGGGTGGCGGCGGAAATCGTTGTAGGATGGAAATCTGGGTACATACAGGCGGAAATCGGGGGTACAGACGAGTGGCGGAGATCGGAGGAGATGAAATCCAGGGTGGCGGTGAGGGCGATCGGTGAAGATAAGGGGTGCAGACAGGGATGGCAGAGTGAGGGCGATCAGCGAAGATCGTGGAAATCATAGGTGATGGGTGAGGGTGATCGGCGGAGTTCGGGGATGGTGGGTGCGGGTGATCAGCGGAGATCGGGTAAGGATGGACGGATGATGGAAATCCTCAAGTGAATTAATTAGTTCAATTAAATAGATCATTTGATATATTAATAAAAAATCATAACAGCTACTATAAAAACATCACTCACACAGGCATGCACCACTCTATAAAAATTAACAGTATGTATTTAATTTGTATTTTTTTATTGAATTTAAGTTTTTTTAAATTTAAAATATTGTTGAAAACTATATATAATTAATTATGTGCACATGCGCCTTAATTGCGCCTCGCGCCGTGCCTCGCGCCGCATCCCCAAACGGCCTTTGCGCCTTATTGTGTCGCGCGCCTTTGACAACACTGGTCAGCGCCTGTTGGGCCTCATGTAGTCAAGATGATTTACTACATAGAGCACTTAGACATCTTGAGCATTAACTTCTCTGATGAGCTACACACAAATTTCATCATTTCCTCACTGCTTAAATCATTCTCCAATTTTATTACAACATGAGCAATAGCGAGAAGACTCTTTCGGAACTTCTTACTCTCATTCACCGAGTTGACATTGACATGGGCGTGAAAATCTTGCAGGTCCGACTCGAATGTGCGCGCTTTAATAGATTCACCGCCAGCTACCTCCAAAGGAAAGCGTGCCAGATGAGTAAACTGAGGTGCATATTTTGTTACTGAAAGACTTCTTTGCTTCAGATCAAAGAAATTTTTCATCTTCGTTACTAAGAAGGTTTGTAGATAGAATTTTTTGTTGAAAAATTCCTCAAACCCCTCCCAAGTCAGACATTGATCGAGCTTAACTTGGACAGCTAAGTCTCACCACCGTTGTGTCAGGTCTTCAAGCATGTACACTGCCAGCTTAACCTTGATTCAGTCAAAGTTTCATGGAAATCAAAGATCTTGTTCATCCTACCAAGCCATGCTTCTACTTGCTTGGGTCCCGAATCGTCCCGAAATATCAGTGGATTCTGTCTCTAAAAGTTCAATGAGTGATCCACATGATGAGGTTCCTTAGTTCGATTCCCCTTGTCAACAGCCTGGAACGCTTGTGTGATGCTCTGGACAAGTTGTTGGTTCACCTATGGTTCAGGTGGAACCACGTTCTCAGCAGCACCCTCTCGCTGGTTCCTGCATCTCCTTACTGGTGGCGTTTTTCTATAACCACAGTAACAGTCTCCAGTCAGTTACCACACATTGCTTAAATCATCAGTTATACAGTATATTACACCAAAACAAGCAAGGTCATAGTAATATAATTTCAAAATCAAGAATTTGAAATAACATGTAAACAATGCAATCCTTGTGGGAAGTCTTTTTACTAATGCATGATACTCAACTTTCATAGGCTAAACCCGCGACGATGAGACGATGACACGCCTATAAGTGCTTAATAACACCTTTGTATCTGGACCACCATGGTAACTTGAAGTTCAACATAAAGAGTTCAGTTGTGCCTTTTATGTTATACATTTCAAGTTTCGACACATCATATCTCCATATCTACCATCCCAACTGACGAACCGTACCAAATCGATACCATTTGTTACATCCCGACCCAACCCGTTGACTTGGGATGGATCGAAATGCCACTAACCTTAGGTGACAACCCCCGAACATAAAAGGCTGACAATAAATGTTAAGGGCTTACTAGATCGTGGTAGACAATTTGCCCTTATATAAACAACCTACGAAAGACAATTAAGGAAGAGATAATGCGATGCATGATATAAAATCAGAACAGACTCCAATAGCATAACAAGACGATAATCAGAGTCGCAACAGAAGACAACACAAAACAAGGAACTACAATCCCAAGACATACAAGACTTGAGCATCAAGGTGGCATTGCTTCATACTCCCAGACTCGACGGACTCCCAAGCTCCATCTCCAATCATCCAGCAGCATCATGATGCTCCACTTACCAAGTAAGAAATCTTCCCCTTACCTATATCATGATAAACAGCATCTGCATACGCACCAAAGTGCATATGCAGGGGTGAGTATATCGACTCAAAAGGCAATCCCCGAGACTTCCCACGCATGCCACTAAAACAAGAACAAGTTAGCTCACAGTTATTATATAAAATAGACTAAATGCATGAAAACCAATGATTGAGATACATATACCAAAAAGCGACGAAACAACTCGCACCAATATATATAAACCGAGCATTAACCCATGCACCCATGTAATACACCAACCCTGATATATACCAAGTATGCCACCCGAAGTGGTTAGAAGAGACAGGTGGGAGAGGGTGAGATATTGTTAGGCTATTGTAGGAGAGGGGAATCTGTTAAGCGGTTAGTGGGGGGAAGGTTCTAGGACCACGAGAGTGGGGAATCTGTTATAAATAAAGGAGGGCGGGTGAGAGGGGAGGAAATATTGAGAATCGGCCTTCGTGACTTGGAATTCGGCCTGCGGGCTTGGGCGAGGACTCTCAGAGTCTTCCGATTCTTCTTCCTTCTCTATGTAATTTTGTTAGATTATCTTCAAATATAAAAGTAGTCGATTCCTCTGGTTCAATCAATCGGTCTGACCTGCCGCTGCCTCCTTGGATTTTCTCAGGACGAGCTCACTCAAACGAGGCGCACTGCCGGATCAGGCGGAGGGAGGACGCGCATTCCCAGAAGGCGCACTGCCAAAATATCTCTTTCGCTCCACCCGCGACGACGTGCACTGCCGGAGGCTTCCGATTGACTCCTGTTGCGCTCGGCCGGACACGGCACGCGCATTGTTGAGCTATCGTCAGCTCTTCTCTCAAGCTGACGCGCCCGATGGAAGCCGCTTCACACTTCAACTGGCTCACGTCCCACACGACGAGACATCTGACCACAATCATCTCCCTCCTCGGACGTGTGCTCTGCCATTCACCACCCGTTCGAACGAGTCGCGCACGCCAGTCCTTAACACGGTCCGCGCATTCCCAGGAGTCATTTGAAGGCAACACTTCACTTCTGACTCAACTCCAGCTACGACGCGCACCCCTCGCATCCTTCATCCACTCACTTCCTACCGGCTCAACTTCAACTTCAGCTGTTGTCGGCTCAGTTCCTCTTGCACGCACCCCGTTGACTCCAGTTTCATAATTGCACACACTGCTGGAATTGGCTCACCCAAGGGATGCACTCCAGCTCGCGTCAAGGCGCTCTGCCGGTTAAGCTCGCAGGGGTGACCCTCTCTATAGGTTATTTTTTCGGGAAAAAAATTATTCCAAAGGCACTACCCGACAGGAGGAGTCGCGTCCCGCATGATGCCCACTCCCTATCAACGGATACACGCATACCTAGGGAACGCGTTGTTGTTCAGACTCAGGGCTGCTATGGCGAGTCACATGTAGGAACTCTGGGCTTCACTAGCCTGGGTGACCAGACATCAGGAAATATACTTTCAAGAAGAGTTTTTGCTGAAATTTTCTAGAACAGATCCGAAGACTTTGATCTCACGAGCAGAAGCTTATTTTTCGAGTCATCAAACGCCGGAAAAGATGAAGGTACCAATGACACGACTATGCATATCAGGTATGTATGAACTTTGGTTTTTACTGATCAAGGGAATTCAGACTGAGTTCACCTGGACGCAACTCAAAGAAGTCTGAACATGGGACGCACAGCTGGGGGAAGGGGCTGCCCGAAGATCATGAAGACACTACCACCAGCCGGTATTCGGTACAGCTGCCGCACAGGGAGCAGGACACTTCCAGGTCTGTAATGTTGGATCATGAGACGCCGCAGAATACACCAGCTCAAACATGGGCTCTTGATGTGTTACCACTAGCTGCACGGGTCGAGCTTCGCGGTGAGCTTGTTGGGAGTTACAGGGGGCAACGCGCCCTTGCTTTGGGGTCCGGGGCCAAAGGTTCCCGGCCCAATTTTTTGGGGCACTAGCAACTTTGGCCGACTATAGCAGAGCTGACCGACCGACACCATCAGGGCACAGTAGCAGTGCTGACCTTTGGCACAACTACTGTAACTCTGCGAACTTGCAGTCGCCGGCCAATGTAGCACCTTGGACTTGGGTGGTCACGGCACTGTAGCAATGCGGACTTCTAGCCACCTTTTATTGTAGCACAGCAGACTTTCTGTGCGGTTGGAGAAATAGTGTTTCGTCCTCCTTATTAGCCCATTTCAGGCAAGAGTTTTGTGTATAATTGAGAACCCTGAAACTCCCTGTAATTTTGTGCTCCCGACTATAGTGATATTTCTACCTCTCCATGGGCGTAGGTATCATTTCTCAAACCACGTAAATCTCTGTGTCCTGAGTGTTTCTTTCTTCTGTCTTTTTTGATTCATCCACAAACTTTTTATGTCATTGCGACTCCTGACGTTTCCGCTACAACAACTGGCTGTTTTGAACTCTTTCAACTTACAGCTCCACCATGGAGACAAAAAACATATTCTGACTACGACTTCATATCACTCTGATATGTCTAAAAACTAGCATCAGTATAACCCTTGATGACCAACTCCTCGTCTCCTCCATATACCAGGAACATATCCTTAGTTTTTCTCAGATACTTAAGGATAACCTTAAAAGTAGACCAATGTTGTTCTCCTAAATCTGCTTGATATCTGCCTACCATGCTCAATGCATAGGCAACATCAAGTCTAGTATATAACATGGCATACATCTATCACAGAAGCGTATGGGATCTTATTCATTCTCTCTTTCTCCTATTGTGTCTGAGAACGCGTTTTCTTAAAAAGGTGTAAACCATGTGACATTGGAACCAATCCTCTCTTGGATTGTTCCATACTAAATCACTTTAGTATCTTGTCAATATACGTACTTTGACTTAGTCCAAGCAGCCTCTTGGATCTATCACGAATGATCTTGACTCCTAGAATATATATTGCTTCACATAAGTCCTTCATGGAGAAACATTTGTTTAACCAATTCTTAACAAACAGTAAGACTGGTATGTCGTTTCCAATAAACAGTATGTAGAGACGCCTCCAGAACGGAGGGTTAAGCTCGCCACATATATGCTTCGTGACTCCGCCAAACATTGGTGGGATGTCATCTCACAGGATGATCGTCATAAGGGTATGGTCTGGACGGGTTTCCAGACGGCCTTCTACGACTACTTTCCGCAGACTTTGAGAGCGGGTTGCGCCCGGGAGTTTATGCACCTACAACAGGGTGTTATGTCAGAGATGGAGTATTCTGCTCATTTTACTGAGCTTCAGTGCTTCGCACCGACGCTTACTGGTGACGAGTAGACGACTGCGAGACGTTTTGAGAATGGGCTTGCGTACGCCATCCGATCGCAGGTGAATGTTTTCAGGCTGACCATCGTTTCTAAGATAGTAAACAAGACCCTCATCACAGAGCGGGACCTGAGGGAAGCTAGCGATGTGAGCCAGAGTAGTTCAGCTTCGAGACAAGGAGATAGTTTGTCTAGCGGCAAGAAACGCCGTTTCAAGGGTACACGTGGTGGCAGTGTCAACCAGAAGACACGCACCGACAGCTATGTGGTGTGTCACCAGTGTGGTGGGACTGGCCATAAGAAGCCCCAGTGTACGAGGAACCCAATCGAGTGTCGAGCTTGCGGCGGGATGGGTCATCTTCAACGTTTCTGCCGAGTTTTTCCTCCAGTACCCGGTGAGAAGGGATTTGTACCGACGCCGCATTCAGGTACGGGATCTGTAGCTCCGCATCAGGCAAGGAGTTGGTCTACTACCGTCGATCAGGCCGAGGAGGTGGTCGTAGTCGAGGTAGTCAGACTTCATGTTACGAAATCGTCGGGAGTCACAACGACAGAAACGAGAAAAATGATAGAAAGAAAGCAACAAGAACACAGTGATTTACGTGGTTCGGGAATAATCTCTACGTCCACGGGAGAGGCAGAATTTCACTATTCGGGGGCACAAAATTGCAGAGGATTTTTTCAATAGTAACCCTAGCCTGAAAAATGGCTATAAAATGGAGAAGACGATCATTGTTCGAAAAGTAAGTCTGCGTCGCTACAGTGAACGGCGGTCAGCTTTGTCAAAAGCGCTACAGTGGCTGCCGGGTGGAGAAGTCAAAAGTGCTACAGTCCAGTTGACCCCGAAGTCCGCACTGCTACAGTGTCGGTCGGTGTCGGTCGGTCAGCTCCGCTACAGTGGTCGGCATTACTACAGTGCGGGCTTCGGCCCCCAAACCCCCAGAGCAGGGGCGTGTTGCCCCCTGCAACCTCCAACGAGCTCACCGCGGAGCTCGACCCGCGACAGTTGCGGGCCACAAGCATTCGGCCCAACCGGATCGGGCTACACCAATCCAACACTTCAGAGGTTCAGCGCCAGCAAAGTGGACCTGCTCAGGTTCGTCAGGTTGCATCTCAGGATTGCAGATTAGACTATATTTATACACCTGAGGAGCAGAGTTCAGGGCCTTCTACTGTACGAGGTACAATTATAGTAGTCTCTACTTTAGTTTCTGCCTTATTTGATACAGGTGCATCGCACTCTTTCTTTTATATCTGCAGCAAATATGGAAGGTTTGGGCCTAGAGAGAGTACTTCTACGGCGTGATGACTCTCGACACACCGTTAGGGGTTCGATCAGAGAGTGTATGTCAGTGCAAGGAGTGCCCCCTTGAGATAGGTGAGTACCGTTTCTTGTGGAATTTCTTTGTCCCCGAGATCATCAGCTTCGACGTCATTCTCGGGATGGATTGGTTGGTTTCATACCGTGCTTATGTTGATTGTTATCGTCGGAGGGTGTCTTACATCACCCAAGGGCAGTGCATATATTCACAAGGGCGAATAGGATGTCCAGGCAAGACGAGTTGGACCAGAGCATCGTGGGTTAGGCGGAATAATAGCCCAGATGGCTAGTCTCTTTATGAGCGATCGGAGAATGCATCGTATGGAATTCTCTCCTGTTGTGGATCGTTTCAAGGACGTATTCTCTGACAACTTCTCTGGATTGCCTCATGTGAGGGAGGTAGAGTTCGCCATTGAGCTAGTGCCAGAAACAGCACCAGTGTTCATTCCTCTCTATAGGATAACACCTACAGAGCGATAGTTTTCTCTAAGATCGATTTGAGGTCAAGCTACCATCAAGTGCGTGTGAGACCAGCAGACATACCACGTACAGTTTTCTCTAAGATCGATTTGAGGTTAGGCTACCATCAAGTGCGTGTGAGACCAGCAGACATACCACGTACAACGTTCCGAAGTAGATACGGCTTGTACGAGTATCTAATTATGTTGTTCGGCCTAACGAATGCGCCAACAGTTTTCATGACTTTGATGAATCGAGTTTTCCACACGCATCTGGATTTTTTTGTAGTCTTCATGGACAACATCTTGGTGTATTCTTGTACTAGACACGACCATGCCAAACACTTTGAGATCATGCTGAATATACTGAGAGAGCGTTCGTTGTATGCTAAACTCACAAAATGTCACATCTGGATCGACAAGGTTCACTTCTCGAGTCATATTATTTCAAAGGCAGGAGTATTTTTTGACCCAGAGAAGGTGAGCGTCGTTGTTTCCTGAGAGCAGCCTAAGAATGTCTTTGACATAAGCAATTTCTTGGGGCTAGCTAGTTATTATAGGCGTTTCATACAAGACTTCTCACGCTTAGAAGCACCTCTTACGGGCTTGACTAAAAAGGATGTGAAGTTCTTCTAGTCCAAATCTTGTGAGACAGTCTTTCAAGAGTTGAAAGGGAGACTGACTTCAGCATCGATTCTGATTCTGCCAGAGCCGGGCAGAGCCTACACGGTTTATTGTGATGCGTCAGAGATCGGGCTTGGAGCAGTTCTGATGTAGGGTGATCGGGTTGTAGCATACAGGTCCCACCAATTGAGATCTCATGAGCGGAATTACCCTACGCAGGACCACAAGCTAGTAGTCATGGTTCATGCTTTACGTTGTTGGAAGCATTATCTATTGGGTGAGCGATCTGTTGTTTGCACAGACCATAAAAGTCTCAAATACATTTCCACACAGCGTGATTTGAATTTAAGGCAGCGCAGGTGGGTAGAGTACCTATAGTCGTTCGACTTTGAGCTTGCTTATACACCTAGGAATAAGAATACAGTAGCTGACGCACTGAACCGAAAGACTCAGACACAAGCCGTCGAAGAGGCCAGTGATGAGTGGCAGTTGATGGCTCTGTTTTCTGAGATGCACCCAGAGGTTCAAGAATATCACGGGCGGCCTGTTTTAGCAACTTTAGCAGTGACATCTTCCCTTCCGGAACAAGTGCGGATGAGGCAGCTTTCTGGTCTCAAGGGCTTAGTCCTAAGGGAAAATATCTCAGGTGAGGACTCACCGCATGGTTGGGTTATTGACAAGGATGAGATTTTGCACTTCCATGGACGTATCTAGGTTCCTTTAGACATACAGAAAGAGTTGATGCAGGAATCTCATGCTTATGTTTGGGCAGTTCATCTTGGGCTTACCAAGATGTACCGAGACATATGTCGTCAGTATTGGTGGTCAGGTATGAAGAGGCAGATTGCAGGTTTTATCACTCGGTGCTCCATTAGTCAACTGGTGAAGGCTGAGCACCAGCGACCTACTGGACTTCTACAACCTTTATCCATTCCTGAGTGGAAATGGAATGACGTCACTATGGATTTCGTGGCTGGCTTTCTGAGATCCCCTCGAGGCAGTGATGCGGTATGGGTGATCGTCAACAGGTTGATCATGGTCGCGCACTTTCTACTGATCTGAGAAACCTTCTCAGTTGATGAGCTTGAGAGGCTTTATATTTGGGAAATTGTACGCCTTCATGGTGTTCCTCATTCCATTGTATCGGATCGAGACGCCCGGTTTACATCACGATTCTGGCAGGGGGCAACATAAGGCATTGGGTTCACAGGTGCTCTTGTGTGCGGCATATCACCCTCAGACCGACAGGCAGCCCGAGCGGACGATACGGGTGTTAGAGGACATGATCCGGGCATGCGTCTTTGATTTTTGAGGTTCTTGGGAGAAACATATACCTCTTGCTGGGTTGGCCTATAATAACAGCTTTCAGACAACGATCCAGATGGCTCCTTATGAGACCCTTTACGATAGGTCGTGTCGTTCAACCTTGTGCAGGTTAGAGGCGGGTGAGGCAGCACTACTGGATCCTCATCTCGTACAGGAGACTTTAGAGCAGGTACAGTTGATTCAGAAATGTATGGCTACAACTCAATCCAAACAGAAATCTTATACCGATCGTCATCGTCAACCCCTAGAGTTCGAGGTGGGACATCGGGTCTTTCTGCAAGTTTCGCTTAGATTAGGTCATAGACAGATTCGGAGACAGAGGCAAGTTATCGCCTCATTACGTCGGGCCTTTTGAAACCGTAGAGAGAGTCGAGCCGGTAGTCTATCGGTTGCAGTTACCTCAGAAGCACCATGTCATGCACAACGTCTTCCACGTATCGCAGTTTCGCCATTATCATTCTGACTCGTCTCATTCGTTTGATCCCGAGGATGTTGAGCTGGAGACAGATGCGTCCTTTGAGGAGCATTCAATACGTATCGTGGACCGGAGCACAAAGGCCCTCTGAGGCAAGTCAGTTCCTTTAATCTGAGTGTTATGGCAGCACGGTCGTGTACAGGATGAGACGAGGGAGCGAGAGGCCAACATACATGCTCAGTGGCCAGAACTTTTCTTAGACGATGTTTTACCACCCTCGGAAGGGCAACTCGGGGACAAGTTGTTTTAAGGAGGGGAGGTTGTAACGTTTCGGACTTTCAGCAAGGTACGTTTTCTTTTTAGTTTTGGTTAAACCCGAAAATTGCGCCTAAGGGTCGGTCGGTTCGTTTTAGGAAAGGAGGTAACAGATGGGCTGGAGGCAGGCTGCAGACCAAATACACAGCGTGTACTAAATAAACGGTGTAATTAGAATACACGAAGTGTATTAGATACATGATGTGTATTAGATACACGACGTGTATTAGATACACGACGTGTATTAGATACACGACGTGTAATGGATTGGTCAGGCCCCCTGCACGACGTGAGCTGGGTTTTTCCCGGGAGGAAGAAACCCGAGCTTTACACGACGTGTAATTTTTAAGAGGCAGAGGCTCATTTTTTGACAGAAGACCTCACTTCTCCAGCAAGTGTCGCGCGGGAGCCCCCTCCACGCCTCACCTAGGTTTTTCCACTCCATCTGAGCTCTGTTTGCTTCATTGTTGGGTGCGTTGGATCCGCAACGATAAGCTCCTCGTTTCTCTTCCTTAGTCATTTATCTCACCGTCTTTTGTGCTATTTTGGTGCGAGCTAAAATGCCCTATTTTCAAGGTTTTGGTTTGTTCTTCTGATTTCTCCCGTTCTAGCTCGATTTAAGGGTCGACATTGAACGAGGAGAGTGCAACGGGCCTAAGGTAGGTGGTCTAGTTCTTTTCCCTGAAGTCTAATTGCTTTTATATTATGCGTTGTTGTGCCACGCGCAGAACTTCTCCGACAATGCCTCTAAAATGTTTAATAAATTTTTTGCCTAATATGGTTCTAACTAACGGCAAATCAACAGCGTTGGCTGATCGCCTTGACGTGAGCTACCCCCATGGGTGCGGCTTCACTCAAAGCCCTGAAAGCCCCTTTGTCTTAAATTATTAAACCACCATTAGAGTTGAGTGTTTGCCTTTGTAATAAATGAAATGGAAGTTAAAATGATAAGCCATGTGTTAGGCCCTTGGGCTTTATGCCATAGCTGGAATTACGTGAATTAAATAAATTGGTAACTTGATTAAAATGTTATGATTATAATGCTTTGATGAATGGTATGAGGTCTTGACAGTTAAACCATATCATCCTGTCATGCCGAGAGCAATAATTGGGATTCCATTAATGGATCGCCTTGGATAGGCTCATTGTGCTTTATAATTAGAATTTGTTAATGAATGGTAAATACGTCGGGAGCGATACTTGATATGCCATGGGCAGGCTCACCGAGCGGATTCTCTACATACTTATGAGTGATATCGGTTCCCTAGGGGAGTCGTCGTGGACGGACTCGGTGGTAAGATGGTTATACCATACCACGAGCGACACTCGGTCCCCTATGTGAGATACCAGGAACGGGCTCGGAGGTTATTGTTTTCACACCATGTCGGGAGTGATACCTGGGATTCCATTTATAGATCGCCTTCGACGGACTCTCACGATGTTGAGTGTTTATTGCGCTCCTAGTGCGGTACTTGGGTTCCTTGATATGGTTCACCTCGGATGGGCTCAGGATGCCGTATATTTAAATTCAAGAGTTGCCTTCTATATAATTCCAAGAATGCTAATTTATTAAATCAAAGGACGCGGCCACCAAACCAAATCACATGCTTGGGGCTCAGTCCAATCTTGATACTTTATTTATGATGACCCAGTTATACACCATATCATACGTGTACAAGTTCACCTTGGTTCAGAGACATCCGACTTAGGTCGAAGCAGGAAATGTTGGTCAGGTATCCATAAACGTAGACCGACATGTTTTATTTATTTATCGCTTTACATTTATTATGTACTTGCACACTGCTCATTTTATATACACAAATTGGATTGTTCTAGACACCGTTGGTGGTGGCCTGCTAAGAATATCTCACACCCTGCTCGGGTCACCCTTGATACCCGAACAGACTTCATGATTGCGGGTGTGGACAAGGGGAAGCGTCCAACTTCCGACGTTTGATTCCGAGTATAGGGATGGAGTACGAGAACAGAGTACCGAGCCTATACTCGTGATGCTAGTAGTGGTTGTTGGTTTCTTTTGTATTTTTGTATAACATGTGGTATATGCATGTTTCTCCTGTATCTCGTGTACCTCATTTTTGTATAGCTACATGGCATGATCATCATCATTTTGTGTCTATCATTTATTCAACTTTCGCATGTTTATTTACATTTGATGATTTATTATTCTTTTCTACTGTTATTTGTTTATTACTGCTTTCGTTGTTTCGCGTTTATTATTTACCGTTGTGCTGCACTCTAGCTCATGAGGGCATAGTCTCCCCACGGACACACCCTAGACCCTCGCTTCTAGTCGGCAGCATCTGGCGTATGGGGAGGCGCGCATGAATTCATGTGGCCAACCGTCTCGGAGCACCGCTTAGTGGCTCCTGAGGCAAGACGCTACACTCTTATACCAAGTGTTGATCCAAAAGGGTATAAGATATGGCAACACAAGAGGGGGTGAATTGTAGTCTAAAATCAAACTACAAATTATCGTTCCACTCAAATGTAAGTTGGCTAGACGATAGGATCTTTCAATCAAATCAAAGTATGTCAAAGTAAAATCTTAAATGCTGCGGAAATTAAACTGTCTGTAGTTAAATCATTGTTCGACTAAAATAACAAGCACAACGGAAAATACAAAGCAATGTTAAAAACAATGCGCATAGAGTAACTCTAATGCCCCTAAAAAGATATTATTACCAAAACACTTCCATTTCAACGAAAGTATTCACTTTTATCCAAAGCGGCGGGAGGATCTTTAACCTGATCCTAGCTATCCTCGTTTCAAGACTGAAATGTCATTGACTGAAAACTCGTCAAAAGGTATCAATGTCTTGTCCCCAAACACTATCTTTCTTGCAATGGAAGCCCACGATCAAGCAAATCATACAAGCTCTGTTTTCCAAACCACAAAAGCCCTCAATTAAAACCAAAGATAGTAAGAGTCATTGACTAAACATAATATAGGCATCAACACTCAATATCACAAGAAGAATGCCTCATAGATATCTATCATGAATAATTAGAGAACACACATTTCACAAGAACTCACACCGAATAGAAATTGAATGGAGAACTGATGATTTCTGGATGAGGGAGCCCAATTTTATAGGTGTCTTGTAACATCTCGGCCCTAACTATTGGCTTAGAAAGAGACAAGGTGTCGCTAACCTTAGGTGACATCCCCCGGACACCAAAGACAGACAATAAATGTAAAGGATTTGCTAAATCATTAGGGGGTGATTTGCTCATTAAACAAACGCAATCTATCAAGACAATAATAAAAGCAACCAAAGCAAAACTATATGATCCGTGAAACATAAACAATACAACTCAAAAACAATACCAATAATCAACAATATCAAAGTAGCATCAACAAGTGAAACAAGACATCCAACCAAAGCTAAAAGACATCCTGACACAACAAACACCGATGTGGCATCACTCTAACCACTCCAATAGAAAAACTCCAAGCTCCAACCACCCTCCCGAGAAAGTAGCATCATGATGCTACACTAGAGAAATAAGAGACTTTTCCTTTACCAGTGCCATGAAGAACAACGTCTGCATACGCACTTTAGTGCGTATGCATGGGTGAGTAATCATACCTAGTAGGCAATCCCTAAGAGACTTCTCAACTCACATCAGATTAGCTCAAAATTCAATATACATGTATAATATAAGAGATAAAAACCAAAGGCAATTACCAAATGAATACAATTAATTTAAATAGTCGAACCATTAATTTCATCCACTTGGCATACCCAGTTTTACATCACACACACATGCATGCATCCAACCAAGAGCAGTCTTAACTCACGAACAAAAACCTGTCCTACCAATCAAGTCGTTACTTGGTCATGAATCCAAGGTACCCCGACGGCACCGACCCCTTGTCTAAACCCAACAAGGTGTCTTCCAATGCAATATGAACTCGCACAATTCCATGTGAATGTCAAGGTCTCACACTCGTTCATTTATTAATCAGTTAATCTTTTAAAACATTTAATCAAACATCTTGCATGTGTTAAACCAAAGCCACAATTTTAAACCACATAACAAAAGGAGTTATTCCAAAAGCCGTTCAAAATCCAACGTTCCAATTCATAAACCGAAAGGTTTTTCAAAAAGAAATCATCCAAAGTTTCCCTTGCAAATCCAGACAAATCAATAAAGAAAAACTCCGTCTTCACGTTCTAGAACAAGTGGAGAAAAGAGAGAAGCCACCTACCACACAACGGATCTCGAAGAACACGAAGAATCAAGACATGATCTAGCTGATCCAGACTCCCTTTCCCGTTCCTTTAACAATTCCCAAAAAAGAATTGTCAAAACATGACCCGTCCAATAGATTCGGGCTTAACAACCTCGATTTACGGTTTCGTTCAAAGGAAAACGAGCAGATCTAGAAAGAAGAGAAGAACGGGGAGAGGATAGGGCCCTTACCTTCAATCTCCAAGATCCAACACACTTAGATCCATTGAAATCGGGTTCCAAAGGGAAGAGAGTCACCAAAATCGTCTAAAGGGGTCCTCTAGTTTGAGAGCCTAGGTCAGCAAAAGAATGAGAGTTTTCGAGCGAAAATTGGGATAAAAATCCAATTTTCGAATGTTATTAATGTCGTCACACAGTTAGGCCGCACGGTTTAACAAATCGTGCGCCAACCGTACGAGTGCTACTAAACAAAACTCAAAGTCATGTAGTTGTGTCGCGCGGTTTAGCAAATCATGCGCCAACTGTGCATAACGCCTTTATCCCAAAAATTCTCAGATCGCACGGTTTGTCCAAATCATGCACCAACCGTGCGTCTGCCTAGTAACTCCTATAATGTTTTGCACGGTTTTCTGGAGAAGTTGTACGGTTTTCCCTAACCATGCTCAAACCGTGCATCCTGAAAAATGTTTCCAAAACATACCAAACCCATCCAAAAACTCCCGAAACTCAACTCGAACGTTATATAACTTCAAAATACATAATAAAGGGTGAAGTACCTCAAACTGAGGGTGTTATATTCTCCCCACCATTAGGCTTTCCATCCCCGGAAAGCAAGAGATTGATGGTGTTGGTCATTGCTCCAGTATCTCTTTATCACGTTCTCATGTCTCCTCTTGAATTTCATCATGTTGTCATAATACCCAAACCAATGGAATACGTTTGCAACGCAAGACTTTATACTGTATGTCCAAGATATGAATCGATGCATGAACAAATGTAGCATCTGGTTCAAGATCAACATTATCTCATCGTATCACAAGGATAGGATCGGGCTGGTATTTCCTTAGTTGAGATACATGAAAGACATTATGAACCAAACTGAACTGTGGCGGCAAAGCCAATCGATAAGCAAGATCACCAATTAAGTATCTCAAAAGGTCCAATATACCCAGTTTTCCTTATTTACTCAATCGATGATGCCCAGGCTTGGAGAGACTTTCAAGAATACATGATCGCCGACCACAAAGGATAAAGGGCGACGATGATGATCGGTATAAGATTTTTGACGATTTTGGGCTGAAGCCATCCGTAATCTGAGACGTTTCGTGTACAAGGCTAGGTCTCAATAGTGAAGTTTCTTCAGTCTCTACCCAACAAAGTGGAGAGCGACAAGGACGGTCATGCAATGCTGGGGTGGCAGCAGAAGCCACCAAAATCCCATAGCCCTTTTTGACGAAGCAATGGGGCAGTGGTCTGCCCCAGGAAACCGGGGCCAACAATCAATTCTTACAAGGAGCATTTCGTCTAAGAAAAATAAAAAATTAAAATTTTAGTCAAAAAAATTAATTTTACCGAGGCGAGCTCCCGGGAAGCCTTTGGTGAAGATGTCGACAAGCTGATCAGCCGTCGGGATGTGCCTGAAACTAACATCGTGCTGCTCGAGGTGGTGGCAAAGAAAGCGGCAGTCCACCTTAATATGCTTTCTGCGTTCATAGAAGACGGGATTAGAAGTAATCTTTGTGGCTGCCTGATTATCACACCAAATATGAGCAGACGTCTGCGGCGGAAAACCAATCTCATGGAAGAGATGACGAAGTCACATGATCTCAGTAGTGACTGTGGCCATCGCACGGTACTCAGACTCAGCACTGGATCTGAAGACGACAGTCTGTTTCTTGGTGCGCCAGGAGATGAGATTACTTGCTAGAAAAATGGCAAACCCAAAAGTAGACTTTCGGGTAGCAAGGCAACCAGCATAGTCAGCATCACAGAATGCCTCAATATTCAGATGATCGTGATTTGAATACCGAAGACCACGGGCAGGGTCTTGCTTGATATATTTGGCAATGCGGAGGACAACATCCCACCGAGATTTTTTCGGATACTCCATGAATTGGCTAACTTTACTCACAGCGCAAGCAATGTCCGGACGAGTCATGGTGAGATAATTGAGTTTTCTCACCAGACAACGGTACCTCTCTGAGTGAGAAAAAGGTTTTGTGGTCTCATAAAGAGACCGTTCCCCAGGATCAAGAGTGTCAACAGCAGTTGTCTGAGTCAGACCAGTATCATACAAGATATCCAAGGCATATTTCCATTGGCAAAGAAAGATGGTGTCCGGAGAACGGAAGACCTCAATGCCAAGGAAGTATGTCAGCGGACCGAGATCTTTGGTGTGGAAGTGGTGTTGCGTCGCTCTCAGTGATGATGACATCATCAACATACACAACCAGCAGGATGCAGCTAGAGGACGTCATACGATAAAAGACGGTATGGTCCTTCATACTCCAAGAGAGCCCAAATGCAGTGACGACGGTGCTGAATCGACCAAACCAAATACGAGGAGACTGCTTGATGCCATAAAGAGAGCGACGAAGTCGACAGACATGGGAGTCGGCTCCTGAGGCACGAAATCCTGGAGTTTGGTGCAGATGGACCTCTTCTTCCAGAAAGCAACGGAGAAAGGCATTTATGACATCAAGTTGATGAAGGGGTCAATGATGATGAGCAGTCAGAAAGATGGATAATCGGACCGATGTCATCTTTACAATTGGAGAGAAGGTATCAAAATAGTCGATACCATATGTCTGAGCAAATCGTCACATGTCGGGCTTTGAGGCGATGAAGAGTGTCATCTGCATTGAGACGGACTGTATAAATCCATTTGATGTCGACCGCCTATTGTCTGCCAGAAGGGGGACCAGATCCCAAGTATGATTGTCGTCCAAAGCCTGCAATTCATCCCGCATTGCTTGTAGCCACCCCGGGTGAGAGTTGGCATCGCCAACCGTGCGGGGAATGGACATCGTCTCCAGAGCGGAAAAACCTCTGTATGAAGATGTATAGAGAGGGGTATTATGGCAAGAACGAGTACCTTTTCAGAGTCCAATGGGTAAGTCGTCTGGTGCCGGAGCAGGAGCATCGGACGAAGCTGGGACGATGGTATCATCGGCCTAAACGGGGGACACAGTCGATGAGTGACGTGAGTAGACAGTGTCAAACCGATGATTAGCAAGGTGAGACACCATATGGAGGTGGATGATGAGAGGAAAACAATCATAGATGGTGGTGTCTGGATGGAGAGAGGGAAGAGATAAAGGAGAGCTCTCGAACAAACGCTACGTCAGCAGAGATGATATACCGCCGTAAGTCCGGAGAGAAGCATCGGTATCTGTGCCGAGTGTGGGAATATCCGAGGAATATGCAACGGAGGGATTTGGGAGAAAGCTTGGAGAGGTTGGGACGAGTGTCACGAACATAACATAGACACTCAAACACACGGAGTAGAAGTGAGTGATGAGGGAGAGAGGTGAACAGAGTCCGAAAAAGAATCTCCCCTGAAGGATAGAAAAAGGAAGGCGATTGATGAGGTATGTAGCAGTAAGAATGACATCCCCCCAAAAGAAAAGAGGCACCTGCCTGTGGAATAGGAGGGCACGAGCAATCTCCAGAATATGGCGGTGTTTCCGCTCGGTCACTCCATTCTGCTGAGGTGTATCAGGGCAGGATGTCTGATGAATGATGCTTTTAGCCTTGAGAAACTGCTGAAAGTGGACAAATATTCTCATCCATTGTCCGAACGAAGACATTTAACAGAGATAGAGAACTGGATATGAATTTCATGGTAAAAGGTTTGAAAAGTAGAAAACACCTCAAACCGATCACGAAGAAGGTACAACCAAGTCATATGCGAAAAATCATCAATGAAGGATATATAATATTTATACCCTAAGTGACTCGAGACGGCACAGGGATCCCCATGCATCTGAATGAACCAAATCAAAGGGTTTGAAGACCCGTGTAACCACTCGAGGAATATATGACGTGGGATGATGTTTCATAAATTTACATGACTCGCAATGAAAGGAAACATGCGTACTAATATTAGAAAAAAGCTGGTGAAGGGCGAAGGCAAGTGGATGTCCCAACCGAAAGTGAAGGTCTAATGCACGAGCAGAGAGAGACATACAGGCGACTGATGTCGGTTCATCGAACATGTACACCCCGTCCCGAAGCTGGCCTCTACCAAGTTCCCAGTTCGTCGTTCGCTCCTGAAACACAACAGCAGAAGATGTAAAGATGGCACTACAGTTGAAGTCCTTGGTAAGGTTACTGATGGAGAGAAGGTTAAAACGACTTCAAGGCACATGTGCCACAGACGGCAGGCAAATATATGAATTCAAGGAGCATGCACCAAATCCCGCAATCGGGATAGTGGATCCATCATCAACAGTGATGGCTGAAGAGACAGTATATGGACGGTAGGTTGATAACATACCCGCATCTCTTGTGAGATGATCTGATGCGCCTGAGTCAAGCATCCAGGCAGGGGAGCGATGGGTGACATAAGCTGTGGAACCACCAGTGTGGGCAATAGATGCTGAAAAAGAACCCGGTAGAGAGGTGGTCCAATGATCGTGAATCACCTAGAGCTCAGCCATAGAGAGATCCAGAGTGGGAGGAAGAGCAGCGGCTGATGGGGAAACATCCTGGACCACAATCTGACCTTGCCGAGGTTGTTGAGATGGGCGGCCATGAAAAACCCAACATCGGTCAATGAGGTGGCCTAACTTGCCACAGTGCTGACAAGAGGACGAGGACGACCCTTCCCATGGCCACGTCCACGAGTGCCTGAAGGGCGTCCACTGCCACAGCCCAAAAGGGCAGTGGGATCGATGCTGGGAGTGGGTGGGGGAAGTGCCCGATGAGTCTTTCCAAAGCGATGATAAACCTATGGAATCTCTAGCGAGACGGAGCTGGCGAGCATCTCCATGGCCGTCATCGCATACTCGGGATCAAGGCCATGGAGAAGGCTGAAGAGACATAATTGGTCTCTCTGGGCCAAGGTTGCCTCTGATGTCTGAGGAATGGACCACAACTCAAGTAATTCGTCCCGGAGAGCTTTCCAGTCCATGAGGTACGTCGGAAATGGACGGGCTTGCTGGCGGATGATCGACAGGCGTTGAAGAACGTCTGACACCCGAGCCAAATTATTTGTCTCAAAATACATAAGGTTTAAGTAATCTCGTAGTTCCTTAACCGTATTGGCGGTCCAAGTGACATCCTTGACTGAGCAGTCTATGGAATTGACAAGCAAAGCAAGCTTCCATGGTCTGTATTTTGGATCTGAAGATTGTGTCGGAGAAGCCTCAAGGTGTGAGTCGATGTCAGTGAGTGACATCAATACCGTCTTCCACCAGACCGAAAAATTGGTCGAGTCAAGCCGCTCATCAACCAGGCGAGTGGAGGCGGTGATCAGTGGAGGCAGGACAGAAGAGTCGGTCATTGGAGAGGCCGAAATCCGCAGACGAAGGAATGATCAGCAGTGCGCCGAGGAGGGCGAGACCGAGAGGCCGCGTCGGAGGTGGGGTCGGGACTCACTGAGGATTGCGGGACCGGGAGACGCCAAGAGAGGCGAGGTCGGGACGTTGCAAGGGAGGCAGGTGCCAAGAGGCCGCATCAGAGGCGGGGTTGGGTGAAGCCGAGAAGCCGTTGGAGGGCGGGGCCGGAAAATAGTCGTCGGAGGCGGGGGGTGGTTGCGAGGCCGGGAGGACGCGAGCGGGCGGTGCCGGGAGTTCGTCGCGGGAGGGCGGTGTCGATCGTCCGCGTCGAAGGCGGGTCCGGACAGGCTGCGGGAGGGTGGGGTCGATCAACGCCGGGAAGCCGCGCGGAGGACGGGGCCGATCGTCCGCGTCGGAGGCGGGCCGGGACGTGCCGCAGGAGGGCGGGGACAATCGTAGCCGGGAAGTCGCGCAAAGGGCGGGACCGAGAGGCGTCAGGAGAGGGCAGGGCCGGGACGGCGCGAGGGAGGCGGGCCGGGATGTCGCCGGGAGAGACGGGGAGGCCGGGAGGTCGCGTCGCTCAAGCGGGAGGGTTCCGCCTGGAGAGAGCCGAGAGAGGGCCAGAAGGGAGCCAGGCGTAACCGGGAAGCCGCGGGGAGGGCGGGCCGGGAAGCGCGTCGGAGGCGGTGCCAGGCGTAGCTAGGACGCCGCTGGGAGGGCGGGAGGGGTTCCGCGGGGAGAGTTCCTTCAGGAATGAAAGCAGCGGGAAAAAAAATCGGGATTTTTCCTCTGATACCATGTAGATTGTGAATTCCCCATACATCAAAGTGAGGTGGATACATTCTTTTATAGATGGGTAAAAAAGATTACACGGTGGAGTATTCCGATGTGGGACTCAGAAATACCCTTTACAATGAAACTGGGTTCAACAATAATCAATATATAAACATATAGTAAACTATATAAACATAAAATGTTCATTAATTCAACATAGATTAAACATTATCCTTGATGAATCCAAAGCATGGGAAATTAGTATTCCCCCGTTGCAGGAAGAAATGATTTTTTGCATTATTTCTAAATTTCTTGAACCAGGCCACATAAATGACCATTAAGATTTCTCATCCTCCAGTAACCACCAAACATTTGGTAAATCCCTTGAACATCTTTGAACCATTTTTGGGTTATCCAGACATCTTTGAATATCTTCGATCATTCACTCCTGGCATAGGCCAAACCCAACTTTGCAAAGTTAACAGCAGTTGTTGTCTTCGCTTTTTAACTAATATATCTATCTATCAATCTATCTATCCATCTCTATATATATATAATATGTATGTATATATATAACAGGGAAAAATTGAGAGAACTCTTATCAGATAACTTTAAAAGATAAATAACTGTAGGTTGCAAAAATGAATTTCATAAGAAAAACATCTTTGAATGAGAGGTACAAATTTTAAGCCCTTCGATAATAAGACAAATAATTTGAAAGCATTAAAAAAAAAGCTCGGCACTTTTTAAATACTTCTCAATAACTGCTGTGATGAGACAATTCCAATGAGAGATTTTATAGTTGTCTCTTCAACTATTTTTATGAAATATATGCAAAAGATTCCACCTAGACACACTATACTAGTAAGTATTTATTTTACTGGAGTGGCATTCTTAAATGATTAATCAAGTAAGAAATTATGAGCACCTGCAAGATGGCAGCACGGACAGCACGTGAACATGCAGCATTGGTACGCAAGTAATAGACAATATCCTAAATTCATATCCAATCAAAACATTAGATGTTTTACTGCAGCAACAATGCACACAATAAGCCTCAAATCCAGAGCTCAAAACTTGGAAGGTGAAAAGAGAACGGGCGCATACCTGACAGCCAGTACTATGCCCAAGTAGCACCACCCCTTCAGAATCGTCTTTGTTAATCAAGTAACTGATCAACTGATCAAGTTCTGTCGCATCCTTCAAGGCGTGCCATGGGAAAGTTATATCAATAGCACAGGAACACCATTTTTTTGTTCATAAAGATGTACAGGAAACATTACATCCAATATTAGTTCAATAGGTATAAAAGACATAATACTTGTTTCAAGCTCGAGGTGCCGTATCCAGAATAGGAAGATGAAAGAAGCAGTTGAACAAGTGACCATTTCTCATTTTCTAAGGCAATTGCCAGTGGTTCCAAATATCTGCAAATTTAAGATTGCTTAACAGTTGCACCGTTATATTAAATGGAAAGACAGGGCACTCAAACTTTGCTGCTCTACTCCCATTCAAATAGAAGAGAAAAAAGCAAACAGATAGCTAACATAAGCAGTAATAGTAACAATTGGATGGCAATAAACGAAAACATACTCTGTAGCTAAAAAACCATCACTCAGTCCACCGATAAAAATGACTTGTTGTTTATAATTGCCAGTCTTAAACGCAACCTGCACACAGAAGAAAAAGTCAAGCACAATTTATGAGACTGCTGGCGGAATTTTCAATCTTATTGATAGGATCACATGGGATTCGATTAATGTTGAGAGAGAAGGTGAATCAATGTTAATAGATTTTCTTCCAAATCCCAACCGCTCTCTTGCTTATTCAGCACAGCTCTCTTTAACACACAAGGATGCAGAAATAAAAAGGAACGCAATGGGTTTGTTGATGAGGTTCGTCTCCAAGAAGAATGACTATGTCCCCGGTGTATGGGGGTTTTGATCCCCCGCACACACAACTCTCCTTTTATTATCAAGAAGTAGCTACAGGCAAAGGAATGACCATGAACCTGCTATAAATGCTGACACCAACCAGACTTGGAACAAGCACCAACTTGTTACAATTTAAACAGAAACACTTCTTTGAAGAAAGATCACCAGTGCAAGTGCAAGCCACAAATGGGCTAATCTGATTTTGATCTTTTTCCTCTTTTCATACAGCAATCCACACGGGCTGCTCTCAACTCGCTGTATTTCTTCAGAATTGTTGCGCTATTATCGAACACCTTTCTTCTCCTTCCCTTTTTTCTTATATACTCAACATATCACCAGGAAATTGTTTTCAAATATTCAATGTATGAAGACCCTTAAATCTCGGTATTTCAATACTCCATTCCCAAACATCAAAACTCATTTAACCGATCACGGATAATATCTCCATAAGACTCGGTATTTTAATCTCCGCACAATAACCAAAATTATCACAACTTTTCCCTCTCCACAACACCCACATTATTTTCTCCACGTCTGCATGAAAACATGCTGCAAATCATCATGGCGTGAAACTGTTAGGTACTTGGGATTATATGGGCCAGTTGGGTGGTTAGGAGGAATATTCTAGGGAATAAAATGGAATATGCTGGGGGCCCACGTTGTAACAGCCCAAGATTTTATAAAAAAATATTCTTTTTAATTTTATTAAAGTCTTGTGTTGTACGCTACACCAAAAGGAGCTTGCACAACACGCATCCTTGACTTGCCTTGCATTACACGCAATCACGACCTTCCTCGATAGCGTGTGTAATACGCAATACCGAGTTTCACTAAACAATGATATGCTATTAAAACTAGCCGTTATGAATAGTAATAATCACTTTTTGAAATTTTATAAATTTTATTTTTCAAAATGGACTTCATTTTTGGACTCAGAATATCGAAATTAGACTAGGGTGAAATTTTGGTATTTTTCTGAAAACTTTCAATTTTTGATGAATAGTGAAACCACTAAGTGGTAGGTTAAAAACTGAATTTTGCATAAAACTTAATTTTACCGGTTCTGTGAATGGAATTTCGAAAATCCGAGAGACACGGTTAATATCAAGGACTAAAATGTGGTTCAATGAGATGAAAATAATTTTTTGGTGAATAGTAACTTTTTACTTTTTTTACCGCGGTTAATAGTAAATTGGGTAACTAAGGGTAAATATGATATTAATATTACCCTAACACATGTCCTAATTCTATTGGACAAGTGTAATTCGACCAAAAACAAACTTAGGAATAAAATATGACCATTTAGGTCCACTTGGATTAGATTAGGACATTTATTATTAATTTATTTAAAGAAGGGTTAAAATAGTTAAAATCAAAGTTTAATAAGTAAATCATTTATAATATGGGGTTATACATAAGATAAATTCGATTGTAAATATTCATTAGAAAGCTAAAAAGATTTCCTACATGATGGTATTTTATTTGTAATTTTTAGACATCAAATAATTTAATTTATTTATGACACAAAGATGATGCAGTAATTATCTTATTAATGAAATATTGACATAATTGATAATATAAATACCAAAATAAATGTAATTTAAGACTTTTTATGAATTCCACTAATTTTCTAGGTTCCTATGATATATTAATGTTGATTTAATCAACTTGGTTCGAACATATAATTCTGTTATGACTTTCACAAAAATCATATATCAAATAGTGTCAAAATTGACACAAAATAGTTTTTAAATCAAATATTATATTATTAATTGTTATTTTATTCCTAAAAATCTAAGGTTCGGCCAAATGACTTAGATAAGGATATATATATTAATAATAAACAATTTGGGGTTCGTTTGGCATGTTATAGTAAGTTTATTAACCATATAGTGAAAGAAAACAAAAAGACATGGTAAAAGTTAAATTATTTAACTTAGAGTTAAATCTAATTGATAAGGTTAAAATAATACCCTAAACTTGTCTAAATCTTATTGGTTGATAGGATTTCGACCCATCCCCACCTTATCTTCGAAATAAGACCCTTTGGAGCCATTATAAACCGATTTTGACTTTAATATAAAATAATATTTTGAGATATTCCTAAGGTGCCCCTCTCCTCCCTTATAAAAGGGCACCTCCTCCCCCTCCTCCTCACACCAATTTGAGCACTCAAGCTCGGCCAACACCTGCCAAAATCTCTTCTTCACTTCCCTAGAAACATCCTAGAGGTTCTGGTCTTCCTCAAAGACCAATTTTAGTGCCCTAAGAGGAGGTCTCAAAGAGGCGCTTCAAAGAAGAGGTAATTACCGTTACCAATTCTTTCACCTTTATTTCTTCTTCCACTTCTTCTTCTTAGGTTGTTTCATTGTGAAGTAATAACATCAGTATCACTCATATACTGATATGTTATTATAAGTATGAAACAACCCTATTTCACCATCTATCCATCCTACGGAAAAAGAAATCACTGCGCGTGCGTACGTACGGAATACCGTCTCCACGCCGTGGTGTAATCTATTTTCCACCACCACCTTACATGGATGGGTATAATGGTGTAAAGAATAACTATACATAGTTATTACAACATCATATTTATTCTGATATATTGTATAATCCACTCCGATTCAATTCAATATTTATGAAAATGATATCATCGCTCGTGCGTACGTACGGACTACCGTCTCCACGACGCGATGAGATTCATTCTCCATGTTAACCATTTAAGAATGATTATAAAGTATATATAAGAAATAATAATGAAATATATGACATTATAAAGCTACTGGATTATGTATATATATATATATGTATGTCATCTACTTACTTCCATTTCAAGACAATAAGGAATGGAAAACAGCGTTCATGCGTACGTACGGACTACCGTCTCCATGAATGGTGTTTTTCATTTTATTTATCTATTATATATATATATACTGAATATATATGATATATAAATCAAATTTTATATTCTGGAAGTAAGTAAATCATGATATAAGTAATAATAATTTCAAGAACAACAAGTCAAAACACCTACGATAAATGAAACGATTTTACCCAAAACGCTTCTTTAACATGGAATTTACAAAAGAACGGGTAATATAATGTCATAAGTGAACCATATATGATATCATAACAATGAATATGATTCTATAATAAGTCAATGACATTATTTAAATCATTATACAGGAGGTTCGGACACATACGAAGCAAATCGGACCTAAGGTAAGGGAAATATCACAATCTCATTTTTATCCGAGATTGTTTATTCGTAAGTATTTACTGGGGTGTATTTTATCATTCACATCCATATTTCATCAATATGTAAAATTATTTCCATCCACCTACAATTGTTTAAATCCATTTTTACCCTTCGGTGAGTTTTTAGTAAAAGATATGAAAGGAATCTTTTGTTGTTTTTCATACGAGGTACTTTTTTGACTTTTCCGACAAAAGTACTAAGAATGTTTTTTTTAACTTATACGGCATGAATGGATTTTTAAAACATTATTTCCAAGAAGCTTCCTTTACAAGTTTTCAGGTTTATTTTTAATCAACTTCTTTTAGTTTAAAGTTGTATAGAATGTTAAGAAAGGAAAAATGTTTTTGAAGTGGAAAGGGTATTTTCCTCAAGAATGGAGTTCAAATGTTTTATCAAAATTATTTTCCATCTAAGATAATATAGGGTTCTGTTTTTATCTCTATTATTACATTAATTTGATTATGTTTTGAGGAAATTATTTTTATGAAGTCATTTACCTTATATGATTTGTTTTATGATGTCATGATGTTTCAAGAATCCCATTTTTGTTACATGTGTTATGCGATGATGTATGATTTATGATTATGTGGCACACATAAGAAAGGATTCATTATAAGATGGGTGGGACCTATATCTCCCTCCAATGCATTGGGTAATGATTTTATATCTCATGAGATAGACATGGCTGGAACGGAAGGTTATTTCTGTTCAGTGATACAGGACTGAAACGAGGAGTGAACTCGGTTCAGAAAGGGACTTTGTCCACTAAGATAGTCTTGGCAATGAGTCATGACTAACAAGAAATGATTTTCCATGATTATGTGTGAATGCCACAAAGTTTCATGTTTTATGTTATGATTATTGTGATTACATTTCACTGCCATGATTTACCCCATGTTATGAAATTATGATCTCTTTTGCAGGTTAAGATTTCCAAAAGTTATGTGCTTATGTATATGATGTGATTGATATTTCTTTTGTTTACCCTTACTGAGCATTTGAGCTCACCCTTTTATGTTTTCTTTTCCCCAGGATATAAAGAAAGGTTTTAGGTATAAAAAAAAAGAAGATCTTTATGGGAGATGTTGAAGATCTTTCACCACGATTAGAAGATTATATTCCGAGTTTCCAAAGACACTAAACTATTACGGTCCTTGTGTGTGTGTTTTTGTTATGTACTAAGTATTCCGCAAATGTAATGTAATGTCCATGTACGTCAAGATACGGGTCGTTACACACGTTCCGTTAGGGAAGCTGTTATAAAGTGGGGTTGGGGTTGGAGTGAAAGGGGAGAGGATTGTATTTGGGGAAGTGCGGCCTTAGGCTTGGGCGGGAGGATCCTGGGGATCCATCGAGACTCTCTCTCTCCCTCCCTCTTCTTCTCTTCCTCCCTTGTATTTCTGTTGCTAGTTCTGTTATGTAACAATTTGTGAGAGGGGGTGGAAAGAGAAGTGAATGGTGTATATTGAAGCAGCAGCAGAATTACAGTAGCAGAAATACAGCAATTACAGCAGAAAGGGAGAAGAAATGAGAGTGAGAGAAAAAGAGGAAACCCGTGGAAGACCACTCCCGAGCCTCCTGCTGGTCGTCCCAACGAACCAGCCCTCAACAACAACCTGCTGTGAAAATATTCCAGAAAATGAGTTGTCCCCCTTACACACACTGGCCCCCTCTATTTAAAGGCCCTCCCCAGCTAACCACCCAAACTACTAACAAACTCTAACAACCTACTGTCAGTTGTCACCAGTCCTTAACAAACTAGCAAACACTAACAAACAACCCAAAGACATCACTGCCCCTTGGCAGTTGTACACAGACAACCCCCACGACCCTTAACAGACTTTCCAGCCACTGCTGCTTCTTCCCCCCTACACGGGTAGCAGCCCACTCAAGTCAATTAACATATATTCCTAACATTCGCTCCTCCTTAAAAACCACCTTGTCCTCAAGGTGGAACTCCAATGACACTAGGTCGATGCTCCGGCTCAGACCATACTCTGCCACTGCCTTGTATGCCATCTCAGTAGCTCGCCGGATGTCGTCCAGTGCTCCTGTTGATACGCGCCCCGAGTACACCACCGCCTCCGCTGCTCGCCCCCCGAGTAGGGTCACCAACCGCCCATGCAGCTCATCAATAAACACCAGGTACCTGTCTTCGTTCGTTGGTGGCGTGTATGTGAGCCCTAATGCCCCACCTGACCTATGTAATATACTCAGTTTCTCAACACTAGGTTGTCCAGGAATAAAATTAGCAACTGCAGTTCCAACAACTGCATGTCCAGCTTCATGCCGAGCAACAACAGCCTTCTCAGATCCCTATAACTTCACAGTCTTCTTCTCTATTCCAACTATCAATCGCTCTATAACATGAATAAAATCAATCTTCTCGACAACTTCTTTATTTTTCCTTCCAGCTAACAAAGCAGCTTCGTTTATCAAATTTGCAAGGTCTGCCCCAGTGAAACCAGTGGTCATAGAAGCAATCTCACTAAGATTCACATCCTCTCCAAGGGACAATTCATTCCTTGAAGCATGTACACTTAGAATGGCTTCTCTCCCAATCCTATGAGGCGCTTCCACCGTGACCACACGATCAAATCTCCCCAATCGACAGAGTGCAGGGTCCAAAACATCAGAACGATTAGTATCCGTAAGAACAATAACTGCAGAACTGCTATCAAATCCATCCATCTCAGTAAGCAACTGATTCAGGGTCTGCTCACGCTCAACATTGCTAACAATGCGTGCTCTACCATCACGACTTTTCGCTACGGCGTCTATTTCATCTATAAAGATTATCAAGGGTGCCTCCTTCTTTGCTCGTGCAAAAAGATCACGCACACGGGATGCGCCCATGCCAATATACAATTCAACAAATTCACTTGTAGAACAACTTATGAATGGAACTGGAGGCCTCATTTACACCTACGACAACAGCAAACTTGACTGGTTCTCCATTTTTAGAAGACTTTGATCCACCAGGGCCTGCAGACTTGCGATTCCTGATCTGACCATATGTGTGCATGGAAAAACTCACAGAAAACCTGTGGAGAAGTGCTGCAAGCACGGCAACATAAAACAGAGCTATCACATAAGAGAACACCAGTTGTTGTCCTCTTCCTTTCCCACATTAGAGAGCCCTTCCTCCAGTTCAAACCAGTAAAAATGTGATGTCCAGGCTGCAACAGCTTCTTGGCCTAAACCAAGGGAGTTATATAGAGCACGAGCTGGTTGTCCTCCTCCATTGCGCACTTCGTCTAGCCCCAAGCTGGAGATAGAAGCCAATCCAGTTGGGCATAATTTTGCTGTGCACTCAGCACCCTGTATTCCATCCTTAGCAACAGTACTTGGAATTCAATGCAGCTCCTTCTGATGTGGTGGTTCATGACACTCCAGGTTTTTCTTCACACCGACACCCTTCACTTCCACATTCCATATAAGAGCCACTGCCTTGTCATGTGCCATATACCTGCTCGAGGACAGCGCGTTAAGTGGTTGCAGCCCCAACGCTGCTTCTCCTCTCACTGTAAGTTTCCAACCTTTGGACAGCTTGTGAGCACTAGTTATGATGGCACTACGATTCTCGCCTAACTCCAACGTGCCTCCCAAACCGACATCCAGCGTCGAGCCAGGAGCCAAAGCTCCTTCCAGTTTACAGTTGTTGACCACCATTTTGTTGCCACTACTAAAAGAAGTTGGAGTGGCTGCCTCACTTAGTCCCTCAGATTCCACACAGACCATCTGCAGTTGCTCCATTCCTCCGCAATCATGTATTTCCTGCTTCGGACTCGCAGTTGCTTCAACCAATAGCTTCAATGACGAACCAAGGGCGTACGGTTCCTCCTCGGCACACCCTTCCTGCTCATACACGCCCAAACTGGGAGTAAATAATAACTCCTTAAGTTTCTTTGGTCGTGATCCACGTTGTTGTTCATCGTCTCCATATTTCTCCAGCAACGCCGATTTAAAAATTTCCCATGATGAGTTTGGTGTAGCACTGTGCCAGGACAAAAACCATAGTAGTGCAGTACCTTCCATATAAAACTGGGCGTAGTGCAGCTTCATTTCTTCTGATATCCGATTCACCTTAAAATACGCCTCAACTGTCGTGATCCAACTAAGTGAATCATCACCAGAAAAATCAAGCAGCGAAACTCTTGCCATTCTGTTGGGCCAACCCAAGTAGAAAAAGGTGCTCTCGTATCACAGAAGAAGATAATTCTGCACAACTAAATTTTTTTCTTTTTTTTTTACCGCATTGGACTTCCTCTCCAGCAACTCTCGTGTAAGTGCCTCTTCACTTACCACGCGCGCCTCACTGCAGCGTGGAAGATATTGAGCCCGTCCGTCAACAGATTTTGCGTCGGCCAAAAAGTTCTCCCAGACACGACAGTCCTCCGCTGCTCACTCAATCGCCGCGGCAGCGATCACTCCCAACTCGCACGCGTCACTTGCTATGACGCGTTTCCCCGTACTCGTGCCTCTCCTCCCGCAACCAGCGAGCTCGGATCGTCAACTTTGCTCACACGGATCTCCCTAGTTGGTTCTGTTTCTTCTAGAACGGTCGCGCCTCACAGTGAACGGATGCACTATTCATCTCTTCCGCAGGGGCAACCGCGTTCTCCAGCTACGTTCGCCTCCCTAGCAGCGATCCTCCTCCACGATCTTTTCTGGTTTTCAGCTTGCAACAACTACTGTTCTACGACAGCAGCTTCTCTAGCGAATTTTCCCCAACAGGGAACGTCCTGTTGCGTTCAGTTCTACTCTGAAAAAGACTCGACCAGCTCCTGCGATCGGCTTGTTCTGATTGTATCTCTTTCCTTCTTTTTTTTTTAACTTCCAACGAACAGCGCCTCCAGGACAATGTGGCAGAAAACAGTTCCTCAGCCCGAACTACCTCTTCAATCTTCCCCAGCAGAGTCGCCAAATTGTTATGTAACAATTTGTGAGAGGGGTGGAAAGAGAAGTGAACTGTGTATATTGAAGCAGCAGCAGAATTACAGTAGCAGAAATACAGCAATTACAGTAGGGAAGGAGAAGAAAGGAGAGTGAGAGAAAGAGAGGAATCCCGTGGAAGACCACTCTCGAGCCTCCTGCTGGTCGTCCCAACGAACCAGCCCTCAATAGCAACCTGCTATGAAAATATTCCAGAAAATGAGTTGTTCCCCTTACACACACTGGCCCCCTCTATTTAAAAGCCCTCTCAACCAGTTAACCACCCAAACTACTAACAAACTCTAACAACCCACTGTCAGCTGTCACCAGCCCCTAACAAACTAACAAACACTAACAAACAACCCAAGACATCACTGCCCCTTAGCAGTTGTACACAGGCAGCCCCCACGACCCTTAACAGACTTTCCAGCCACTGTTGCTTCTCCCCCCCTACACGGGGGGCAGCCCACTCAAGTCAATTAACACATATTCATAGCAGTTCTCAATATACTAAGATGTTTGTTCTAGTGCCCTTTACTCGTGCGGATTCTAACAATTGGTTCAACTGACCATTCCGCCTCGATTGCTCCCTCGAGGCGCACTGCAATTCTGCTTCATCTCCCTAGGGCATGCGACATCTTGTGTCACTCCTCTTCAGCTCTTCCAGCTCGCACGAAGAGCTTGTCATACGCTTCGGTTCCTCGATCGGCTCACATCCCGCGCGACGAGGCCTCCAGCCTCCATCACACCGCACTTCATCAGGCGGCGGTGCGCACAAACGAGACGCGCGCTGCCCTCCGCCTGGTTCGTTCGGTGGTGTCACGCCTGGCTCGGCGACGTACTGACAGCACAAGAGCAGGAGCCGCCTGCATTCTTCGACCACCACTACCATTTTCCGCATTCGCAAACATGAGCGCCCGTCGGCTCTTCCCTCACCAGACCGGCGTGCCACGCATCGGAACGGGAGGCCGTGCAGTTTCAGACCGGAACCTCGTCCATTGTCCGTTTCTCTGCGCCTCGACTTTCCGATCGCGAGGTGCGCGCCTGGACCTTCCGCTCGCGCCAGAGGAGAGTGCGCCTGAGATCTTCCGTTCGCGCGGGAGGTGGCGGACTCTAGATTTTTTTCGTTCAGGAAAGTATGCTGCCACAAAGAAACAAACAAAAAAAAAAGCAACAAAAAAAGAAAAAAAGAAGAAAAGAATGAAAAAAAACAGAGAGCGGCACCTCCAATTTCGCAGCAGGGGACACACACACCAAAAAGCTTTTTCTCCAGGAAGGGGGTGCGACTGGATTTTCTATTGACGGAGGGGAACCAATTCTGATGGAGGCGCGGTTGGACATCACAGAGCAGTGCATGGTACTTGTGGAAGCTAGGTTGGCAAAATTGACTTCATCAGTTAAGGCGCTGGCTACGACGGTTGAAACCTTCAAGCAACACCAACAATGTTGGGAGCAAGAAGCACTAGAGCAGGTGACATTTCGTAAGTATTTCACTGTAAAAAAATTCCGCTCAGGGAAGCAACCGCTTCTGGATGACGAGCGGTTGTCCCTGGTCGCGGAGGAGTTATCGTTTTTCAATGGGAAGGATCCTAGGGGTTGGATCACACAAGCAGAACGGTATTTCTATATGGACCGGACCCTGGAGGAATCAAAGATTCTCCTTGCTTGGGTATCTATGGCAGGAGTCACAATATACTGGTTTACCGTGGTGTTGGAAGTCTACCCAGACGTGTCATGGTTAGTGTTTACAGACGAATTACTAGAGAGATTCCATGAGACGAAGTTTCAGAATCCTTTCACGAAGATGACAGTGCCCGCTAGTGACATGTTGCCACCAAAAATCATAATGGTCTCAGCCTAGGTGCTAATCGGAGTCTGATAGAGACCTGGTATGCCACCTGGAGTAGTTAGAAGGAATATTTTGAGGAATATTATATAGAATATGTTGTGGGCCCCAAGGGAATATTCTGAGGAATATTCTTAGTTGGTTAGGGAGGGAGATTATAAATAAGGGTGAAGGTTTAAGGTGAGGGCATCCTGGAGTTTAGGAGTTTAGTGAGCTGCTTTGAGCAGATCGGCCTTTGGGCTTGGACAGGAGTCTCTCCCGATCTCCTTCTTCATTTATGTTGTATTTCGGTTACTTATCTTCTATAATATAAGTTGTCGGTCTTCGGGTTCTATCAATTGGTCCAACCTGTCGTTGCTCCCTGCTGCTGGAGCACACCATCACAGGAGACGCTGTCACTGCCACCTCACTCCTGTAAGGAGGCGCACTGGCGAATCTTCCTTTCTCTTAGCTCACTTCATCCTGGACAGCGCGCACCACTGGTAGAAATTTTCTTAGTCGGACGACCACATAGGTGCTGAGAATTCACAAGGCGACGACGTTCACTGTCGGCTTGCCTCTCCTGCAGCAGGTTGTTCGCACCGCGCTCGGCCGGTGTCCATCCACAGGAGCCAGCTCCTCTTCCGACGCGACACTGCTCATCAAGTACGTACCCCATCGCTCTGCCTCCAGCGTCGAGCTCTACAGAGGAAAACCGCCGGTTCAACGGCAGCTCCGCGCAATACCAAGACTTCATTCGGAAGAGACACTGTCGGCGTTCAACTGCATCGCATCTGACGGCAAGCACACCGAACGCCGGCGTGCAGTACCTGGAGTTCGCTCGGCCATCGCGCACCACGTTCTGCAGCGGGACACTCTGACGAATCCCGTCAGCCAACACTCCAGCCAACGCGGCGGCCGACTGTTTCGCAAGACGCTCAACCGGTCTCGTCTCCCTCGCAGGCACTGGCTATTTTCCCCTTGTGCGCGCCCCCTCGTCTCCTGTTTAGTGCCTTCGCGCACTGTCAGATCGTACCAGCAGCCCTCTGCCGACTCGCGTTTCGCGGAAGCAGGCACTGCGGGCTCTCATCTGAGTCGAGCACCGTTGGGCTCTCCCAATCCAGTGACGTCCTGCAGCTCAGGTCAGGTGTTCTCCCGGTTCAGCTCACACAGGTGATCCATTCTCTCGGTTCTTCTTTCGAACCACAAAAAAAAACAGAACCTACAGAGGGGCTTCCCGACCGGACAACATCAAGTTGCACGCTGCCCGTTCCCTCCCTGAAGTTCTGCCGGAAACACTCGCCTGTTCAGGTCTCGGTGGCAACCTATGACGACTCTCATGCCGGAACTCTGGGCGTCATTGGCCCGGGTGACCCGCCCTTAGGAAAAAAACTTACAGGAGTTTCTACTTTTTCGATCACATATCCAGAGACGTGGATCTCAAGGGCTGAGGAATATTTCTCGCGCAATCAAACATCGGATCAGATGAAGGTGTCAATGGCACGCCTCTGCATGTTAGATATGTCCGCACTTTGGTTTTTAGTGGCCAAAGGAACTGCAACTACGTTCGTCTGGACGCAACTTAAAGAAGCAATCCTTGAGGATTTTGGAAGCTCCATCAGCGAACCCCCTGCAACTACATCCGAGTTCCTGTCGTCGGTAAAGCAGGTGTCCACGTCGCACTCCAAGGGGCCTACCAAACATGAGACGCACCACCGAAACAAAGGGCTGGCCGAAAATCCTGACGACACTATCTCCAACCAATCTGTGATAGACCTCCCGAATATTGAGCTGGACATTTCAAAGTTCGTAATGTTGCAGCCCGAGCCGCAGCAGATTGAGCCAACTCATACATGGGCTCTTGTTCTTTTACCACCAGTTGCACAGGGCTCGCCCGTGGTGTCAGAATGGGGTCTCCAGGTTCATGAAGGAGGTTCTTCCATTTTTTTTCACCCCTGCAGTCGGGTGGTACCAGCTGTACTTGCGGCCCAACTCACGACATGACCTTCCCACTGGATGGAGGTCAGGCATTACGGCAAGCGACACTCTCACCTTCGTCACTTCATCCCTGATCCATGACGGCGATCGACGTGTTTGGGAGATTGCGTGGCGAACACCTGCGGCTCAGGCACTTTATACAGGACTGCAACGGAGGATATGGAAGATTGTTTGGCACCATTGCCTGCCTAGCACCCCTTGTCCTCCGTTCCCTGCAGCACGGCTGATATGGCAGATCGTCTGGCATGCCTACACGATCCACCACCTTAAGGACAAGGTGGTTTTTCGGAATGGTGGCAGTGATAGAGACCAGGTATGCCACCTGGAGTGGTTAGAAGGAATATTCTAAGGAATATTATATAGAATATGTTGTGGGCCCCAAGGGAATATTCTGGGGAATATTCTTAGTTGCTTAGAGAGGGAGATTATAAATAAGGGTGGAGGGTTAAGGTGAGGGCATCCTGGAGTTTAAGAATTTAGGAGTTTAGTGAGCTGCTTTGAACAGATCGGCCTTTGGGCTTGGCCGGGAGTCTCTCCCGATCTCCTTCCTCATTTCTGTTGTATTTCGGTTACTTATCTTTTATAATACAAGTTGCCGGTCTTCAGGTTCTATCAGAGCCAAACAAACAGGAAACCACGATCAGCCACCCACAACTTTAGAGCCAGATTCGTCATCTTCAGGATTTGGAATAGTGAAAGAGCATGCGCAGCCGCTAGCTCGAGTGTCTGCGTTGCTCGTGGCACATGCCACAGCGCCTGACACAATTGCGGCACAACGGTGCGTCGTGGGGGCTCAGTCGAGACTCGCTGCGACGGTGGACTTTTCTCTCACCTGCGACGCAGGACATCCGGCAGCTAGGGGATTACGTTATCAGGAGGCGAGGGCATTGCAGGGGGACGAGCTAGACGTAGGCATGCCTCCATTAGAGATTGTGAGCAAGGGGAAGCCGAAAGCAGTGGCGCCACCAGTAGCGCCTGGTGTTGTCATGGTGTCGGAATGCGTCATGGGGGTGGTCGCACATTGGCTTCACCAAAACACTAGACTCGCCATCCACGAAGCAGCACATGTCGCTCCCTCAATTTCCTTTGGAGGGAGCAATAGAACTTTTGGTGGGGGCCATTGGGAATAGAAAGCTCATGGCGGATCATGAACCATCTCACCGAAAGGCGCAACATCGCAAACCAGTGGCGAACCTTCAGCGGGCTGATATTCATCCAAGGCGGCAAATCTGGATGATTGTGTGGGATGGGCACGGGCAGTTACTACACCAGACTTTCTCTGTGTCTCACCTTGAGGGCGAGGTGATTTTCAAGGGGCGGTGGTGTTAGGTACCTGGGATTATATGAGCCAGCTGGGTGGTTAGGAGGAATATTCTAGGGAATAGAATGGAATATGTTGGGGGCCCACGTTCTGTTGGGAAGCTCTTATAAAGGGGGGTTGGGGTTAGAGTGAAAGGGGAGAGAGGATTGTATTTGGGGAAGTCTGGCCTTAGGCTTGGGCGGGAGGATAATGGGGATCCACCGATACTCTCTCTCTCCCTCCCTCTTCTTCTTCTCTCCCTCCCTCTTGTATTTCTGCTGTTAGTTCTCAATATATTAAGAAGTCTGTTCTAGTGCCTTTTACTGGTGCGGGTTCTAACAGAAACTCTCCCACAACACTATCTTCATCATGCACCACGGCGTGACCTTCTCACGGTGTGACCACATCTCAAATTCCAGAACCAACCACAACTGGTTTTACATCCACAGATAGCTTCGTGGTATGATCTACTTCTTCATGGCGTGCTGCCAACTCATCTTCTTCAAACTTCATCATTGACTGGTTTGAATCATGATTATAATCGTAATCATGATATTTAAATCATTGAAGAATAGAACAGGCATTGTCTAAATTAACTTTTGAATCTATCTTCAGAAATATCTTCAACGTTTCAAATTTTTCTAACTAGTATCTTATTAACCTTTATGTAAGAAATTGTTACTCCTGCATATCTCAGTCTAACTTTCAACACTATCAAATCTTCAGTCATAAAGATTTTTTACTCTTACATATCACGTAAGGTTTTTCCCTTTGCCGCATTTCTGTCAACTGATGATCCATACGTAATGATTTGTTGCCCTTACGTATCGCATAAGGTTTTTGACTTTGCTGCATTTCCAATTTGCACAGCATCAAGACTCTTACGTATTGGATATTTGACCTTTATGTGTCACGGTAGAGTTCTGTACTTCGCCAAATTCCCTGTCTGGGTGACCTTTACGTATTGACCCTTACATTCGAAGACTTGGCCAAATTTCCATTGTCTGCTCAGGGTGGCCTTTGCGTGACAACAAAATGACCTTTACATATCAGGACAGTGACCTTTACGTATTGGGGACTTTGCCATTTTTTTTATATCTACTCACCTCCAGATATTTTATCTTCTTCAAACCTCCTAACTTCTGAACTCAGCATAACTCAAGAGTTGTGATGTTAATTCTTTTGAATGATTAGCAAGGCATCATCAGATTTAAACTTCTAAACATTTCAGTTAGTTAAGACTCACCTTCCCTATTTTGAACATTAGTAACTTCCGGATATCTCAAAGCATATCATCCGGATGCAGACTTCCAGAATTTATATCCAAGGTACACAACAAACTCCTCCGGCTACTCTAGCTCACCTCAAATCAACTCAAACGTCATTCACAAGTATTGGCAACAAAAACAACATCATACTCAAGTGGGTTCAACATTGGGAAAAAAGAAAAGTCAAATTCATCATTGACTTGATCAACCACTAAAACTGACACTGTGCCATCAGATCTAAGCCAGGATCTAATCGCTCGAATGAAATGGTATCAGTTGACCATGTTTTACCCCTAAAAAGGAGAAGAAACCATTCAATTTCAACGCTATTGCAATAAGGGCCAGACAGGCATGAAAAAATAAAAGCCTCGAGAAAAAATACTTATTGTGCAAACAACGTTAACAATATATGCTTGTTTAGGAAGGACTGGAGAGAAGTAATGTTGTATTATCAACTGATATCCTTGTGAAAATGGGTTTTCATATTGCAAATTAAATTGTTGATGATTTGTATTTTATTTCCCATGCAAATCTATGTCATGCAAATTTATTTACATCTATTTTATTATGTTGATTACCGTTGGGCTCACATTATTCCCGTTGGGTTGGGCCGCTACCCTCCTGGGCCTTCATCAATGTTTTGGCCTTCATCAATGTTTTGGCCTTCATCGTTTGTTGATCCACTTCTATGCGTGGGTTTTTATTCCCGTCATTGATCAAATCAATCCAACGGTCATGTATTGCCCCTATTGTGCTTTCTCATGTGTCTGTTCGTTGAGATAATTTGTTTAATCTGTGTTTTACCCTCGGTGGCCAATTACCTGTCTCCCGATTGTTCTAAACAGTTGAGACCATCGATGTTGCCCTGAGATCCGCGCTATCCCCATGCTCACAGACTCACCTTGAACGTCGAAATTGTCAGTATTCGAGAGAGAAAAGATTTCTAGTTCATCCTATCGACGTTCTGCTTCTAGTTCATTGTAAAGGAAATCTCTGGAGACCTAATCACTTTCAGGAGGAGACCGTTTGGGTCGTATCTTCCGAACCTGATCATGACAACACTCGACTTTAGCTTCTGGTATATTCGAGGGATTGAGGTTCTCATATTCTTCTTAAAAGGTGTAACCGAGTCTTGGATTTGAGACTCAACTATGTAAGCATCCTTTTCGTTTTTGATTCATCTGTTGTTTTTTCCCTTCTATAAAGATGAATCAGTCTGTGTGCATTGTGTCGAGTTCACCAAATATGAAGTACGTGTTGATAGCTCGAGCTAGAGTTGATGATCAGATCCTGGTTCGTCAGGAACTTGTACTCGGATACTGTTTGATTAACCACTTTAAGTCTTTTTGTTGTATGCTTGTTTTTCTTTCTTCGTTGCATAATAAAGATGTAAAATCAGAAATCCCCCACCTCAAGGTGAGGAGAGGGCCCTCATTTATAGAAAAGAAAGGGAAGTTACAAAGGAAGTGGGGCAGGAAGTTACAAAGGAAGTGGGGCAGGAAGTTAAACATACTCCAACACTCCCCCTCAAGCTAGGTGTACCTAGCTTGGACACATAATGAAAAAACAAAGCAAGCAACATGCTGCAAACACTCCCCCTCAAGCTGGACATACCCAGCTTGATGACAAAACAAGACGAAATAAAATAAAGGAAAAACTGCAAGACTGATGCTCCCCCTCACGATCGCAGCTCCCCCTCACGATGATGGATGGATGAGGTTGCGGGCGCAGCAGAAGAAACCAGTCAGACTGACCGGTTGACGGAATGCCAGGAATGCCGCACTAGTGGAGCCGGAAGATGAAACGCCGGGAAATCCAAACTAGCACCGGGAAAACCGCACTTGCGGGGCCGGCGACGGGAGGCGGGGATTCCGCAGAATTGTTGCGGGGTCTGACGGCGCCAACAGGCCCAAATCCTAGGTGGTCGAGCTGCTGCGCCAGCCAATGGGCGTGCCGACGGATAGAGATGCGGCTGCCAGGAGTCGTCGGGAGATGCCGACGAGGCGGGGATGCCGTAGGAGGTGCCGGAGAGCCCAAACTTGAAGCAGGGCAGCCGCTGGGAGAACCTGGAGTCGGCTGGCTGCCGGAAGAGGAGTGCAGGAGGAGGCTGGCGAGGGAGCAGGACAGCGGGAGGCAGCGCTGGAAGCCGACCGGGAATGGAGGCCGGCTGTCGCGCAAAGAGGGGCTGGCGAGGCTTGAGGCCGGCTGCTGCTGGAGGAGCCGACCAGGAATGGAGGCCAGCTGTCGGAGGCGCCGGCAGGGGGAGAGGCCGGCAGTAGATGCAAGTACGGGGGGAGAGTTCACCGGAGCAGGGACGGCCGTAGGAGAAAGCGGCGCAGGAAGGGCGCCGAGATGCCGGAGGGAGATCGGGCCGTCGGGAGAGGGGGCCGCCTGGAGAGAGGGATGCCGCAAGGGGAGCCGCGCTGGAGATCCGCCGGGATGGGAAATCCGCCGGGAGAAGACGCCGGGAGCCGGGGGGGCGACGCGGCGCAGGCAGAATGGAGGGCCGCCGGGGAATCCGTGGGATGTGCGGCCTGCACAGGAGCGGAGGAAGGCGCCGGGGAGCCGCGGGACGTCGGGACGCCGGGGAGCCGAGAGCCGCGCCAAGAAGGAGGCGCAGGGACGATCTGGACGGAGCAGCCGGGACGGATCTGGACGGAGCCGCCGGGAGGATCGCGTGCAGGACGAGCGCGGGCACAGGAGGGCCGCCGGGAAGAGCCGCGTCTGAAAACGGCGACGAGAGTCGACGGGAGCCGGGCCCGCCGGGAAGAGCCGAGGAGGGTCGGCGACGGGAAGCCGCGGAAGAGACCCGCGGAGGGGACCCGTGGCCGAAGGAGACGCCAGGATGTGGTCGGCCGCGCGGGAGGAGGAAGCCGCCGGGGGTTGCGACACCGCGGGGAGGGTCGGCGTGGAGGGCCGCCGGGAGTCGGGTGCCGCTGAGAGAGAGAGGGCCGCCGGGGATCGTCTGGAAGCCGAGGCGAGGATCGTCTGGAAGCCGAGCCGAGGCGGGGAGGGCCTGCGCGCAGGAGGAGCGGGCGCCGGAAGGGAAGGCGCACCGAGGGGGAAGCCGCTGGACAGAGCCGGAGCGGGAGGCTGCAGCTCGGGAGGGATGACCGGCAGGAGCAGCGGGGGGGGCGGCCGACTATTTGGATGGGAGCCGCCACCCCCCGCACGAGAAAAAAAAAAGTACGAACCCTTAAATGGGAAAAAAAAAATGTGAGGGAGAGATCAAACCCCCTCTGATACCATGTAAAATCAGAAATCCCCCACCCACCTCAAGGTGAGGAGAGGGCCCTCATTTATAGAAAAGAAAGGGAAGTTACAAAGAGAAGTTACAAAGGAAGTGGGGTAGGAAGTTACAAAGGAAGTGGGGCAGGAAGTTAAACATACTCCAACAAAAGAAAACTCATCCGTGTTGTTCATGTCGTGCACGCAGGTCGAAAGTGATCGAAACACGTAAATACTTGTGTTCTTTACTGTTTTATGTATCTCATCTTTCGATCTTGATTTCTTCGAATGTTTTTGATATTGTCATTTGAAAAGATTTTGTTTCTATATGATTTAAGTAATTGTGAATTGTTTTTTGTCATTTATGTATATAGAATTTATTGTTTCTTTTAATTCATTTGGATTTCCTATTTCATGTTTTAGGAAACATTATAATAAATAGTGAGCCCATAAACTGTTGCATGTGGTGGCACTTTCTAGCACCACAATTGGCATCAGACCTAATATGTTTATCATAATGGCTTCTACAGAATTCAAAATTGAAAAATTCGACAAAGAAAATGATTTCAATTTATAGCATATTAAAATGTGTAATTTGATATTCCAACAAGGTCTTGTTGACGTTCCACTTCTCTTTCCTCCGATGGACAAAGTGTTATTTCTCATGTTGATGGCTCCTCTGATTATTTTGGAGAAAGCATATAGCTTACACCTTTTGTCTTTCGGTGATAAATTCTTGCGGGGAGTCACCTATGAGTTGACTGCCACTGCTATATGGCTTAAATTGGAACACCTCTATATGACAAGAAGTTAAGGTTGTATACATTTAAAATGCGACCAGAAATACAGTCCAGGCTCACATAGACAAATTTAATAAGATCTTGCTAGACCCAGTTAATATTGGCATTAAAATAGAGAATGAGAATCAAGTCATTATCTTGTTATCATCTTTAGACACCTTATACAATAGTTTAAAAGATACTAATGACGTATAGTAAAAACTCCTCAACTCTAGAAGAAGTGAAATCTGCTTAGTGTCAATGGACTTGCGGTCCAAAAATGATATCAAGTAGGGGGCAACGGGCCTGAATATGAGGGGGAGGTCTTAGTACAGAGGTAAGAGGAGAGAGAATAGTGATAGGTGCAAGAGATGTAAGGGTTGGTGTCCTGAGAACCAATTGTTTTGTACTTTGATTACATGAATGTACTCTTATTATATATTGTTCATTGTTCTGCATGACTATAATATAATAATGTCCTGGAATATTTGTTGCATTAATAAGGTCATGGCAGATCCCCGCTATGATAAGAACCTTGAAATGTTATAACAATATTCTTAAATAAAGTTCTGCGGTTGGATGACATATTATTATAGGACACATGGTATACAGACCGTCATGTGCGAGTACTCGTAAGAAGACGAGACTTTCTCTCATGGAGTTCGCACTTGGTAATCTCCAAGATGGGAGATTATGAGAACAGACCCGCTAGTAGCAATTTCGCATGTCTTGGTGTCATCGGACATTGCTATCTACGAGCGTGTGTAATGGTCCTTAGACTGGAAGATTATCATTAACTCATGTCATGACTCGCGCACTTAGATTTACTAACGAAAACCGTCACGAAGAGAGTTGACGGGAAGTAGGGTACGTTGGGTGCGTTGGGTGCGTCACAAATGACATGTTGTTAATGGATAAGTCGAGGAAGGATTTGTCCCTTCCATATTTATGGAAGTAGATATCTCGGGCCCTTTGATTGAAATAGAACTGTCGAACAAAATCCATGGCCATGGTGACACGACGAGTTTATTTCTGGAAGTCAAAGAATGGCAAATCAAGCATATGGGTTTATGACACTGCCGTGAAATCTGCTTGATGAGATATTGAGACAAAGGGATTAAATTACACAACAAGCGTTCGTATGAGGTGACACGTCAATGCGGCGTCAACTTCTTTCTCTTGGGTGCCTTGACCCGTTGCTAGACAGTAATCTTGGACTTTAGGCAAGCCCGCCTAATGCCAACGAGAAAGAGGCCTAGAGGGTCACACACTAAGTGTATCCAAGTATCTCAAGTAGAATAAAGATTATTCTCGTACGTGGTTTAATAATTATTCAAGGAAGCCTAAATTGTTTTAATGATGGAGGAAGAAGGAAATGAAAAACAAGATATACACGTCGTGTATTAATGATTACACACCGTGTAGTTTTTCATGGAAAACAAGTACACGCCCTGTATTAATGATTACACGCCGTGTAGTTTTCATTTTGGAAAGGAAATAAAAAAAAACAAGTACACGCCATGTGTTGGAGTCTGCATCCCACATCGGTGTGGTCTTTATTATTTGTTATAAATACACCCCAAGGGCTCCTTAGGAGAAATACTTTGGGTGTTCGATCTCTCAATTTTACTCTCCCACATGGTATCAGAGGAGGTTTTTTTTTTTGAACCCCCAATCCCACCCTCCCTATTTTTGTTTTTCCCTTTAGGGTTTCCCGTCCGGGGGGGCGGCGGCCTCAAGCCCCGTAGGGTTACCGCCGCCGCCCCTCCGCCTCTGCCCTGCCCGGCTCCCAGGCGGGTCTCCCTTCTCCGGCGCTCCCCTCACGGAGGCCCTCTCATCCCGGCGGCCCTCATCCCGGCGTCCCCGACCCGCCCCGACGTCCCGGCTCCCCGGCTCCCGGCTCCTCGGCTTCGCCCCGACACCCTCGCCCCGGCGCCTCTTCCCCGACGTCTCACCCTCGGCGCGACGCGGCTCCCTGCTCCCCTGCGTCCCGTGGCCTCCCGCGACTCCCGCTGCTCCCGGCGCCTCCCGCTGCTCCAGCGCCTCCCGGCGCCTCCCGCGCCGGCTCCTCCTCCCGCGGCTCCCGGCGGATCTCCCTCCAGTCCGGCGACCTCGCCTGCTGCTCTCCGGCGGCCAGATCCGGACAGCTCCGGCCGAATCCGGCCGGATCCGGTGATTTCCGGCCAGATCCAGGCTACTCCGGCCGGCTCCGGTCTGATCCAGGGATTTCCGGCCAGTTCCGGGCAGATCCGGACTGTTCCGGCCAGCAACCGGCCTCCACCCGTGCTGGCCGCTCCACGCAGGTGGCCTCCTCCAACTTCCAGCGCTGTCTCCCGGCCTCCTGCACCCTCGCCGGCCTCCTCCTGCGGCATCCCCGCCTCGCTGGCATCTCCCGGCACCCGGCAGCCGCATCTCTCTCCGTCGGCACGTCCTTTCGCTAGCGCAGCAACTCGACCACCTAGGATTCGGGCCCCGTTGGCGCCGCCAGATCCCGCAACACTTCTGTGGAATCCCCGCCTCCCGTCGCCGGCCCCGCAAGTGCGGTTTTCCCGGTGCTAGTCTGGATTTCCCGGCGTTTCATCGACCGGCCCCACTAGTGCGGCATTCCTAGCGTTCCGTCAACTGGCCGGTCTGCATGGTCATCTGTTGCGCCCGCAACATCCATCCATCATCCTGCGGGGGAGCTTCGATCGTGAGGGGGAGCAGCAACTTTTGCAGTTTTCTTTTTATTTCGTCATGTTTTGTCATCAAGCTGGGCATGTACAGCTTGAGGGGGAGTGTTAGCGTCTGTTTTATTGTTTTCTTTTCATTATGTGTCCAAGCTAGGTTCACCTAGCTTGAGGGGGAGTGTTGGAGTCTGCATCCCACATCGGACTTGAGGTCCGGTGTGGTCTTTATTATTTGTTATAAATACACCCCAAGGGCTCCTTAGGAGAAATACTTTGGGGGTTCGGTCTCTCAATTTTACTCTCCTACACCATGTATTAATGATTACACGTCGTGTAGTTTTATGGAAAACAAGTACACGTCGTGTAGTTTTCCAGTCGGGATTTTGAGGATATAATATTGTTTTATTAAAAGATATTTATTATAATCAGCGTGGGTGCATGTCAAGGAATTAATTATTCGACGCGGCCCCTCTTCCTGTCGGCTTCGCTCCGCCCCGACGAAGGCAAGCGGCACCTTCTCCGCGGCCCTCCCGGCTCCCGACGGCGTCCCTCCCCGCCGCGCACTCCCAGCCGACGGTTCTCCCCGACGGCTTTCCTTCCGGCGCGACATCCCTCACCTCCCTGCGCGCGACCCCTGCGGCGATCTTTCCGGCTCCCCGCAACTGCCGGCAACCACTCCCGCATCTCCCGGCGGGAAGAACAGTCTGTTCCCGCAGATCCTGTGGACGGTTCTTCCCGGAGGCGGTTCCAAGCGCGATTCCTGGCGGCCCTCCTGTGCCCGCGGCTCCCTGCGCGCTCCTCCAGCAGCGCCCCGCTCCTCCAGCGGCGCCCCGCTCCTCCAGCCGCACCTCCCAGCCGCGGCCTCCCTTGCCCGGCTGCTCTCTTCACCAGCGGGCTCCCAGCCGCGCCTCCCAACCGCGGGCTCCGAGCGCGACTCTCCAGCGCCTCCGAGCGCGACTCCCTTGCCCGGCTGCTCTCTTTCACCAGCGGCCTCCCATCCCCGGCGATCTTCCCCCTGCCGGCGATCTTCGACAGCCAGCCTCCAGCAACCGGCCTCCACCCTTGTCGGCCCCTCCACGCCGACGGCCTCCTCCGGCTTCCAGCTATGCCTCCCGCTGTCCTGCTCCTTCGCCGGCCTCCCTCTTCCGGCAGCCAGCCGGCTCCAGTTTCTCCCAGTGGCTGCCCAACTTCAGTTTCGGCTCTCCGGCACCTCCTGCGGCATCCCCGCCTCGCCGGCATCTCCCGGCGACTCCCGGCAGCCGCATCTCTATCCGTCGGCACGTCCATTCGCTGGCGCAGCAGCTCGACCACCTAGGATTTGGGCCCCGTTGGCGCCGCCAGATCCCGCAACACTTCTGCGGAATCCCCGCCTCCCGTCGTCGGCCCCGCAAGTGCGGTTTTCCCGGTGCTAGTTTGGATTTCCCGGCGTTTCATCGACCGGCCCCACTAGTGCGGCATTCCTGGCGTTCTGTCAACCGGCCGGTCTGAGTGGTCATCTGCTGCGCCCGCAACATCATCCATCCATCATCCTGCGGGGGAGCTTCGATCGTGAGGGGGAGCAGCAGCCTTTGCAGCTTTCTTTTTTATTTCGTCTGTTTTGTAATCAAGCTAGGTCTATTCAGCTTGAGGGGGGGTGTTAGCGTCTGTTTTGTTGTTTTCTTTTCATTATGTGTCCAAGCTAGGTACACCTAGCTTGAGGGGGAGTGTTGGAGTCTGCATCCCACATCAGACTTGAGGTCCGGTGTGGTCTTTAATATTCGATATAAATTAACCCCAAGGGCTCCTTTAGAGAGTACACTTTGGGGGTTCGGGTTCCTCTTATTTTATCCTTCTACAAAACGCGTAACGCGTTTATTTATTGTCATAACTCTACAACCTCAAACCCGATTATAAATATCCTCACAACCCCAACTCTTTTCCTACACACAACAATTCTAGAGAATTCTTTCAAGGCCGAAAGAACCTCTTCCTCCAAGAACGCTCTCAAGACCGAGAGAGATCATCTTCCATCGGATCAAGACGATCTAAGGCGGACAACGCAAGCAAAGGTTTCTCCACGCTAACACCCGAAGAATCCTTTGGCGACGTTCAGAGATACGAGGTGCACGTGTGGATCACCGCTAGAGGAAGTCTACACTTGGCTTCTGCGACGTAACGACGAATCACATCGGAACGTTATCAAGAATATCAACGAAGAAAGAACACTCAAAAGGTACTTCTTTTCAATTGATTAAATTAATTATAATCAACCTATAACGATCCTACTTTGTGGTTCCGGGGCTTTCCTTTTCTTTGTCTATTTCTGTGAATTGATCCGTGGAGACTGGCGTTTATCGTCGTATTGATCCCGGATTGATCATTGCTAATGACAAAAAGTCAAGTGGGCACATCCACCCACGCGCTTCCGTTGCGCCCGAAACCTTCAAGAGAGAGAAACAAGAAATTCTAATGATATTAACAGCAAAACAAACTGGAATTACAATATAACAGTGTAGAAGAAGAAGAAAAATGAAGAAGAAATGGGAAGAAAGGGGAGAATCTCCCGAAGACGTTGCAACAAGAGCCTTAGGCCGCAGCCTCCAATCTACACAACAAATACGACTTCAAAAACATTCATAATCCCCCTACCCTATAGCCTTCCTCTATTTTGTTGGAACTAAGTTGATTGAAAGTTGTTTTTGGAAGCTGAAAGAAGAATGTGTTGAGTGTTATCAAGATCAGACGCAATCTTGATAAGAAAATTCATCAGTTTCGATTTGTTGTTCTTGAAATGTTTTCTGGGTTAAGTGGCTTTCGGACTCACGTTGGGTCTGGAATGAAGGTTTTGATCGGTATGAGGAAATGTATCAATGTATCGGAGTTTGAATGTCTCCATACAAAATCTGACAATGCTTTGTTGTTCGGTTAGTTCTCAAATATCATAAGTTGTCTGAGACTCTTGTGATGCAAGCTTTGTGAAAGAAAGGGGGAGAAGATGTGTTTGGTATCTCAAGTCAGACGATGCTATGTCGATCCTAATGTTCTCAAAGTCATGGAGTCATCATGATACAAGCAGGAGTTTCTGGAAGAAGAAAGGTTGGGAAGTTTGAAGTGTTGCTGAAGCGCTGACTGACCGATTCATCGGACTGTCTGATCCACCAGAAGAACCTATCAAGAGGATCAGTGGTCAGTTAAGAAAGAAGTCTTTGCTGACACCGGTCCATCGGACACGACGTGCCACCGATCCATCGGAGGAGTACTGACTCCGATTCATCACACACGGTATTGATTACAAAAGAGAATCGGTTGCGGAATTCTATCAGAGGCCAAATGGTTAAAAAAGTGAGAGTTGTTGGGAACAATGAATGAGAATACTCAAAGACCAATCAAACAAATGAAGCATAACAATGTAGTCAACCATTTTCATAAAACAAATGTTTTGTTTTGCTTCAATTGGGTCGAGAGCAAGAGAATTCAAGTTAGTTTGCTTCAAGTGGGTCAAGAGCAAAAGAAGACGTGATTTGAACAAAAGTGTTGCTCGTTTTAATTGGGTCATCGGACAATGCTTGACACCAATTCATCAGAAGGAATCAGAGACCGATTCATCAGACACAGGATGACACCGATAAGTCATTGGTCGATGGACTTCATCGGATGCAGAATCATCGGTCTGAGTAATTGTTGAACGTTTGAAGAAAAGATCTGTTTTGAAGAGTGCTGCCAGAGTTTTGCCAAGGAGGTTTTCGAATGCTACAGAAGTTGCAACGATGTTTATGGCAGAATGGTTTCAAAGGTTTTATGTCTTCCAGTTGGTATAGAGCATCGGAATGAGAAGTTATTCATTTGTTTTCAGTTGGTACAGAGTATCGGAATGAGAAATCATCAGTTCTTATGTATTTTCAATTTCTTATGTATTTTCAATTTCTTATGTATTTTCAATTTCTTATGTATTTTCAATTTCTTATGTATTTTCAATTTCTTATGTATTTTCAATTTCTAAAGTATTTTCAATTGGATCAAGAAAATCGGAGGGACCATATGTTTCATCGTAATGAGGACTGTATCGGAATGACAATCTGTATCGAACTAAAGAATGGTTAGAAAGTCCGAAGCGAACTGAAGTTGTGAGAAGATTCGAGAAGATTCGAGAAGAATCGGGAAGTGAAGAGAAGCGCTGAAAGAGTCAAAGATGAAGTCGAAACGGAAATGAAATTCAAGATTCTGAAATTTTGGTTGAGCAGGAAAGTGAAATCGATTTCCCGCCCATACCTCTTTTAGCTCTCCTATAAATAGAAGGAAGTACATTGTACTTTCTGACGCTTGTACTGTTCACGTGCGAAGAAAGAGAGAGAGAGAGTTGAAAGTTTTGGGAGAGAAGAAGTTTCCGGACAAAGTTTTTTGAATAAGCTTTCTGAACTGAAGAAGAAAGAGTAACCAGATCGGACCGAGCCATCGGACGCGGGTTTCCGGGGAAAGTTTGAAGTGGTTCAGAATTGTTTTCAGAGTATTATTTCTTATCTATTTTCCAGACTAAAGTATCGAACAGAGAAATCGAGTAAGTCATCGGACTAAGTTTTTGTACAAAGTCTAAAAATGGTGTTTCTACCTGCTGTTCGGTAGGAAAGTGAAGAATTGTGTTTTAAAGATTTATATAAGTGAAAGTTGATAAGGCACCACGGTAACAAGTTTTGAACCAATTGGTGAAGGTTTCTTAACTTGTTACAAAAACTTGTTTTACATCATCTATGTTGGAAGAAGCGCACACACTGTTGTATTGATCATAGTGCTGCACAATTGTAAAGGTATATCCTACGTGTTGTATCCACACAAAAAGATTGTTTTCTAATGGACTGTGTGGTATTGGATCATTTCCAAACCATGTCAAAGACTAGCTACTCTTATTGAGTAGTGAAGCTTGTAAATACTTGAGTTCTTGTGGATGTATGAATGTTTTGTTTTCAGCAAATTGATAAATTTTTAATAGGAGGTGAAGGTTGTTATAAAAGAAAGATGGCATAAAAGAAAAAAATATCTTACTAGTTGTATCCACACAAAAAGATTGTTTTCTAATGGATTGTGTGGTATTGGATTATTTCCAAACAATGCCAAAGACTAGCTAATCTTATTGAGTAGTGAAGCTTGTAAATACTTGTGTTCTTGTGGATGTATAAATGTTTTGTTTTCAGCAATGTGATAAATCTTTAATAGGAGGTGAAGGTTGTTATAAAAGAAAGATGGCATAAAAGAAAAACTGATTCACCCCCTCCCTCTCTCAGTGATACATCGATCCTGGTTGGGCATTTACATATTTAATACCCCAACCAACAACTAGCAACCCCCTGAAAACTAATAAAGCAATTACATATCTGCCCCTGACAGCTAACAACTCAGCCAACTCTCTGACACATCAGTAAAGCAAATCCCCCAACCTCTCTGCCCTTACGCAGCAGCCCCCAGCTCTTTACCCTTACGCAGCTCCCCAGTCCCAGGCACCTCCTTTGCAGCAGTATCAGCCCAAATACCCTTATCCTTACGCAGGAGTAGCTTTAGGGGGCCCCTTAGCAGGTTCATATCAATTTTGCCCTCTTAAAAACACCTTGTCCACAAGGTGATTTTTCGAGTGGCTTTCGCGGTGGCCTCAGTAGCCGGCCAATGTACGCAAAAGCAGTTGCAATCCTCAGGCGGTGCTGTCAACCATGCAACGTGGCTATATCGCAAGAATCTCCATCCCGTGTTGCCCTCGAACAGGCAGTCCTCCCACGGTCAACCTCCTTCCGATGAGGTGGCTCACGGTTCCCAGCTTCGGTAGCTACTTTCTGCAGCTGTTTTCAACTCCCTGTTGCAGACCAAGTTTGCTTGTCATTACTAACATACATTGCATCTGGTATACTCCGTAGAGATCGTGCCCACGGCGTTAAATTCGGTAACAGAGCATCTCCATCCACTAAAAGAATTTCTCCTACGGGCTTGCAACGCAATTCTAGAATTACTTTGTCCCTGTTCCACGTATGTTCTAAAGCTTGAATTTGAATTTTCCTCATCTAGCTGAACCGGTTTGGAATCCACCTGCCACACTCGCTTTGACTGTGTTGGAAATACCTGCAGTTCGGTTAAACCAGTGATAGGTTTTGTCTGCCCCAGCAACACTAATGGCCTCTTGTGCTGCTGCATCTGTTCCGTTCGCTACTCGTTCTCCTCAAGAGAAACTTTGATTGGACTCATTGTTAGCAGTGCGGGGTCCGGTCCAAGGGGTGTTTTCCCACAGCGCCCACGCCCCCCTATTCTGCACACTTACCAGCGTAGGGGTAAAGTGGGGAATAAAGATTATGTTAGAGGTGTGGGGTCCAACAGTTAGTTTAGCCAGGGGAATAAAGTTTCTGTTAGTGGTGTGGGGTCCAACAGTTAGTTCAGCCAGGGGAATAAAGTTTCTGTTAGAGGTGTGGGGTCCAGCAGTTAGTTCAGCCAGGGGAATAAAAAGGAAGGTTAGGCCTACGCAAGGGGGTGTGAATATACTACTTCATATTTTGTTGGAACAGAATTGGTGGGGGCCAGAGGCCTGACTCCCGAAGCTCCTCCCAACAGCAGCTGGCAACACTGGAGGTGGTCTCTCCATCGGCAACCTGTTGTATCTCCCTAGCTGTAACATCTGGAAACCGGTATTATCAATCTAATTCTCTCTTCTCAGCACTAGTTTTGTTAATTTTCGTGACAGTCACACACTAGACCCGTAACATTTTGGCGACCCCGCTGAGGAAACGCGAGCTGAGGACTCAGAACAGAGAAAAACGCACGTTGAGAGCCAGCGCTGTAATTTCTCTTCAGAATTGGGCTGATTGTTTCGTGTTGCATGCAAACTCAAATGGAGCACCGAGTAGCCTCTATTGAATCGTCCATGGATAGTATAAGAATTGTCAGGGCTTCTATACAAGAGAATGTGGGAAAAATGATGAGCGGGCAGGATGAGAGCTTGCAAATAGCTCAGAACGAGGTGCAGCAAACGGAGGAACGATTAATGTTGCGAGTTCGGAGTCTGGAAGAACAGACTATGGAGAAACTAAGAGGAATAGAGTCGCCTATTGAGCGCAATTCAGAAGTTGGAAAACAGAGCGGAAGCGCGATGGACAGGATGTCCGGCAGGGAGTACGTCGAACGCCTGGGAAAAGTTCCAGCTATGGAAGTAGCAGACCAATCTGAGGAGCTGCGTTCTGTGACACGGAGGATAGAACTGCCTAACTTCGCTGGTGATGATCCTCTGGGATGGATCACTAAAGCTGAAACCTACTTTCTCATAAATCGAACTCCTGATGATATGAGATTACATCACGTACAAATCTGCATGGAGGGCAATGCACAGTATTGGTTCCTATCATGGAACAGTGTAACTCCGGAAGCCTCTTGGAGCTCTTTTAAACCTGCTTTTCTGGACCGGTTTGGCAGGAACACTGATGGAGACCCGCTAAGGTTTTTGAAGAATCTAAAGCAGACAGGTTCGGTGGATGAATACATCGAGGAATTCGAGCAGGTCGCTTTAAGGCTGCCCAACTTCCCGGAACCATGGTACATGAGCCTTTTCATGGGTGGATTGCGTTCTGAAATAGAAAATCGAGTCTCAACGCATGAACTGACAAACAAATTCCGAATGATAATCCTGGCAAGGAAAGTTGAAAGGGAATTGGTTAGTGAAGGAGTGCTTCGCGGTACACGTACCCGCTCAATTGTACTTTCTGTCTCTCGGAATCTCGGAGGCACGACAAATTTTTCAGTACCCCGACCAACCATTGATCGAAACCGCCGCGACGAAGAATTACAGAAGGTCGTAGGAGATGACCGATGGGGAGGGGTAAGAGCACTTAGTCGACAAGAACGAGAAGAACGGAAGCAAAAGGGACTGTGCTTCCGATGTGGCCAACCATTCAAACCCATGCATAAATGTCCTGATAGGCATTTGCGGTTGTTGGTCTGGGAGTTTGAGGAACTCAAGGAGCAGCAAGAAACAAAAGATGTGGCAAAGGCAGCCGAGGAGGAAACAGTGGCTGAGAAAGAAGCTTTGCACGAGTTGCCAACCGACCAGGAAGGGGAGCAGGTAGAGCTGCGTAACATGGGTGGAATGGGGGTCGATTCGATGATTTTAGCCGAGGAAATAACCGGGGTACCAGTTCTTATTTTAGTGGACAGCGGAGCCAAACATAATTTCATCTCCAGGCGGATAGCAAAAATTGCAAATGTAACAGTTATTCCAACCAGACCCTTCGGTATAACACTCGACAACGGATCCCTGGCTCTTTCACAAGGGCTTGTGCAAACAGATACAGATCAATCTGGAGAATTTTGATGTTATAATAGATGCTTATGTCTTCGATACAGGAGGAACGGATATAATTCTGGGAATGCAATGGTTGAAAGGCTTGGGCAGCATGTTGACTGACTGGGGGCACAAGAAAATGGAATTTATGTGGCAGGGGGAAGAAATCCGACTGCAGGGAAAAACGGCCGATGAGGTGAGCACATTGCGGCAGCCAAACCATGCTCAGTCCAAGACTTTGGTTGTTGAAGGGTGGGTTTGGTTAGTGCAACTCCAGTTTCCAGCAGCAGGTTTGGCCAAAGTGCAGACCGAACAGCTCCAGTTAGAAGAGATGCTGGAAAAATTTCAGACTCTGTTCGACCAACCTCGAGGTCTCCCACCACAGAGGGTGACAGATCATGCTATAAATTTAGTGTCTGGGGCAGCACCAGTAAGCATCAGACCGTATAAGCTAGCCCATTATCTTAAGGACGAGGTTGAACACCAAATAAATGATATGTTGACTCAAGGGATAGTGCAACATAGCTGCAGCCCATTTGCCAGCCCCATAATCCTTGTTAAAAAGAAAGACAGTAACTGGAGAATGTGTGTAGATTACCAGGCGCTAAATAAACTAACCATACCAGATAAATTTCCCATCCCTGTTATTGATGAGTTGTTGGATGAGTTGCAAGGAGCAACATATTTTTCCAAACTGGATTTGAAATCTGGATTCCATCAGATTCGGGTCCGAACAGCGGATGTTAGTAAAACGGCCTTCCGAACTCACGAAGGACACTATGAATTTCTGGTCATGCCGTTTGGACTAATGAATGCCCCGGCTACTTTTCAGTCCACTATGAACCAAATGTTTAAGGAGTATCTGAGGAAGATTGTTTTGGTATTTTTTGATGACATTCTGATTTTTAGTAAAACATGGGCAGACCATCTTCAACACTTGAGAGTTGTTTTCCAGGTGCTGCAGCGTAATCAGTTTCATCTGAACCAAAAGAAATGTTTTTTGGCACAACAAACCATGGAATACTTGGGCCATATTATTTCAGCTAATGGCGTGTCAGTGGAACCATCAAAAATTGAATGTGTTGTCGGCTGGCCCCGTCCGCAATCTGTTAAAGGAGTCAGGGGATTCTTGGGTTTGACCGGCTACTACAGAAAATTCGTTGAAGGATACGGTAAGATAGCAAAACCCCTCACGGAATTGACAAAAAAGGATAATTTTCGTTGGTCTCCGAAAGCTGAGCAAGCCTTTAACACCCTTAAAGGATGCCTAGTTTCAGCCCCTCTACTTGCCTTGCCTGACTTCAAACAACCTTTTATCATTGAGTGTGATGCATCTGGTCTAGGAGTTGGGGTTGTTCTCATGCAAGCTGGACGACCAGTTGCCTATTTCAGCAAGGCGTTAGCAGACACTAACCTCACCAAATCGGTTTATGAAAAAGAAGTTATGGCACTTGTCTTAGCTATCCACCATTGGAGACAATATCTGATAGGAAACCATTTTATTGTATACACCGATCACAAGGCTCTCAAGCATCTCCTCAGTCAACGTCTCCACACGGCAAATCAACAGGATTGGCAGGCAAAACTATTGGGGTATGACTTTGAGATCATTTATAAACCCGGACGCCTAAATCAGGCGGCGGATTCCCTCTCCCGCCAGGCTGCGGGCGAACTTGACAGCTCAAACGAATCTATAACCCTAGGTTCAGCCGTATCCGAACCACTCTGGCTGGAAACAGATGCAATAAAGGCCGAGTATCAGCAGGATTCAGTACTGAAGAATATCATTTCTGTTGTCCAGCAGCACCCATCAACACAGCCCAGGTTTACTATCCATCAGGGCTTGCTGTTTTTCCAAGACCGCCTTGTACTGTCCTCCAAGTCCAGCCTCATACCCAAGTTTTTACAGTACTATCATTCCTTGCTAGTAGGAGGCCATGCTGGTTTCCATAAAACCTACAAACGGCTAGCTTCGGGCTTATTTTGGAAGGGAATGACTAAACAGGTTCAACAGTTTGTTCGTGAGTGTGATGTTTGTCAACGACATAAAACTCTGGCCATGTCTCCAACCGGATTACTCCAACCGCTTCCAATTCCAGCCCAAGTTTGGGAAGATATATCAATGGATTTTTTATCCGGCTTACCCAAGTCGCAAGGCTTTAACGTAATCTTGGTAGTTGTGGACCGTTTCTCCAAATATGCCCATTTTCTGCTGCTGCGCCATCCCTACACAGCCAAAGATGTTGCTGAACTTTTCATTAAGGAAGTTGTACGGCTACATGGCATACCTAGCTCGATACTTAGTGATCGGGACCCTATTTTTGTCAGTAATTTCTGGAAGGAATTATTTCGCCTGGAGGGCACCTCTCTCAAGATGAGTTCTTCTTACCACCCCCAGACGGACGGACAAACAGAAATTGTTAATAAGTGTCTTGGAACATACTTACATCGTTTTGCTTCCGAAAGGCCACTATCTTGATCCCGATGGATGCCCTGGGCCGAATACTGTTACAACACGGAGACTCATTCCTCAACTAAGATAACTCTCTTTGAGGCTGTTTACGGGCGGAAACCTCCTACGGTTCAGCGGTTTACTGGACAGTCTACACCAGTGGACACGGTGTCCACTCTTCTGACTGAGCGAGATCAAATGATTGAGCAGCTCCGGCATAACCTCACCCGAGCCCAACAATTGATGGCTCGATCTGCCAACAAGCACCGTCGAGATGTCACTTATGATGTTAGAGAACTCGTTTATGTCAAACTCCGACCAAATATTCAGACTTCCAAGGCCCACAAACTTACTCCCAAACTAGCAGCCCGCTATTATGGACCATATGTGGTTGAAGCACGCCTGGGAAACACCGCTTATAAGTTGATTTTGCCCCCATCAACACGGATACATCCGGTCTTCCATGTCTCACAGCTAAAACGTGCAGTTGGGAATTCTCCAATCCAATCTGAGCTCCCGGAAGTTTGGGGTCGTTCTTCATCCACAGGACCTCAGCCAGTGGCAATCTTGGCATCCAGAGCAGCGCCTGGGCATTCACGTGGCAGTTGGTTAATTCATGTTGCGGAATCGCCGGGAGACACAACGACAGAAACGAGAAAAAACGAAAAGAAAGAAAGCAAGGGACACAACGATTTACGTGGTTCGGGAAAAAATCCCTACGTCCACGGGAGAGGCAGAATTTCACTATGATTCGGGAGCACAAAATTACAGAGGATTTCAGTCATCTAAAACCCTAGCCCGAAATGGGCTATAAAACAATGGAAAGACGATCACTGTTCAAAAAGTGGTCCGCGTCGCTACAATGAACGGCGGCTGGCTTTGTCAAAAGCGCTACAGTAAAGTTGACCCCGAAGTCCGCACCGCTACAGTGTCTGTCGGTGTCGGTCGATCAGCTCCGATAGTTGCGGGCCACAAGCATTCGGCCCAACCGGATCGGGCAACACCAATCCAACAATTTAGTGGCAAGGTTTACATACTGAAGAATCAACATGGGAGGATGTCGGTTGTTGCAGAATCGCCGGGAGAAACAACGACAGAAACGAAGAAAAAAACGAAAAAAAAAGAAAGCACAGGACACGACGATTTACGTGGTTCAGGAAAAATCCCTACGTCCACGGGAGAGGCAGAATTTCACTATGATTCGGGAGCACAAAATTACAGAGGATATTCAACATGAAACCCTAGCCCGAAATGGGCTATAAAACAAATGGAGAAGACGATCACTATTCGAAAAGTGGTCCGCGTCGCTACAGTGAACGGCGGCTGGCTTTGTCAAAAGCGCTACAGTAAAGTTGACCCCGAAGTCCGCACCGCTACAGTGTCTGTCGGTGTCGGTCGGTCAGCTCCGCTACAGTGGTCAGCATTGCTACAGTGCCGAAAATTTGGGTCGGGGCCGGCGCGTTGCCCCCTGCAACCCCCAACGAGCTCACCGCGGAGCTCGACCCGCGAAAGTTGTGAGCCGCAAGCATTCGGCCCAACCGGATCGGGCAACACCAATCCAACACCGAGCTCATCATTTCCCAGTTTCCAGATTTACACCTTGAGGACAAGGGATCGCTTGCCGAGGGGAAAATTGTTAGCAGTGCGGGGTCCGATCCAAGGGGTGTTTCCCCACAGCGCTCACGCCCCCATATTCTGCACACTTACCAGTGTAGGGGTAAAGTGGGGAATAAAGATTCTGTTAGAGGTGTGGGGTCCAGCACTTAGTTCAGCCAAGGGAATAAAGTTTCTGTTAGTGGTGTGGGGTCCAGCAATTAGTTCAGCCAGGGGAATAAAGTTTCTGTTAGAGGTGTGGGGTCCAGCAGTTAGTTCATCCAGGGGAATAAAAAGGAAGGCTAGGCCTACGCAGGGGGGTGTGAATATACTACTTCATATTCTGTTGGAACAGAATTGGCGGGGGCCAGAGGCCTGACTCCCGAAGCTCCTCCCAACAGCAGCTGGCAACGCTGGAGGTGGTCTCTCCATCGGCAACCTGCTGTATTTTCCCCTATCTCCCTAGGTGTAACATCTAGAAACCGGTATTATCAATCTAATTCTCTCTTCTCAGCAATTGTTTTGTTAATTTTCGTGACACTCACACACTAGACCCGTAACACTCATTTTCTCTTTCTCTTCATTGTGTTCGTCAGAACTAGAAGTAGGTTCGGAACTCGCCTCAACTGGCCGATCTGCATCTGGAAATTTCTCCACCTGATCGTCTGCACGTGTCGACCACCCAGAATCAGCTTGTTGTGCTAGAAATTCCTGCAGCAGTAACTGAAATTTACATTGCTCCTTCCGGAGCTCGGCCATAGTCACAGCATCTTCTGCATAAGTTCCTTTGGAGTTTGTTGTCACAACTCCGGCATCACTATCCTCAGCTCCATCACCAATGTTTCCACAGCTGTTAAGCGATCCTCCTTGTAACGATCAAGAATCTCTTTCCAGAACACCGTTGTGACTTGAGTTCCAGCCGAGACTCTGTCAAGAACCACTCTCAATGAAAGCACCAAATGATAGGTGTGTGTGTGAGAGAGAGAGAGAGAGAGCGAGAGCGAGAGCGAGAGCGAGAGCGAGAATTCTAATGATATTAATAACAAAACGAACTGGAATAACAGTATAACACTGTGGAAGAAGAAAAATGAGGAAATTGGAAGAAAAAGAATCTCCCGAAGACGCTGCAACGAGAGCCTTAGGCCGCAGCCTCCAATCTGCACAGCAGATACAACTTCAAAAACATTTGTAATCCCCCTGCCCTATAGCCTTCCTCTATTTAATACCCCAGCCAACAATTAACAACCCACTAACAACTAATAGAGCAATTACATATCTCCCCTCGACAACTAACAACCCAACCAACTCCCTGACACATCAGTAAAGCTCCCTACCTTTACGCAGCAGCCCCCAGCTCCCTACCCTTAAGCAGATCCCCAGCCCCAGGCACCTCCTTCGCGGCAGTAGCAGCCCAGTTACGCTTACCCTGACACAGAAATAGCAGCCCAGTTACGCTTACCCTGACACAGGAATAGCTTCAGGGGACCCCTTAGCAGGTTCCTATCAAATAGTCAAAACAGGAGTCATTCCAAGTCCAAGAACAAAGTAATCAAATGCTATCACTGTAAACAATTTGGTCGCATTAAGAAGAACTATCTAAACAGAAAATCCTATAGTAATTCTTAAGATGGGACAGACCATTCTTTGTTCATTGAAACGGGGTATGATAGTGCAGAGGTTTTGAATGTGTCTAATAAAACTATAGGTGAGGAATGGGTTTTTTGGATTCTAGTTGCTCATTCCATGTGTCCTAGTAAGGAGAACTGATTTAATAGAATGTGAGGATTATGTCATTTTAGGCAACAATAAGAGCTATAGAGTCATGAGGAAGAGTTTTGTATTGCCTGAACTTCATGATAATACTGTTCAAGCTCAGAATGATGTGAGGTGGGACTCGAATTAAAAATAAAAACTTATATCATTAGGTTCCCTTGATCAAAAGAGTTACACTTTTAGATCTGAGACCGGTTGTCTTAAAATCACAAAGGGATCACTCGCTGTAAGGTCATGAAGAACTTCAAAAACCAGGGTTGTTCAAAAACAAATAGTACCCAGTAATGTTCCTTTTTATGAAGATTGTGTTTTTGGCAAGTCAAGGAGTAAGTTTCAATAAATCGAAGTTGAAAACCAATAATCCTCTAGATTATTATGTTCACTTTGATCTCTAGGGACCTTCCAAAACTGCTTCTCATGGTAAAGACTATTATTTCATAACCTTCATTGATAATTAATCTATGAAGGTTTGGATTTACATTATAAAAAATAAATCTCATAATTTTAAAATCTTTAAGGATTGGAAGACTATTGTTAAAAAATTATATTGTTAGGAAACCTAAGGCCTTAAGAAATGATAATCGTCCGGAATATCTATCCACTGAATTCATTGAATTCTGTAAATCATAGGGAATTATGAACTATTTTAGAAAGGGTATGAAGAATGTTGTTTTGCCCTGCTTTGCCCAAATCCTTCTGGTCAAAAGCTGCCACCACAGCAATATACCTTATAAATAGATGTCCATCCACAGCCATTGGCTTTCAAAAATACCTAAGCATTATGGAACAATAAACCCCCTTCTTATGATCACTCGAGAGCCTTTGGGTGCACTATTTATGTTCACTATAAAACTGATAAGCTTGAACCACAATCTCTTGGGTGTATTTTCATTGGCTATCCGAAAGGTATTTGTTGCAGTGTTTGTCCCATATCGGACTTCGGTGTTTTGTTATCATTATAATTCTCTATAAATAAACTCCAAGACCTCTCTTAGGAGGCATCTTGGGTATTGGGTTACTTGTTCCTCCATTCTAACATGGTATCAGAGGAGGTCTAACCCGAAAACCCTCCCTCTCATATATCCACTCGGCCAAGGTTTTTCAGGGATTTCCCCCGTTGGGGGCGGCGGTCACAGGCCCTTGGCCATCGTCACAGCAGCGCCGCCCCCTGCCATCTCCCCCCTCGCGCATCACCTTTGTCTCCCAACAGCAGCGACAAGCCAATCGCGCCTCCCCTCCTGCTTCTCTCGTCGTGTGTCCTAGTTGTGTGACAGCCCCCATGCGCGTCGCCCATCCCTACACATCCACCCCTCCTACCTCGTCTTCCAGCCGTCAGAGCGCAGCAATCCAACGCGGCCGTTGTGCACAATTCGTCGTCTCGTCGCCATGGAGTGCCATCCTTGCCCTGGCCGCATTCACCTGCATCGCAGTCCGCCGCCTATGCACTCCTGCCCACATCGAAGACTGCCCGCCGCTTACATGCTGGTCACCCCGCCCTGATGCAACAGCCCCTGACACGGCACCCCCCCTCCTCCAATCGATCAGCCAAAGTACGCGCCTCCGCCCTGACAAGGCTAGCGCGACCCCCCTGCTGCTGCGCGCGCCTCTTGTTGTCGATGTCCCCACTGGCACGTCCCCTGCTCTGTTGCTCCCAGCTGCAGCAACAGACGCAGATCCCTCTTCCAAGCACGGCCTCTTTGACATGGTGCTCCTCCCTCCTAAGGCATTGACTGCATCCCCCCCGATCTATGACATCACTTTATGCGAGCGCCACCCAGCTCACACTTGTCTGCTCACCATGTTGTGTTCCGGCGCAACCACCGTTCTTCTTGTGTCCATCCCTCTCCTTCACCCATTATGCATAGTCACACCATTGATGTAATCTGACTATTCCTATCGAACATCCGATCATAGTTTTGTAGCGTGTTGTTCCTGCATGCCTAAATCCTCTTGACCCGGCTATTCCTGCCGAGGCATGATCCGACTATTCATGTCGGTGTATTCTATTTCCAGCTATTCCTGCTGGTTCTGCATGACGGGTGTTGTTTCTTGGTAGGCACAATCTTTTTCAGCGACATCACCTATCAACTTATTGAGGGAAAGCAGCCATGACGATTTATATTTTCTTATGTTTTGTCTTGTTATGTAATCAAGCTGGATATGTCCAGCTTGAGGGGGAGTGTTAGCAGTGTTTTTTGTTTGCTTTGTTTTCTTTAATTATGTATCCAAGTTAGGCATACCTACCTTGAGGGGAAGTGTTGAAGTGTTTGTCCCACATCGGACTTGGGTGTTATGTTATCATTATAATTCTCTATAAATAAACTTCAAGGTCTCTCTTAAGAGACATCTTGGGTATTGGGTTACTTGTTCCTCCATTCTAACAGTATTAAAGGTTATAAATTGTGTATAGATAGACCCGGATTCCAGAAAGGTATCATCAGTCGTGATGTTACATTCCATGAGTCAAGTATACCAAGGTTGAAACATGTTAGTGATGACGAATCTCATGCACCTCAATCCAAAGGTGTTGAAGTCCAATTAAATCTTGAATCTGAGTCACAAAATGAGATTGTTCGAACTCATTCACATAATGAAGTTGAGTTTTGTTGGAGTCTGTATCCCACATCGGACTTGTGGTCCGATGTGGTTTTTATCATTCATTATAAAAGAACGCTTCAGCCTCACCTTGAGGTAAGGAGGCAAGGGGGTTTTCCCAATCTACATGGTATCAAAAGGAACCTAATCCCGAACCTCTCATCCTCCCATTTTATTCCCCACGTCTATATCCTCTCCCCCGAGGGGGGCGGCGGCCCCCGTGTAGGGCTAGGTTAATCTTATGTCGCCGCCCCTCCGGGATCATTTCTCAGGCGGCCCCTCCCCGGTTTTGCCTTTCCGCGCGCGACAGCCACATCCAGGCGACCTAGTCTGGCGCCCTCGTCCCGGCAGCCTCTCCCTCCCGGTGATCTCCCCCTGCTGCGCGCGATGGCCGACGGCCCGACGCCCGATCCCGACGGCTCCTACCCGACGGCCTCCCTCCCGGCGCATCCCGTCGCGGCGCATCCCGTCGCGCCGCCCGCCGCTCGGTCCTGCGAAGCTTCTCCCCTACGGCGCAACTCCCGGCGGATCGCCTCCTCCCCGTTGCGCGCACGCTGTTTTCGTCGCGCCTCTCTGCCCTAAGCGGCCTTCCCTCGTCGGCTTCACCCTGTGCACGCGACGAAATCCAGGCGGCCCCTCCCTGCACGATTCTCTCAAGGACAAGATCCTCCTCCTCCGGCGGCTGCCCTACTTCCAGATCCAGCCAGATCCGGTCCGCACGCACCATCGCTTCGACTCCGCCTCCTTGCGCGACGCATCAACAGTTGCTCCCTCCATGTCGGCCTCCTCCTGCTTCCTGCAGAATCCCCGCCTTCCTGCCCGGTGCCTCCTGCGGAATCCCCACCTCCCTGCCCGGCGCCTCCTGCAGAATCACCGCATCCCATCGTCGGTGCCTCCTGCGGATTCCTCGGCGCTTTGATGACTGACCCTCCCGTGCGGATTTCTCGGCACTTTGACGATTGGCCCGACATTGCGGATTTCCCGGCGCTCTGACTGACCGGCCCGTAGTGCGGATTTCCCGACGCTCTGACGACCGACCCGCCGGTGTGGATTTCCCGGCGCTCGGTTGTCCGGCCCCGCACTTTTTCGGTGTTTACCCACCCTTTTTCAGCGGCATCATATCAACATCGTCAGGGGGAGCAGCAATGTTGAAGCTTTATCTTTTATTATGTTTTGTCTTGTTTTTGTCATCAAGCTGGGCCCCTCCAGCTTGAGGGAGAGTGTTAGCGTCTGTTTTGTTGCTTTCTTTTCATTATGTGTCCAAGCTAGGTACACCTAGCTTGAGGGAGAGTGTTGGAGTCTGTATCCCACATCGGACTTGTGGTCCGATGTGCTCTTTATCATTCATTATAAAAGAACGTCTCAGCCTCACTTTAAGGTAAGGAGGCAAGGAGGTTTTCCCAATCTACAAGTTTGAATTTGAATCTAAGTTAAAAGGTGAGGGTTTTGGTGGAGTTGGTGATTATCAACTCACGAGAGATGGGCAAGGAAATTCATTCGACCTCCTTCTATATATGGTCACGTTGATGTGGTTATCTTTGCTTTTAATATTGATCAAGACCTTACTGACGATGAACCCCAAACTTATAAGCAAGCAGTGATAAGTAATGAACCTAAAAATTGACTTGCAGCCAGGAATGAAGAAACGGTTTCCTTATTCAAAAATAAGGCCTTACTGACGATGAACCCCAAACTTATAAGCAAGCAGTGATAAGTAATGAACCTAAAAATTGACTTGCGGCCATGGATGAAGAAACGATTTCCTTATTCAAAAATAAGGCCTGGGTTGTTGACAATAAACCGAATGATGCAAAATTCATTGGTTATAAGTGGATATATAAGAAAGATAAAGATAATGTTGGAGAAATTAAAATTAGCTTTAAAGCACGACTCATTGTCGAAAGTTTCTTGCAACGGGGACGGGTTGACTATGATGAAATTTTTTCTCCTATGGTTAAGCATTCTTTAATTGGATTACCTCTGTCATTCATTGCATTGAATGATTTCCATTTATAACAACTTGATGTAAAAACAACGTTCCTTCATGGTGAATTGGGGGAGAAAATTTATATAAAACCTCCAAAGGGTTATGTGAGTAAGTTTAAATTGAATCGAGTTAGTTTATTAAATAAATCATTCTATGGTTTAAAAAAATCTTCTAGGTAGTAATATAAAAAAATTGATTCATTTATGGTAAAAAATAGTTTTAACAGTATCAATTATGATACATGTGTATATTTAAATTTGTAAAGCATGAAATGGTTTATCTTCCGCTAAATGTTAATAACATGCTGATTATTTGCAAAAATATGAGGTTAATTGGTATTAAATCCCAACTTAAATCTGTTTTTGAAATGAAAGATCCCTATGAAGTCATTCTGAGTATGGAAATTGTTAGAGATACGAAACACGGATTGTTATACCTATCTCAGCATACGCATATCAAAAAGGTCCTTGAGCAATATTTGTTTGATAATTTGAAACTAGTTAATATAGCACTAGGTCAACATTTTAGATTGTTAATTTCTCAATCACCTAGTACAGAGTCAGATATAACTTACATAAGTAGAATTCCATATGCTAATGTAGTTGACAAAGTTATGTAAGCAATGATTTGTCTGAGGCCAGATATTGCCTTTGTAGTTTATATCTTAAGCAGGTTGTAGTTTAAAGATCCCTCTTACCCTCAAGGTAAGGAGAGGGCTTGTATTTATAAAAAATTGTAAGTGGAAGTTACAAGAGAGGTTACAAAAGAAGTGGGGGCTGGAAGTTACAAAGTTAGTGGGGCTGGAAGTTACCCATACTCCAACACTCCCCCTCAAGCTAGGTGTACCTAGCTTGGACACATAAAAAAAAGAAGACCGTAACTCCCCCTCAAGCTGGGCGGCAGATGTTGTGGATCCCCAGCTTGGAACTAAGAGAGGCGAGGCGAGCACCGGGGAGGCCTTTAGTGAAGATGTCAGCAAGCTGGTCCGCCGTGGAAATGTGGCTAAAGCTGACATGTTTGTTCTCCAGGTGGTGGCGAAGAAAGTGACAGTCCACCTCTATATGCTTCGTGCGTTCATGGTAAACAGGATTCGAAGCAATTTTAGTGGCGGCCTGATTGTCACACCATATGTTAGCAGAAGTCTGCTGAGGAAAGCCAAGCTCCTGGAGGAGGTGTTGAAGCCATAGGATCTCGGTAGTGACGGTGGCCATGGCACGGTACTCAGACTCGGCACTGGAGCGAGAGACGACCGTCTGTTTCTTGCTTCGCCAAGAAATGAGATTTCCTGCTAAGAATATGGCAAACCCAGATGTAGATTTCCGAGTAGCAAGGCAGCCAGCATAATCAGCATCACAGAAGGCCTCAATATTCTGATGAGGATGCTGGGAGTAATGAAGACCACGGGCATGATCTCTCTTGATGTATTTGGCGATGCGGATGACCGCATCCCATTGGGAGGTGGTTGGATGCTCCATAAATTGACTGACCTTGGCAACCGCACAGGAGATGTCGGGTCGAGTCATGGTGAGATAATTGAGTTGGCCCACCAACCGACGGTACCGCTCGGGATATGGGTATAGAGCTGAGGAGGCATAAAGAGACCGCTCCCCAGGCTCGAGAGGAGTATCGACCGCAGTGGCCTGAGTCAGCCCAGCATCCTGTAATATATCCAATGCATACTTCCGTTGGCAGAGGGAGATGGTGTCCGAGGAATAGGAAACCTCGATGCCGAGAAAGTAGGTGAGAGGACCAAGATCCTTCGTGTTGAAGTGGTGGTGTAGATGGGCCTTGAGGTGGGTAATACCCACAGAGTCGTTGCCGGTGATGATGATGTCATCCACATATACGACCAATAAGATGCAGCCACGTGCACTCGTCCGGTAGAAGACAGTGTGATCCTTCATACTGCGAGAAAGCCCAAAATCGCCAATGACCGTGCTAAAGCGGCCGAACCAAGCACGGGGTGACTGCTTGAGGCCGTAGAGAGAGCGGCGGAGACGGCAGACTCGAGATTCAGCACCGAAGGCACAAAATCCGGGGGGCTGCTGCAGATAAATTTCTTCCTCAAGGAAGCCATGGAGGAAGGCATTCTTGACATCCAACTGATGAAGAGGCCACTGATGATGGGCGGCAAGAGAGATGAATAATCGGACAGAGGCCATCTTGGCAACCGGTGAGAAGGTATCAAAGTAGTCAACACCGTACGTCTGTGCAAAGCCTTTGGCAACAAGGCGGGCTTTGAGGCGGCTGAGAGTGCCATCGGGATTGAGCCTGACAGTGTAAATCCACTTGCTGCCCACGGCCTGTTTGCCTGCTGGAAGAGGTACAAGATCCCAAGTATGGTTATCCTCTAGAGCCTGCAATTCGTCCCGCATTGCAGCTAGCCACCCGGGGTGAGATTTGGCTTCACCAACCGTTCGAGGTACAGAGACTGTCTCCAGAGCTGACAAACCCCTGTATGAAGATACAAATAGAGGAGTACTCTGGCAGGAGCGAGTACCTTTCCGAAGGGCAATGGGCAAGTCCTCGGGTGGTGGAGCAGGAGCAGCGGACGAAGCGGGAGCGTCAGTGTCATCGGCCAGGACGGGGAATACAGTCGAAGGACGCCGAGAGTAGACCTGACCAAAATGTGTGTCAACAGGGGTTGACGGCGGTGAAGGATGGATGATGAGAGGAAGACAATCATCGATGGCAGGGTCAGGATGAGGAGAGGGAAGGAGGAATGGAGAACTTTCAACAAAGGCAACGTCGGCGGAGACGACATACCGCCGTAGGTCGGGGGAAAAACAGCGATAGCCGCGTTGAGTGCGGGAATAGCCTAAAAAGAGGCAGCGGAGGGATTTGGGAGCGAGTTTGGAGAGACCTGGACGTGTGTCGCGAACGTAACAGAGGCACCCAAACACGCGGATGGGTAGGGAGTGAAGAGGGAGAGAGGAGAACAAAGTTCGAAAAGGAGTTTCCCCTCGAAGGATAGTGGAAGGAAGACGGTTTATCAGGTAGGTGGCGGTGAGAATGGCATCGCCCCAAAACTGCAGAGGCACCTGTCGGTGAAAGAGAAGGGCACGAGCAGTCTCTAGAATATGTCTGTGTTTCCGCTCAGCCACACCATTCTGCTGGGGTGTATCAGGGCAGGAGGTCTGATGAAGGATGCCTTTCGTCCGGAGAAATTGCCGAAAGGAATTGGAGAGATACTCACGCCCATTGTCGGAGCGGAGACATTTGACCGAGAGGGAAAATTGATTCTGAATCTCAGCATAAAATGTTTGGAAGGTGGAGAACACGTCGGAGCGTTCTCGAAGGAGGTAAAGCCAAGTCATTCGCGAATAATCATCGATGAAAGAGATATAGTACTTGTAGCCCAAATGACTCGAAATGGTACAAGGACCCCAAACATCTGAATGAACGAGATCAAAAGGGTTTGAGGCCCGTGTATCCACCCGAGGGAGGTATGTAGATCGATGATGTTTTGCAAAGGTACAAGACTCACAATGAAATGAAATATTCCGACGAAACTCTGGAAAAAGCTGATGAATGGTGGATGCCGGCGGATGTCCTAACCGGGAATGAAGATCCAAAGCCGGAGAAGAGGTAGATGAGCAGGCGATGGGTGCTGGTGCATCGAACAGGTAGACCCCGTCCTGAAGTCGGCCTCTACCAAGTTCCCGGTTCGTTGTCTGCTCCTGAAAAACAACACCAGAGGAGGAAAATATGGCAGCGCAGTTAGATTCTTTTGTCAGTTTACTGATGGAAAGAAGATTAAATGGACTGCGGGGTACATGTGCCACAAAGGGTAGGTGAATCGTTGGAGTCAGAGAGCAGGTGCCGAAGCCCACAATCGGGATAGTGGAGCCATCAGCGACCGTGATGGCTGAGGGACCGGTGTAAGGGCAGTAAGAGGTCAACATACCAGCATCACCGGTGAGGTGGTCGGAGGCTCCTGAGTCCAACATCCATGCAGGGGAGCGACGGCCGACAAAGGCAGTGGAGTGAGCAGAATGGGCTATAGAAGCTGCTGATGGGCCGGGTTCGGCAGATTCCCGAGGTTCATGAGTCAGCCGGATGTCGGCCATCGAAAGGTCCAGAGAGTGAGGAAGAGTTGCAACTGCCGATGGTGCTTCCTGGACCGCCGTCTGTCCCTGCCGCGGGCGCTGAGATGGACGTCCATGCAGGACCCAACATCGGTCGATCGTGTGGCCAACCTTGTTACAGTGTTGACAGAGGGGACGTGGTCGACTGTCCACACGACCACGTCCACGAGGACCAGATGAACGGCCACCGCCGTGACCGACTAGAGCTGAATGGTCGATAACGGGGGCGGGAGGAGGAAGAGCCCGCTGGGCCTTGCTGAGTCGGTGATACACCTGTGGGATCTCCAGCGTCGACGAGCTAGCGAGCAATTCGGTTGCCGTGGTGGCAAATTCTGGAGCGAGGCCGTTGAGAAGAGTGAAGAGACAGAGCTGGTCCCGCTGGGTCTGAGCTTCGGCCGGTGTTTGTGGAATGGGCCACAACTCCTGCAATTCATCACGCAGCCCTTTCCATTCCAGGAAGTAGGTTGTAAAGGTGTGGGCCTGCTGGCGAACATGGGACAGTCTCTGAAGGATTTCGGACACCCGAGCGAGGTTATTTGTTTCGGAGTACATGATATTCAAGGAGTCCCAGAGCTCCTTGACGGTATTGGCGGTGCGGGTGACATCTTTGACCGATCGTTCCATGGAATTGACCAGCAGAGCGAAGATTTTGCTGTCAGCAAGTTTCCAGGAACGATATTTGGGATCAGCTGTGGCTGGGGGAGGATTCTCAAGATGATGGTCGAGGTCCATGCCGGTGAGGGACATCACAACAGTCTTCCGCCAGATGGAGAAATTTGTGGAGTCCAATCGGTCATCCACAAGGCGGGTAGAAGCGGTGATCAGCGGCGGCAGTGGGAAAGAGTCTGCCATGGAAGCGGAGCGGTGATACCGAAGATGCAGCGGAGGAATGAGCCGGAAGCAGGGAGTTTTGCCGGGGAGCGGTGCACCTGGGGCGCTGGAAAGACCGGGATGAGCCGGGTCTGGGCTGGGACTTGAAATTTAGGAGGGAAACTGGAAACCTGGTAAGCCAGGTGGATGACCAGCACCGCAAAAACACCGAATAGATTGTTCCTTTGCAGATCTGAGAGGGAGGCGTCGGAGGTGCGTAGCCGCGGGAGGAGGGCTGCCGGAGGAGAAGCCGGCGCGGGATGATGCGGAAGGCGCCGGGAGGCGCTGGAGCAGTGGGAGGCGCGGGAGTTCACAGGACGCAGGTAGGGCAGGCGAGGTTCTGCTGGGCGAGGTGGCGGGTGAGGGAGCGACGCTGGTGTGGGCGCGGGGGCCGACGGGGCGAGGGAGCCGCGTCTGGAAGGAGGCCCGCCGTGAGCAGAGGGGCGCCGGGAGTGTCGCGCTTTGGAGGAGCGGCGACGGGATGGGCGCGTAGGAGGAGCAGCGCCGGGAAGAGCTGGCGAGAGTTGCCGGGATGGGTCGGCCGCGCGGGAGGAGGAACTCCGCGGTACGGGAGGGCCGGCGCGGGCCGCGTTGGGAAGAGAGGGGGCCGCCAGGCGAGGGCCAGAGAGGCGCCGGTGCTGGACGGGAGGCGCGGTCGTTGCGCACAGAGATGCCGCCGGGAGAGCTTGCGGGAGCCGGACGAACTGCAGAAGGAGGCCCGACGGGGACCGGGCGCCGGTGCTGGACGGGAGGCGCGGTCGTTGCGCACAGAGATGCCGCCGGGAGAGCTTGCGGGAGCCGAGAGCCGCTGGGAGGGAGGGCCGAGCCGGGAGGGAGGGCCGCCTGGGAGGGAGGGCCAAGCCGGGAGGGAGGGCCGCCTGGAAGGGAGGCCGAGCCGGAAGAAGAAGGGGAGAGGCGGGGTCGGGTAAAACCGGGAGGCCGCAGAGATGGAGGGGATTTCCCTCTGATACCATGTAGTTTAAAGATCCCTCTTACCCTCAAGGTAAGGAGAGGGCTTGTATTTATAAAAAATTGTAAGTGGAAGTTACAAGAGAGGTTACAAAAGAAGTGGGGGCTGGAAGTTACAAAGTTAGTGGGGCTGGAAGTTACCCATACTCCAACACAGGTTAATGAGCAACCCCCGGAAGGCTCGTTGGCATACTTTAAAGTGGTTAATTTCAAGCATGAAGTTGTAGGTTCTGTAAATCCTGATTATGCTACTAAGATTGACACTCGTAAATCTATTATTGTCCATGTTTCTATTGAGTGTGGTGGTCCCGTTTCTTGGAAATTTAACATGCAGTTAGTGCTAACTTTATCCACCATCAAGGCATAGTATATAGTCTTAACATAGTAGATGAAAAAATTTATTTGTTTAGAATGCTTAATAGGTGAATTTTCTTTATCTTCTTGCAAAATTGACATATTATGTGATAGTCAACTTTACATTTATCCAAAAATCATGTTTGTCATGGTAGATCGAAACATATAGATTTCAAATTACATTTTGTTAGAGATATTATTTAATCTGGGTAAGTATGTGTCAATAAGATACATATCAAGGTCAATCCAACCGATAGTTTGACAAAGGTTATTCAATTGTTGAAGTTTACACACAGTTTAGAAATTTAAACATGTACACAATTCAATAACCTGGATGCAAAATTATGTAGGTTCCGGGGCGCAGCGGAAGCATGTCGGGCGGTACCCAACTCGATTTTTCCACCAACTTCTACGGATTTCTCCTCAAAACTAGATAGAAATGTGTTCTCGGCGGTGATACACATGTGTTTCGCGAACCTTCGATCGTCGTCGTAGAATTCTTCGGGAATTAACTTGGACGAATCTAACACTTGTGATGATCATCGTTGATCGCAACCGAATCCTTCAAGGGGAGAAGAATTCATTCAAGTGGAAGAGGAGAATTGTTCTGCATTCTTCAAAGCATTCTAGGGAGGGAGCTCTCTAGGGCTTAAGAGAATCCTCTCTAGAATTCGTTGTGCACAGCGATGGAATGTGGCCCTATTGAGCCCAAGACGTGTTGAGATGGTTGTTGTGATAAGTGGGGTTGAAGAATTGGTGAAGATGATATGATTGAGTGTGTGGGCTTTTGTTTTCAATACATAAACCGTATTCTAAGTTAATTCAGACGATGCTTAAGTCGGTTCAAAGTGTTTACATATCATGAATGGAGTTCGTGATGCAAGCAGATTGAAGGAGCGGGAAAAGGAGTTTCACGCCGCAAAGCATGGTTTTGCGTCATAGAAGTAGATTGGGGAAAGATGTTCTGCGTCGTAACTAATGCCCATGCCGCAGCCAGCCGACATCAAGTCGGGCTACACTGCAGCAGAGGTATTCACGTCGAGGAGATGCCAAATTTGGCAGTAGGTGGTAATATGGTCTGCAGGATCTCATGCCACAGTATAAGTGTCCATGTTGCAGAGGAGACTCAATCACAGTTCACCGCGCCGTAGAAGGAGAACCATGCTGTAGAAGGAGGTTGGGCCGATTTCAATGAAACTAGAAAATTCGAGACCTCCATGCCGCAATGAAGGTTCATGTCGTAAATGCACGGTAAGCTCGAATTCAGTGGCTCTGGAAAATTCAGGACCTCTACGCCACGGCTTGTTTCCCATGCCGTAATTAGGAGAGAATATGGAGGACTACGCCATAGTAAATACACCTCGCCGCAGAAGTGATCAGGATGGTTTTTGGTGGCACTCGAGGTTTTGTGACCTCCACGTCGTAGCACTTATTCCACATCGCAGTCTTGTGTGGAAGTTGAGTGAAAACCGCTAAAGACCAACAGGGTACACCGTAATTTCCTAGACCACGTCGTAGAAGTTGTTTTACAGGGCTCATATGGGCAGTTTGAGCAGGAATGTTGACTTGGCTTAATATTCAAAATTTGGTGGTTATGTCAACCTATTTTAACTACCAATTCGAATTGAATGGTCAACATTAAGATGGAGATGATCCAAGGGTTGTGATTTGTTGGAGTATGTGTAACTTCCTGCCCCACTTTCTTTGTAATTTCCTGCCCCACTTACTTTGTAACTTCTCTTTGTAACTTCCCTATCTTTTCTATAAATGAGGGCCCTCTCCTCACCTTGAGGAGTGTGAGGGATTTCTGATTTTACATGGTATCAGAGGGAACTTAATCCTGATCCCCCCTCCCATCTATTTTTTTTTCTATTCCGCTCTAGGGTTTGATATTTTTTTTTCTCCCCCACAGGGGGCGGCGGCTTCCATGGCCTACAAGCCTTAGTTTTTTTTTTTTTTTTCTTTTCCCGTCCGCCCCCTGTGGCTTTCCCCGGCGGCCCGACTCCGCGGCTCCCTCCATGACGGCTCCTCTCCCGGCGGATCGTTGCTGCCCTCCTGCGGCTTACCGCCTCTGCGATGGCTTCCTCCCCAGGCGGACCTCAAGTGCGCGCAGCGCCTCCCGCGGATCCCCCGGCTTCCTGCGCGTGACTCCATCCGCGCGGCTCCCTCCATCCCCGGCAAATCTCCCTCCTGTCCGACGACTCCTCCAAGATCTCCCTCTTGTCCGGCGACTCCTCATCCCGGCGGATCCCGAGCGGGATTTCTCTGCAACTGCCCGCACCATGTCCCGCTTCACCAGGCGATCCCGAGCGGGATTCCTCCCCGCTGCGCACTGCCCCGACGGAAACAGCGCCTCTCGGCGACCCTCCCTACCGCCGGCCCTCTCTCCCGGCAGCTCTCCCTACCGACGCGGCAGCATCCCGTCGCGACGCGCCTCCCGTCCAGATCCAGTGCGCCAGCCCTGCCGGCGATCCCTCCCGGCGGATTTCCCTTAAAGCGCCCGCTCCTCCTGCGCGCAGGCCCTCTCCGCCTCGGCTCGGCTTCGCACCGTCCCTGCGCGCTTCTCCAGCGGCACGCGTCCTCCTGTCTGCCGGCATCCCTCCTCTCCCGGCGGATCTCTCCAGCAGCGGGTCTCCCTCCCCTGCGGACTCCCAGCGCCGCCGCTCCCGCGACGCCTCCCCGTCGGTCCCGGCAACAACGGCTCCCGCGCCTCCCGCTGCAGCCCGCGACGCCTCTCGTCGCCCCTCGCGGTCCCGCTGCGCGCTCATCCCGGCGCCCACTCATCCCTGCGGCCTTCCCCCCCGGCGGCCCTCCTCCTTTGCGAGCCACGGATCACCCAGCACCTCCCGCGGATCACCCACGGCTCACCCGGCAGCTCTCCTGCGGATTTCCCGGCGACCCTTCCGGCTGGCCGGCTGCGCCTTTCCCGCCTTGTTCTTCCCGGCGGACCTCCCTTCCCCGGCTACTCCCTGCCGGACGACTCCTCGCACCGGCGGCCTCCCTTCCCCGACTTGCGGCTCTTTCCGGCAGCCCGCCTCCTGTGCGAGTCTCCCGCCGGCTCTGTTGACGACCGGCCTCCACCCCTGCCGGCCTCCACTCCTGCCGGCTCCTCCAGCAGCTGGCCTCCATTCCTGCCGGCTCCTCCAGCAGTTGGCCAACAGCCCTGCCGGCCTCCCGTGCCACCTCTGCTCAACTGCTCCCTCCATGCCGACCTCCTCCTGCATCCTGCGGAATCCCCGCCTCTCTGCCCGGTGCCTCCTGCAGAATCCCCGCCTCTCTGCCCGACATCTCTTGCGGAATCACCGCATCCCTTCGCCGGCCTCCTCCTGCGGATTTCCCGGCGCTTCGACGACCGGCACCGCCATTGCGGATTTCCCGACGCTTCGACGACCGGCACCGCCATTGCGGATTTCCCGGCGCTTCGACGACCGGCACCGCCATTGCGGCTTCCTCGACACTTTGACGACCGGCCCTCCCGAGCGGATTTCTCGGCGCTTTGACGATCGGCCCGACATTACGGATTTTTCAGCGCTCTGACGACCGGCCAGTAGTGCGGATTTTCCCGATGCTCTGATGACCGACCCGCCAGTGTGGATTTCCCGGCGCTCTGTTGTCCGGCCCCACACTTTTCCGGCGATGACCCATCCTTTATTTTTCAGCGGCATCACATTACCATCTTCAGGGGGAGTAGCATCAACAATGATTTTATTATTTCCGTTTCGTCTATTTTTGTCTTGTATTTGTCATCAAGCTGGGCATGCCCAGCTTGAGGGGGAGTGTTGCGGTCTTTTTATTGATTTGTCTGTTTTTCATTATGTGTCCAAGCTAGGTACACCTAGCTTGAGGGGGAGTGTTGGAGTATGTGTAACTTCCTGCCCCGCTTTCTTTGTAACTTCCTGCCCCACTTACTTTGTAACTTCTCTTTGTAACTTCCCTATCTTTTCTATAAATGAGGGCTCTCTCCTCACCTTGAGGAGTGTGGGGGATTTCTGATTTTACATGATTCAATTAAGGGATTTGAATTTGAAATTCAGATTCAAAATCTGAAGTACTTCAAGATTGGACTGGTGTACAGATTTGAGAAGAGTGGATCATTTGAGAAGAAAGAAGAGTATAGAGAGGGTTAAGTAGAAGAAGTTCTGGATATGTGTTATACAGTGAATATTCCGTGATTATCCAGTGAATATTCCGTTCAGCCACACCATTTTTCTTCTTCAAGATTCTTAACAAAGAATCCATCTTTTTTAAGACCACTTTATTTCCTTAGTCACAGAGCTTTGAAGCACTTAGGAGATTGCGTTTCGATCCATCAACAGAAAGACTGTTTTTGGATTTCAGCTTTTTTTCTTCCAAAAACTGCTGAGCCAACTCCTTTAATTTTGAGAGATCCATTATTACCAAAGGTCAGTGAGCCATCTTTACACTTTTTAACATCTTTCAAGAGTTTTAAATCTCCTGTCATGTGAGATGAGCATCCGCTGTCCAAGATCCATGGTCTTTCCATTTTAGATGCTTTAAGTGTTACTTCCACAATTAAGGTCTTATCTTTTCCTTTGTTCTTCTTCTTCTCAGATATTTGAGTACTGAAACTCATATTTTGTTGGGCTAATAACACGATAAGGCAATCATTAGCTTGATGACCAGATTGATCACACCTTCCACAAACTTCTACAATACCAACAATAACCATAGAAAACATATTTACCTTTGAAAGTAACATGCTGTCTAGATTTTGTTGACTGTCTTTCATCCTTCTTAAAGTCACTGATTTTAACTCGTTTTTGTGAAACAGAATTTTGGTGAACTCCCAACTCCTTGGTCTTCATATCAATCCCTTTTCTAGCTCTTTCAGATAACCCAGTTATAGCCAGATTTTTGGTACTCCCAAAATTTCCAAATTTTGGAACATCACTTGATTTAGCTACAATCTTGCTCTTCATGGATTGTTTCTTCATATCAATCCCTTTTCTAGCTCTTTCAGATAACCCAATTATAGCCAGATTTTTGGTACTCCCAAAATTTCCAAATTTTGGAACATCACTTGATTTAGCTACAATCTTGCTCTTCATGAATTGTTTCTTCTCCATTGATTTTCACCAACATTTTCAGCATTCTTATCATATTTATGAGGTGATTTCTGTTGGTCTTCTTCAGCTTCACACTTCTTGGAACATTCTCCAACTTTTGAAATAAAATTCTGAACATTGGATCTGTGCTTCTTTAAATCCTCTTATGTTCTGATCAGGTTTTGTTGTAAATGATCAAACTCATTTTCTTTCTCCTTCAATATTTGTTCTGACTTGATGTTAAGAGTCTTCTCATCATCAAACAACTTCTTCCATCCTTTAACTTCATCAACTTAGACTTTTCTTTTGTAAAGACAGATTCACTGTTGTTGAAAGATTTATCACCACTCTTCAATTTTTTGATCTCCTTCTCCTGTTTAGAAATCTTTGAGAGACATTCTTTTAATTCTCTCTTCAGCATGAGCTCCATCTTAGTCTCTTATTCTTCTTTACTTTCAGAACTGCTTTCATCACTTGAAATATTTTCATCATTCACTTTAGCAATGAGCATTTTGTCAGCATCTACACCACCGGAGGAAAATTCATCTTCATCTCCATCTTCATTGTCTATATCTTCTTTAGACAAGAAGTTTCTCCTTTGAAATTTAGATAACTTCTTACTCTTCTTATTGTAAGAAACCTTTGACTTATTGTATTTCTTCTCTGAGAATCTTCTAGGCATATCATCTTCCTCTTCAATATCTTCATTGGTTTTAGATTTTGGATAATTTGTAGCATAATGTCCAATAGCTCCACGCCTGAAATATTTTAAGGGAAGTTTTCCCTTGTACCTTCTTTTTCCTCTTCTCAAGTTTCTTGAGATAAGAGACATAATTTCATCAAACTTCTCCTCCAAATCTTCATCAGAATCTGAACAACAAGATTCTTCTTCAACAACATTTTTCTTCAACTTCTCTTGCTTTGTAGCTTTGTAAGAGATTTCTTTTTCAGCCTTTCACCTTCTTCACCTTCTTCTTCAAAAGTCAATAACTTCGAACAACCAATCACAAACAAAGGGAACCCGTCGCTCTAATACTACTTGTAGAACCACTTCTGGATCAAAGAGAGGTCATTGGGGGGATGAATCGGTGATCTATACTGTTTTTTTTATTTCTTTCGAAATAACCTTCGCCACCTATGATGATGCTATAACACACCAACACAAGGGAACACAACAAATTTATAAGGTTCACCTCTTAATGTGCAAAGGCTAGTCCTTGGTGTGATATGAATTCCATCGGGAACACATTAGCCACTAGAATCATCATGTGAGTACAGCGAGCAGGGTATAACCTTAAAACTCACGTTTGCATGTCTTCCGACTATGCTTCGGTGCATCCTGCACAAAAGTGCATCCCACGCTTTACAAAGATAAATGTTTGGGTAACTGAAAAGTCTTCAACCAAATAGACTCCCTCTAAGTTGTTGAGTGTGCTGAAATCTTCAACTTCCACTCTACTTGCACTGCAATGAGCAAATATAAATTCTTCTTCAAACTTGCATAGGAACAAGATGCTTTTTCACTTTGTATGCACAACACATGCACACAAGTTAACCACTTCTATCTTTTTCTTCTTTCTTTCTTCAACTTTGGATAATCACAAAATATTCACTGTATAACACATATCCAGAACTTCTTCTACTTAACCCTCTCTATACTCTTCCGTCTTCTCAAATGATCCACTCTTCTCAAATCTGCACACCAGTCCAAAATGGTGTGGCTGAACTGAAGAACGGGTGTTTGGTGGATCAGACAATGCTAGTCGAGCATGACACTTCACATTATTTCTGGAGACGAGCTATTGGTGCAGCAGTTCATATCCAAAATCGGTGATTGCATAGACCAAACTCATATATGTCCTTGTATGAAATGTATTATAAAAAATCACTAAGTCTGAAGTACCTTCGAGTGTTTGGTAGTCCTTGTATTATCAAGGTAAAAGGAGATAATCTTGAAAAGTTTGAAAATTGAGGAGTTGATGGGATCTTTCTTGGATATCCTTCAAATAGAAGATGTTATTGTTGTTTCAACAAAGAAAGTAAAAATATCATCCATGCTGCTGATGTTAAAGTGTTGGAACAATCAAAGAAAGGAATTACTCATGATGAAGCAAGTTCTAGAAGCGATATTGATGTTGTTTCTATTGAAAAGTTTGAAGAAATGTCAGAGAAAGAAGAAAGTATTAAAGATGTATAAGTTAGAGAAGATTCATCCATTTCAAGTGAGGGAACAAATTCATTCAACTCATCCAAACCTGAAAAGGTAAGTTCAAGTTCAAAACATCATTGGGGATCATGGACAGCAAGTTCAAACTAGAAGGACTATGAGGACATCAACTCGTACCTCTTTGCATTCTCAAGTTGAACCTAGAGATGTTGAAGAAGCTAAGAAGCATCAAGAATAAATTGATGCTATGAATGAAGAACTTGATCAGATTGACAAAAACGATACTTGGAAGTTGGTACCCAAGCCTAAAGAAAAAGAATATCATCAAGACAAAGTGGTTGTTCCGAAACAAATTGAATGAGAAAGGTGAATTAGTAAGAAATAAAGCAAGATTCGTTTGCAAAGGTTATCCGCAGGTTAGAGGAGTGGATTTTGATGAGACTTTTGCACCAGCTGCAAGACTAGAAACCATAAGAATCTTTCTTGTTATTGCAGCAAAAAGGCAATACAGGATTTTTCATATGGATGTCAAGTCAGCCTTCCCCAATGGTGAATTGGAAGAGGAAGTATTCATTGAGCAACCTTGCGGTTTCTTGCATGGAGAAGATGGGAATCAAATTTGCAGGTTGAAAAGAGATTTATATGGGCTCAAACAAGCCCCAAGAGTTTGGTATTCTAAGTTTGACAACTGCTTGAAGAGTTTAAATTTCAAAAAAGAAAGAGTAGACAGTAATCTTAAAGATGACAAAGAAGTATCTCTTTTTGTTATTGTTTATGTAGGTGACATCATATTTGTTGGGAATGGTGAGAAAGTGTGAAAAATTTGCTAAAGAGATGAAGGAGTCGTTCGAGGTGTTTATGCTTGGAGAAATGAGGTATTTTCTTGGTTTACAGATTTCTCAAAAGAAAAATTACATTTTTCTTTCTCAAGAAAAGTATATTAAAAAACTTCTTAAAAGGTTCGGTATGGAAGATTTGAAGTTGGTTTCTACGCCAATTTCAGTAGGAACTAAATTGTCCGAAGATGAATAAGGTAAGGATGGATCCAAGGAATTCCAAAAGGTAATTAGTAGTGTACTATACTTAACAGCTTAGAGACCAGATATTGTTTATATTGCTACTCTTTGTGCTCAGTATCAAAGTGCACCAACGGTCTCATTTTAGTCTTGGAGGGAGGATTCTCATATAGGTCAAAGACACAACATATTTTGGTTTGAAATATGACAGCAAAGGAAAGCTTGATCTTTTCGGTTATCCAGTTGCAGATTGGCCAGGTTGTGCTGATGACAGGAGGTCGACATCCGGTGGAGTTTTCTATCTTGGAAATAGGCATGTTTGTTGGCACTCTAAGAAGCAAAGTTCTGTAACTTTAAGCACAGCAAAAGCAGAATATGTGGTTGCAACTCATGTCACGGCTCAGTTCATGTGGATGAAGACATGGTTGGAAGATTTGAAAATTAAAGTGAAGCCACCACTTCTCTTGGGATGTGATAATCAACGTGCTATTAATTTATCAAAGAATCCAGTTCAGCATTCATTCAAGAATCAAGAAGCATAAGAATACACTCGAATACATTCGGTTATAAAGATGCAAATTGGCCAGGTTGTGATCTCTCATTGCTCCTGAAGTGGTTCTACAGCTCTTACATGCACAACAATCCCGATTATGATTTCGAGAAATTAAAGTTGAAAGAAGCATAAGAATACACTTGGATGGATCCAATCAATTAAAAATAAGAAGAATCCACGCGGACCTGGACTGGCTTGGGACCGTATCTGAAGAGAACGCCCTGGAACTGATTCTTCCGAGTGATTGGACCGACCGACTCTCCGTCACCCACTGCAGAAGGTTTACTCGATTTCACACTACTAGCCATCTCAGAACGGCTGCGGACAATGCCGAACAACCAGGACCTAGCTGAGGAAGACGAGAAGAATGACGCCGGGGCCACGGACAACAGAGATGAAGTCGATGGCCGGTTCATGTCAAAAAGCGAGCATCGATTGCCATAGCTCCGTAGTCCAGTTTCTAGGAAATTCTGTGGTGGTTTTGCAGGGGGGGCGAGTCCGTATCCGTCGTCGCCAATAAATTAATTTTTTTATTTATTTTAACGTTTCACGCCCCCAAAAAATGTGCTCCTAGCTCATTCTGACGCCCATAATATTTGTAGTCAGTGGTTAATCCAATAATGGTGGTAAATTCAAAACTGTTGTGAAAAGAAAAATTGAAAAAAGTAAAATTAATATAGCTGAAAAAGATGGACATAAAATAAAAACATGAATTTTATTAATGCTTTCAGTATCTTCCATCTATCAACAGTCCAACCTCGAGGGGTGCATTGTCCTTTTATAGAGAGAACAGGATAGGTGAAGTGGGATTTGGTGGGGGTGGGCACCCCACCCCGTTGAAGACGCCACTTGTTGTCACCGGCTGCCTAACACTCCCTCTTGAGATGCACATCTCTACCAATTGTTAGGGTTCAGCCCGCATCTTGGTGTTTCCGGATTTGAGATATGTTTTTTGAATATTAGATATCTTTTATCATATCACACAGATAAGGCTGCATGTGTATCTCATGGGGAGATATATCTTATCTATTTAGATGAGATAAGTGTTTAAATCTTAACATAGCGGATACATGGTGATTTGAAGATTTAAGATATTATATTTTCATATCTTATCTGTATTTGAAAAAGGAAACAGTGGAGCCTATTAAAGGGGGAGCAGCGAATCAAGGAAAGCGACAATTTGGTGGTGCTTGACAACCAAGGAGAGCAGATACTTGAGTGACTGTTTTCTAGGGCGTGGGCTGCAGCGAGCAGCGACATATCAGTTTGTGCAACGAGGTGCTGCAACGACGCCGCAAGTTCGATTTTGATCTCCGAAGGGTGACGTATTGTCGCGGGACTATTATCAGAGAGGCAACGGAGGCATATCAGAGTGGTTTTTCACACAGGTTTTTATGCTGTATTTGCAATTCAAGTCTCGAGTTTAACTTGGATTTTTGTACTCTCTGATTCATAGTGGATATTTTGGGAATTGCCCCGTGGTTTTTAATCCTTCGAAAGGAGGGTTTTTCCACGTTAAAATTTGTGTCCTCATTTGTTATTCTGCTGTTTGGTTTGGCGCTTCGTTTACATTGGCGATTCTCACAAATTGTTGTTGTTGCAACTAAGTTTATATTTGAAACCAATCTGTTTCCGACCCAACATCTGGTATCAGAGGAGGTTATCCGTGTCTTCTTACTGATTAATATGGGGGATTCACGCCGTGGGATTTCTGCTCACATTGAACTGTTCAACGGGCAAAATGATTTTACACTTTGGCAGCAAAGAGTTAAAAATATTTTGGTCTGTGAGAAGACAGCGAAGGCGTTGAAGAAAAAATCAGAGAAGCCGGAGACGATGAGTGATGATGATTGACAGGATATGCGAGAGTTGGCGACAAACACGATTCAGATGTATTTGGGTGATAATACACTGCGGGAAGTGATGAATCTGACAGATCCTGAGGAGATCTGGGCGAAGCTTGAAAGCAGGTATAAATCAAAATCCCTCACAAATCGTTTATATTTGAAGAAACGGTTGTATCGTTTGCGAATGCCAGAGAATGGAGATTTAGGTAACCATCTGGACGAGTTCACCAAACTTCTGACGGAGCTATCCTCGGTGGCGGTCAAGATTGATGATAAAGGTAACACGGTACCTGTTGAAATGGAAGAAGAAGACAAGGCTTTGCTTCTTTTGGGTTCGTTGCCTGATTCATATGATAATCTCGTCACCACACTGTTGTTCGGGAAGGATACACTGAAGTTGGATGATGTGATTTCATCGTTGTTGATGAACGAGACTCGACGAAAGACCAATGATGGTGAATCTTCAGGTTATGGTGGTACTCTGGCTGTGGCAGATGGACGCGGTAGTCAGAGAGGTCAGTCAAAGACAAGAAGAAAGGTCAAATGCTTCTTTTGCAACAAGGAGGGTCATGTGCAGAGACGCTGCTATGAATTGAAAAAGCGTAAGAAGGAAAAGAAGGCGCACGACACCGATTCTGAGGATACCGACGCAAGTCTTGTTCAGGGTGAGGGTGATTTACTTTCAGTTGGCATTGATTGTCGCAGGTCAGATTTGTACACCGAATGGGTGGTTGATTCAGCAGCATCATACCATATTTCACCAAAGAATGAACTATTTTCTTCATATGAAGAAGGTGACTTTGGTAGATTGAAGATGGGAAATGGAGATTCTGCTGATGTCATTGGTATTGGTGATATTTGTATCACTACGAATGCAGGTTGTACACTGACATTGAAGGATGTGCGACATGTGCCAGGTATTCGCCATAATTTGTTATCTGCTAGTTCTCTTGATACTGATGGATTCAGGAGTTCGTTTAGCGGTGGAAGATGGACTTTGTCCAGAGGCTCGATGGTTTATGCACGCGGCAAAATGGATGACATGCTTTACAGGACAGATGTAAAGGCATGCGGTGATGTGACGAATCTAGTTGCGAAGAGGACTTCGTCAGATTTGTGGCAGTGGCGATCGTCGTACATGAGTCGAAGACCGTCGACTAAGTTGAAGAAGGTTTGGAAGCCGAAGCATGTCATGGCAGGTGTTTCAGATCTTACACCTGATTCTTTTTCTTCAGAGAGTGCCACTATTGAAGAAAGAATGGAAATCAAAGATCGAGGTGATGCGCTGAGTGTTTTTGACTGCTCGAAGGATGTTGAGCAGAGGGAGCAAGTAATTCCTGCAGGTGCTCCAGATTATGTGGCGATCACAGTTATGGGGGAGCCAGATATTATTGATTCTGGTATTAGTGGTGCAGACATAAGTATGAAGAAGACTTCGGCATTTGGATTTCTTTTGCAGGGGGAGTTTTCAGGTTTCCGTCAGAGATGCAAAAGTGGGATGTCATATTTTCTGCAGAGGATGGCGGTTGGTGCGATACCAACCAGTTTTCTTTCCAACTGAGTTTGTTGGATGCGATCTCTTTCTTCGATGGGCTAAAGGGGGAGATTGTTAGGGTTCAACCCGCATCTTGGTGTTTCCAGATTTGAGATATGTTTTTTGAATATTAGATATCTTTTATCATATCACACAGATAATGCTGCATGTGTATCTCATGGGGAGATATATCTTATCTATTTAGATGAGATAAGTGTTTAAATCTTAACATAGCAGATACATGGTGATTTGAAGATTTAAGATATTATATTTTCATATCTTATCTGTATTTGAAAAAGGAAACAGTGGAGCCTATTAAAGGGGGAGCAGCGAATCAAGGAAAGCGACAATTTGGTGGTGCTTGACAACCAAGGAGTGCAGATACTTGAGTGACTGTTTTCTAGGGCGTGGGCTGCAGCGAGCAGCGACATATCAGGTTGTGCAACGAGGTGCTGCAACGACGCCGCAAGTTCGATTTTGATCTCCGAAGGGTGACGTATTGTCACGGGACTATTATCAAAGAGGCAACGGAGGCATATCAGAGTGTGTTTTTTCACACAGGTTTTTATGCTGTATTTGCAATTCAAGTCTCGAGTTTAACTTGGATTTTTGTACTCTCTGATTCATAGTGGATATTTTGGGAATTGCCCCGTGGTTTTTAATCCTTCGAAAGGAGGGTTTTTCCACGTTAAAATTTGTGTCCTCATTTGTTATTCTGCTGTTTGGTTTGGCGCTTCGTTTACATTGGCGATTCTCACAAATTGTTGTTGTCGCAACTAAGTTTATATTTGAAACCAATCTGTTTCTGACCCAACACCAATGTCATAAAGTGTTTTGATACTACCTCATTAAAAAACCTTTCTGGAAAAACTCAGTGGGATGAAAACTGAAATAAAGAAAGAGTGCATTCATGTAGACTCTCTTTAAAAGTTACATTACATTACAAATTTTGCAATCTATGCATCCCAATATTATGTACAAGCTTTATAAAGATAACGGTTGGTGGTGCCTTTGTAAATAAATCTGCAACTTTGTCGCCGAATCGAACATATTGCGTATTGATGTCTTTGTTCTTTATTATCTCTTATGTGAAAGAGAAAATTTGTGATAGTACGTGTTTTGACTGATTATTGTGGATGAAGTCTTCCTTTAACTGTGTGATTCACACAGTATTATCTTCAAATAAAATTGTTGGACTACAATCCATAATCAATCCACTTGTCGCTCAAATGTGTTGAGTCATAGACCGCAACCAAACACATTATTGACATGTTTCGTGTGATGTTTTTACTTCTGCATTATTTAAAGGTGTTGCGACAAGTGTGTGCTTTTGTGATTTTCATGATATGGAAGTACATCCAACCGTGAACACATAACCAGTTTGTGACCACGCATTATGCGGATCAAATAAGTATTCTGCATCTGCAAAACCAACCATCTTCCTTTCTAATTTGTTAGAATAAAACAAACCCAAATCAATAGTGCCACAAATATAACGACAAATATGATTAAATTCATTCCAATGTCTTCGTTTAGGGGTTGAACTAAATCTTACCAATAAACTGATAAAAAAAATATATCAGGACAAGTACAATTAGCAAGACACATTAGTTTTCTAATAGCATTGAGGTATGACACCTCTGTACCAATCAACTCCTCGTTTTTTTTACAAGGTCGAAAATTGACATTTCTCGGTATTTAAAGACTGAACAACCATTAGAGTGCTTAAAAGATTCATTGTATTCATATTAAAGCGTTTTAAGACCTTTTCAGTGTAATTTGACTGATGTAAAAATATACCACTTGACATATGCTCAATTTGTAATCCAAGACAATGTTTGGTTTCTCCTAGATATTTTATTTCAAATTCATCCTTTAAGTTTTTCATTGCTTCATTGATCTCTTCTAGAGTTCTGATGATATTTAAATCATCGACATAAACAACAATAATTGCATATTCGGATGTTGTTTGCTTAATAAAAACGCATGGACATATAAGGTTATTTACATATCCTTTATTTAACAAATATTCACTCAAATGATTATACCATATACGCCAATATTGTTTTAATCCATATAGGGATTTCTGCAATTTAATTGAATATAGGTCTTTGGGTTTTGATTTCAATACTTCAGGTATTTTGAATCCTTCAGGGATTCTCATATATATACTAATATCAAGTGACCCATATAAATAAGTCATAACAACATCCATAAGATGCATATTAACCTTCTCAACTACTGTAAGGCTGATTAGATATCGAAAAGTAATAACATCCATAATAGGAGAATATGTCTCCTTATAATCAATTCTGGGTTTCTGAGAAAAACCATGTGTGACAAGGCGATCTTTGTATCTTACAATCTCGTTTTTCTCATTACACTTACACACAAAACCCCATTTATATCCAACAAGATTTACAGCTCCTAGTGTGAGTATGATATGTCAAAAAACCCTTCGCCTATTAAGTGAATTTAATTCAACTTGCACTGCGTCTTTCCATTTATTCCAATTGGTTCGTTTTTTGACATTCCATAACAGACCTTGGTTCAAGGTTTTCATTTTCTATATCATGTGACATAAAATATGAAAATATTTCATTAGTATTTTTCACATTACTATGATTCCATATACCACCTATAGTGAAATAATTAAGAGGTATTTCATTATTTTTAAAACCTTTAAGATTTTCTATATCCTGTGAATTCTCTCTATGATTGTCATCATGTGTTTCTTTAAGAACACTTAAATTACGTGTTTTTTCTGGAACACACGCCTCCATAATGAGGTTTTCAATTATAGTCACTCATTTTCTTTTTCGAGGGAATCTATCATTAGAGTCAATTGGTCTTCCACGTTTCAGGCATGCTTTTGAGATTTCTGTAACATCATTATGTAATTGTGTCTTCCGAACATCAATTCTAGTCGATGCATTTACAGCTGATACGCGTGATTTAGTTACACCCTTTGAATTAGTAAATGCATCGGGCAATTGATTTGATAGTTCTTGAAAATGTAATTTTTTTCCACTTCCATCTCACACTTATGAGTGGGAGCATCGAGAAAAGATAACGTTTGCACATTCTAGGAAATCTCCTCCTTTTGTTTCTCTTCTCTCCCTGATGTTGGGAATACTTCTTCATTGAAGTGAAAATAAACAAAACGTGCTATAAATATCACCAGTTTGTGGTTCAAGATATCTGATGATGGATGAAGATTCATACCCTATATATATTCCCAACCTCCTTTGAGGTCCCATCTTTGTACGTTGTGGGGGAGCAATTGGTACATATACTGCACAACCAAAGATTTTTAAGTGGGAGATGTCAATCTCTTGGCCAAAATCCAATTAGAGTGGAGAGTGGTTATGATATGCACTTGGTCTGATGCAAATTAATGCTGAGTCATGCAATATTGCATGACCCCATATAGAGCTCGATAGCTTCGTTCTCATTATTAATGGTTTTGCAATAAGTTGGAGGTGTTTTCTCAGTGATTTAGCTAAACCATTTTGTGTATTCACATGGGCGACTAAATGCTCAACAGTAATCCTCATTGCCATACAATAATAATTGAAAGCTTGAGAGGTAAATTTTTTAGCATTATTGGGCCTTAATTTCTTAATTACATAATCATGGAATTGTGTTCTCAATTTAATTATTTGAGCAATAAATCATGAAAAAAACACATTACATGTTGAGAGAAAACATACATGTGACCATCTTCAAGATGCATCAATTAATACCGTAAAATATTTAAATATACCACATGATGGATGAATTGGTCCACATATATCCTCTTGAATTCATTATAGGAAGGTTAACATTTCAACCTTAATTTTAGCTGAAGATTGTCTCACAATCAGCTTTCCAAGCAAACAAACCTCACATGGAATTTTTCTTAGTGGAGAGATCATTTGGACCTTTATTGAATGTCCATGAGAACTTTCAATTATTTTTCGCATCATTCCTAAACCAGAATGACCTAATCGTTCATGCCAAAAATTAACGATTTGTGGTCCATTATTTACAACCATATTTGTTTCGATTGCACTTATATATGTATAATGCAATCCAGATGATAATTTTGGTAGTTTTTATAGTACACGGATCTTTCCAGTTTTATGAATGGTAATGCCCATGTACTTTTCATTTTTTCAAGATATAGTTTGAGTATCATACCCATGCCGGTATATATCATTGAAACTTAACAAGTTTCTTTTGGACTTTGGGGAAAACAACACATCTCTTATAAAAAAAATGTGTCTCGTTAGGTAAAGAAAAACTCACTTGACCAGTCCCTTCTATCAGATCTATAGGACCTGATATAACATTCACAATTGGTCTTGTTGGTTTAAGATTAGAAAAATATTTTTTGTTCTTAAGAATTGTGTGTGTTATTCCACTATCTAGTATGAAAATATTTTTATCATTTAAGCAATTCATTTCAATGCTTCAAAGTAAAGATAATAATATTATAAGAAACACCTTGTGAAATTCAAATAATACAACATCCAAAATATAAAGAATACAGGAAAAAACAATATATCATATATCATAACTTCTGTAATTTTTTTGAATTATTTCCAACTATCATCTCATAAAATTTACAAGTAAAATAACCCGCTTTGAGGTAAGTGAAATCATCATTTGATGGCTCATGATTCTTAGTAAAATTCACCACCTTTTCTTTCCTTTTATAGGATGTCTCAGCAAAGTGTGGTTCATTCTTCTTTGCTTCAAGATATGATTTATAGAGCTTATAAAGATTCTATAGGGTTCGAAAAACTTGAGACCAATGTCCCTTAGAACCACACATGTATCATGAATCTTCAGGGTTCCTTAGAGTGTTTAAACTAATATTTCTTTGATTATGATATTCATTTCAAGAAGAATCATGGTTATGACCAAGTCTCTGACCGCGCCTGCCGCCAAAACTGTGTCCACCATGAGAATCACATCCCTGACTTCTTTTATGATTATTTTCATAAAATATATAATTTTATTTAGAAAATGCTACTATCAAACCAGTAGGATGGGAATGGTGATTTTTAATCAAAATATCACTATTGTTATCTGCTATAAGTAATGATGATATGAGATCAGAATATTTTATATATCATCGCAAACAATATTGCTGATGTAGGGTGATGTGAGATGCATGAAATGTCGTATATGTATTTTTAAGAACATCGACATCTGTAATCTCAATACCACAACAATTTATCTATGATACAATTCTATGCATGGAATAATTGTAATCACTGACCCTTTTAAAGTTTTGGAAGTGTAAAGCATTCCATTCATCATGGGTCGCTAGAAGAACAACCTCCTTTCGATGATAATACCTCTCTTTAAAACTCTTCTAGAGCTTAGATGGATCTCTTTTTGTGAGGTATTCACATTTCAAACCCTCATCGAGATGTCTTCTGAGGAAGATCATCACTTTTGCTTTATTTTGGAGGGTTTTTGAATTATTTTCTTTAATTGTTTCTGTGGGATCCATCGATTCGAGATGTATTTCAACATCCACCATCCACGACATGTAATTACTTCTCGTAATATCAAGAGCGATGAATTCGAGTTTTACAAGATTTAACATGATGATAACTAGAAGAGAGAGAAAAAACATTATTATTATT